>CM069452.1:39101384-39475918 GCA_035610835.1 Ophiura sarsii | reverse complement strand
CAATAATTAATAACACCCTTCCTTAACTTCTTGTAGGGAAATTGGAAGAAATGTCAACATAAGCATACGCTATTTCCAACAAATCTTGATATATAACCCAAGAGGATTGATTATTAACACTTTCCACGCGGCAGGCAGCTGCAGACGACATTCCAAAATTTCACAAAATGTTTCAAAAAAGTCAAATTATGGAATTTCATTACCATATTTGGATTCATCGTGAGAAATGCATTGACATAAGTACAAACATGCCTATTATTGGGTCAGTAATCTTTGAGATAGACTATGTTCAAAATAATAGCTGCGAGGAAAGTGTTAAGCCTCAACGTTGATTCGCTCTGAGGTGACCCTTCTACATAACATAGGAAGTTTGCTATATCTGACTCATGCTCCATTGACTTTTCCTCACCAAACACTTCATGTCCAGATACAACAGTATTATAGCAACTCTAAACTTGGACTTATAGAACAATTTTTTGAAGAAAAAAAACAACACAATAAGCTCACTCATTCGTAGGTGTAATAAAGATAAGTTGCCAATGGGTTATTCCATTTGAAATCCATACAAACCGATGGAAGCCATTCAGGTCTGGAAATAGCACCCGCTCACCTGAGCATAGTGGGTAAGGGATAGCATCCAGATTTGTACCGATTGAAAACCATAGATCGGAGAGGGTAAACGCACTGGTTGTCCGTTCACGGGAGTTGTTCAATGCGTTCGCTAAGCATGGCTAAACACGTATTGGTTGGTCATTATTTAACCATGTTCCGTTTATCTACACAAAACTGTCCGTTTACCCAGTGCGTTTACCCTCTCCGATCTACGGTTTTCAATCCGTCCGAATCTGGATGCCATCCCTAACTATTGCGTCAGGCAGGAGAAGATGCATAAGTGTATGACCAACTGGCGGGTAAACATTTTCGAACTCACCCCGGTGTAAGTGAGTTACACTGGGTGGTGGAATTTCTGTTGGGCAGGTATTTTTGTGAGTTACCAGCCCGACTGGCTGGTTACAAAAAATCTGAAGTTCCAGCCCTGACGCCATTGCCTTAATCTTTCCCACAGGGAATGTGAATTCTAAATGGGGTTTACCAACATGGGTGACTCCATTTGAAATATTCACTCCCTGTTTGAAAGATTAAGGTCATGTCATCCATAAGGGGTGTATGGATTTCAGATGGAATATCCCAATCTCTTCAAGAAAATGTTATCAAATAAGGGCTTGGTCAAAAGGCAGAGATGTCTCTTCAAGAAAAATGTTATAAAATAAGGGCTTGGTCAAAAGGCAGAGATGTCTCTTCAAGAAAAATGTTATCAAATAAGGGCTTGGTCAAAAGGCAGAGATGTCTCTTCAAGAAAAATGTTATCAAATAAGGGCTTGGTCAAAAGGCAGAGATGTCTCTTCAAGAAAAATGTTATCAAATAAGGGCTTGGTCAAAAGGTAGAGATGTGTTTCATTATTGTACATGAATTATATCTCACAAAACAAAGCTTATTCAGGCTTTAGAATTTGATATCTCTCTTCAAAGAACAGTCTATAGTTAAATCAGTTTCAAATTGGCGAGGAACATTCTATTTTTACCTCTCTGCGCCAAAAGTAATTCAAGCGTTAGCGCGAGATTATGGCCACACACACACCGTTTTGGCTGCCCGCACGCATCACACATACGATGCACAGTGCACTTGTTGCCTTCATGCGCTTGCATCCTTCTTTATTCATTTGCTGCTGTAATGAGGCTTCGTCAATTTGGAACTGATCAAACTGTAGTCTTATTTATCTTTCAAGTAAATGTATGACTACAATTATAGCAGTCACCATTATAGGCTTAACCAACCAAATGCAATTGGAAAAAGCTTTTGCAACTTAATGCAAAATCAACCAGCGACAAATCAAACACATGTCTTAATACCTTTATCCGATTATATTGCGACAAATTAAATCTGTTTTTCATTGATTCTGTCTGATGTATTTTTGGATTAGTTTTATTGATTATAGCTGTGTAATATGGTACAATTGGTGTGGTCTAGTAAAATCAAACGCTGTTAACTTATAGATATATTATACGATCTTTCTCATGGAACGCCCTTTATCTTTGATTTTTGATCTAATTTGTTTAGCAATAGTACCAAAATGCGACATCACTGATCAATAATCAGTGTTTCGACAATGTTCTCATGCTATCTGAATATCATCTAAATATTCAGCATACATGTGATTATTATAATTTTATTTGTAAAGCATGTAAGTAAGTTGGGAAAGGTTTCTGAAAACAGAGTTTTCAGACACCTTTCCCAACTTTCAAGGTCTATCTCAATGATCACAGAACCAATACTAGGCATGTTTGTACTTATTTCAATGGCATTTTTCATGGTGATTCCAAATATGGTAATGAAATTCAATAATTGTAATTTTTGAAACATTTTGGGAAGTGTTGGAATGTCGTCTGCAGACGCCTGCCGCGTGGAAAGTGTTAACATCCATTCATAGACCACGTCTTTACTACAATGAAATTTAGCCTTTATACAAATGTCCAAATTAACATGGTTCTTTCACCGCATATGATATCTGTTTCTCGGATGTGTGCTGCATGCTGTAGGCATGTACAGACATTTACCATAGAGATTTAAAAATGAGATCAAATGACCACTTGAAATAAATCAAGATGATCCAAAAATGACCGAAAAAAAGTTGCCTAAAGTGGCAGAAGAAGACAAATAAGGTAGATCTGACTGACAGGGTCTAGAGGGGCAAGCGGGATTGAATTCTCAGATCACATAACCAATGCTATCTATTTATAGCTATGTTTTCTATAATTCGGGCAATACCAGGGTATTGCAATAGACAATATACTAGCCTTGTGCCTGTGCGTTTCCTGCCTCGCTGAATTCAGAAGCCTCTAGCTTTGCGTGATTGATTCATTTCTCTCCCGGGTACGGGTAACATTTACATTGGGTTTAGAATCTGTCAGTTTTAACCATTGCGTGAACGCATTTTGTTTTGTAGTACATGTATGAGAGTAATGATTTCTGTCACTGCTTAATGTTTTTTACCAATACATATGCCTGTGAAGTGATTAGTGAATTCCCCAGCTGAGGCTACTGGTTCAAAGCCAGGCCTGTGTGTGCCTGGTTTGTAGGAAAAGTACCACAGAGACCAAGGTTATCATGGCAATATTTAGTTAGGATGATACCCTTGAATGGATTTTGGATTACATACTGCCCTAGTGGCTTTGGTAGTGCAGCCATTTGAGTTAAGGTTCTAGTCTCAGTTTCTGTAAAGATTTTATAAACTTATTATGGCACCACATAAGAAGAGTTTTTAAAATATCTTCCTATATACTTAGTAATCAAATGTTTCAAGACGTGCTTACCATAAAGTTATTGCCCTGGCAACAACAAAATTATGTTGTCCTCAACCGCCCGCTCCGGATTTAGGGCCGCTCCGATTTTTTTTTTTTATCATTTTTTTCATTTTTTTTTTTTTTTAAATCAGATACATATATATATATATATTTTTTTTTTTCAGATTTTTTTTTTTTTTTCAGATTTTTTTTAAAAACATGTTTTAAACATGCCATTTAAACTGCAGTTTAAATGGCATTGAATATTGAATTAAGTGTTTATAACATATATGTGCGACTCTCAGAGTGATTTCAACTTCTTGTTGGCTGAACTTTGAGCTTCCGCTGGTAAAAGTTTTTTTTTTTTTTTAAATCTAAAATAATAAAAAATCTGCCCACCCGCTCGCCCCTCCTCTCTGAAAGCTGTGGAGGACAACATAACAATTTTGTTTTGTTTTGGCCTAACTATCAATCTGGATCTAGTCACCTTATAACACTATTATGTGAGAGCCGGCCATGGATTTCTAAAAATCAGTTTGTGTTTGTGTGATAAGTATACAATCCCAACTATTCATAACCTAACAGAACCTGCTATGCCAAGTTCTGGGCCCTATTTCATAACACTGTACAATCTTCTTAAGTTGGATTTAAGAAGAATTATCTCTGTAGCAGAGTTGAGCTACCATTAATGCTCTCTATAGTCATTCCAAGTCTGTCTGATTAGTCTGTACTACAACATGGTTCAAGACACATCAGTTTGAACCAATTTTCCGAGTCAAATGAGAACACCCTCCAGGAACAAAATGAGTGCAGCTAAATGTGCTACTTGGAAAACTGTAACACATTATAAAGCCTTAACAAAAGTGTATCAAAGAAACTCTGGGGTTATTATCTTCTCCATAGACACCGCATTAACTGTCCCTTGAGAGTCAGTATCAGACCCAAAGTTTATTTATCAAACGGGTCATCATCACTTTGAACTGATGACCAATCCCCTTCCAGCTATTCTCCTGCCCCCATGTCCAGACAATACCCCCTTCCTTAATGGTGAGCTCATCTTTCACGCAACTATGTATCACAATCCGAAAGTTGGTACACCTTGATTTATTTTCTGTTAACAAATATATGATGGCTTACTTTCATTCAAAGAAACTAAAAAATTACATTGCGTGGTCTGAGCCGGCCTGGCAATCCATTATAAGTTTCTTTCGGCAGCAGTTTCCTGATGTGTCCAGGAAAAGGACGGAAGAGCTTAAACCCTACCTAGCTTGCTCATCTCTTTCTAGGCATGTGAACCAGATATAAACCACAATTGTAATACCTTTTTGTTATTTCACGTCTTAGTCCCCCTCCCTATTTCATGCTTCAATTGATAGGCTATAGGCTAAACATCTTCCTGACACGTCTGTCGAGAGGAAACCTAGATTTGTGATGTTTTGCCCTCGGCTTGTAACAGATGGAATTGACCATTTATATATTCCAGCTTATAAGGGTTGAAATATCACTTTGATAAAATCTTTAGGGCAATTTTTTTTTGTTCTGATATTTTATGCAATAATTGTATCACTATTACAGTTAATTTTACCTGGAAAAAAGAATTATATGGCAAAATGAAGAAACAACTATTATATGGCAAAATGAAGAAACAACTGTCACAAATGCACTGCACAAACTAGTCGACATCTTGCTTATACCCTACCTTCATGGAACCTACAAAACCAGACAGTGCTACAATCTTGTGGCCCCATCAATCTCGTACCACGCTCAGCGCGGAGCACAACTTGTGAAAAAATCTTAAGTTTTAGAACCTCACCCGTGTAGCTCAGTCGGTAGAGCATCAGATTTGCATGTACGCCGCCCGGGTTCGATCCGCAGCGCATGAGGAGACTATAATTTTCACCTCAGAGTTGACACGTTTTTCTCCCCTGATAGTTTAATTCACAAAAACACGTTCCGGGGAGTTAGGGTTAATTCCATCGCAATTTCTTGCATCAAGATGAACACGTATGGATGGTGGATGTACTATAGTTTGATCAGTTCCAAATTGGCAAGAAATATTAGGCTTTTATCTCTCCGCCTGCAAAAGTAATCCAAGCGTACGCGCGCAATTATGGCAACACGCACATGGTTTTGGCCGCACGCACGCGTTACGCATATGACGCACAGTGCGCCTGTTGCATTTGTGATGAATATATAGTACCTCCCCAACACCAGGTCAGTATCTCTACCACTAAGGTTCCGAGGGACACAGTTTTGGGGTATCAGTATGATTAGGGAGGCACAAGTCTAGTACTACATTCAGGATGTATCCTCTTCACCCGATATTTCTTTCACTCACTTGGATCATCAAATGCTATACAAGCAGACAACAGATAAGATAGCTCTACCAGAAATATTGTCTCTACTGATCGTCTGCACAGGAAGTCTTTACGCGTGTTTTATAGGGATGTACTATGGCTGGTCACCTGGGAGTAGTGTAATTATGATAAATTGCCATGTTCCGGTGTACCGCATTCAAAAGCTGGCTTTATACATGAAATCCACACACATTTGTGACATTATTGCCGGGACAATTTTTGTTACCGTATAATAAGCTTTTGGCTAAATGTTGCTATATATTGTTGGGATACGATTGATGTGCTGATTAGGCTCATCCTGAGCTATAGATCATATTACTGTAAAAGAGGAGAGGATTGAAACAAAATTTTGAGCATGAAATCAATTTTTCTGACAATAAAAACAAAATGTGGAGATGGCTTTGAGGAATTAACATGCTGAAAAATTGAGGCTACATGTATAGGGCTATTGCACTGAGGGTCATTAGTTCAAATCCTTCTCCAAGACGTCCAGAAGAAGACATGCATGGACCTTTTAGCTTCATGCATGGACGGAACACATCTACCAATCACTTAAATCAATACCAGTTTAACAGGTGATCGGTATTGTACCCCATTTATGCATGTCTTCTTCTGGAGGTTAAGGAGGACGATTTGAACTAGTGACCTCATGTGCAATTGCCCTATAATGTAGTCATCCTACAGGACTACGTCTGAACCTGTAAACACTATTATGAGGACCATAGAACCCGGGGTTGGGGGGTAATCATATATTTGTTTTGGTACAGGTGTGCTGCCAGCAAAATGAAATTGACCCTAACATTTACCAATTTTCGGGGGAAAATGGACCCATATGTTTACCGGAGACCCATCATTTCCCTATATATTTGACAGATTTTGCTAAAACTTCAGTGAAAAACAGCAAAATTAAGGATTTTAGACCCATAAATTTACCAAAACTGGCTATGAAAAGGGGTCATTCGTTTACCAGACGGGCATAGAACCTCTCACAAACCAATACAAGCATGCATATTTGAAAGGCACACACATCCAACGTAACCATCAATATTCTAAATGGTAATTATCTTAGTAATATCTCGCAGTCAAGGTTATTACAAATTACGATAACCACGTATCCAGCTAGCAATATCAGCAGGCAGAGGTTATTTTGGTACCTGAAGTACATTGCTTGAGCTTTGTCAACTTTCAACTTGGTTTTCAATACTCATGGTATGTTTATATGTGACCAGTAATCACATCAAAATGGACATGTTGGAGGCCCCAGTCAAATCTGAGGTATTTATACCACTTGAAAGAGCACCTTTTAAGCTTTGAAATGACACCATGTTGAAGGTAATGAGACTTTGTAATCAAAAATATATGATTTGAAGAAACATATTATTTTCTTTATATTTCACCAACTATATTGGCGAAAAACAGGTTGTGGGTTCCAGTCCTGCTTTGGTCAATGGGGTGCGCTGTACAGAAAAACCTTTAACCTCAGTTACTCCTCTGTATCCAGATGCATTTAAATAGTTACAGGCATTATGCAGGAGTGAGTCTGTCCAAATTACTTCCAAATAGAGATGTGCTCTCTGTAAGCTAATCACAGAATCAGCGGCTTAGCCAGAAACTAATCATGGGGGAGTCTTCCAATTTACCCAAAGCGGTTGGGTGAATATCTGATAAGCGTGGGGGAGGTCAGAGGTGTGGCTGTGGGATGGCACATTCAAAGCAAGTCCCTACCAAAAAGGGTTGCCATATAATTGCTTTGGGGAAAGCAAGTCCCTACCAAAAAAGGATTACCACATTATTTGCTTTGATTACGACCTCAAATTTTGCTCCCATTAATAACCTGTAATGACTGGAATACACTTTGACGTCACAATCATAAATTCAGGTGGAATGGGGTTTACCATAAGAAGCTTGAGAGACGTTTATATAAGTGGTAGCATGACATTTGGCCCAACAAGAATGTTTCTGTATATGATATGGATGAATATACTCGGTAAATATTTAGTCTCCAAATTCTCTTGAGCTAAATCATTTAATAATATAACCTATATTTAAAGGTCTAACCACAATTTTAGACTTCGCCAACTGATTTATTCTCATATTCGTCTACAATTATGAGCAAATTTAGATTAATTGGGAGTTTTGTGTATTTTAAATGCGCCTAGAATACTGAATGACTGTCTACAGAATCTTAAAAATGTTTTCTAAGCAGACAGCTAATTAATTTAAACCAAAGATCGCTCTAGAATTTGTCTTGCTTCATGAACATTACTCAACTTTCTTAGCTGAAAGAAAAACAGGGAAAAAGTAACTTTTTAATCTTGATACAAGTAATATCAGTGTTAATTACAGGTACATTGCGTTCCTCAAATGTTTAAGAATTCAGAAACTTTAAATATTATTCAGGCTTTATATCCCAAAAGATCAAGTGCATCAACATTTGAAAGCAAACCCGTTAATAGGCTATTCTATTTGAAATCCATACACCCCTGTGGAAGATGACCTAAATCTTCCACACCGAGAGTGCTAAATTTCAAATGGGGTTACCCCGCAAGAGATCAAAACTTGTAAATGGGCCTTTCCATTTGAAATCTACACTCCCTGTGGGGAAGATTAAGGTTATGTTTTCCACACAGGGTGTATAGATTTTTAATGGAATAGCCCAATGAAGGTGGACTAATTCAAGACGGTCGGTCATAACACAGGAATAAAGACAGCCATCACAACAATTCGAAGGGGTCCATCACAGAAGTAAGTCAAAGAGAGTCCACTCAGTAACAATGTTGAACTTTCAATTTATATAGTTCCATCTAATGTTATCTTTACATGGTTTTATAGACCTCTAAAAACGAATTATGATTTATATATTCAACCTATTACAGCAACCCTCTATTCTTTCACACCTCCTAGAGTCCATATTAAACCGCATTTATGCTCGGTAATGTCAGTAAAATAGTTTGATTTCAAGTAAACCAAACATGAAATAAATTATAACATTGCGTGCATCGGCTATGATTTGTGGGTGATGAGAGCCAAGTTCACAACCATTATGTGACTGTATCAAGTAAACATCACGTCTCCCCTCTCTCCACACTTTCTATTCCGGGATGTGATGCCTATAGTTCAATAGATGCCTGGGTTGTGACGTAGCAACCATTTTGTTCAGTGTGTGTATATTATATAAGAGGCCCTTATTGTGACGTAATATACATTAACAGTTAAAGGGGCATTAAGCGAGATCGATAAACTAAATGAGCAAATAACGTAAAGATAATCATCAACATAGCCCAAATCCAAAATGTCATACAATTCCGACATCGCCTTCATGCCAAACTAAGCAAATAACGGCACTTCCGGGTTGAGATTTGCCGTGAAAGTCCGTGAGTAAACGATAGCATAACTTCCGAATTCAGCACCTTAGTTTCGATATGATCATATCGAAACTAATAAAATCATGAAATTTTATATGATAAACGGCGAATGTTGGTAAACTGTTTCAGATGGTAGTTAGTATATGCCTAAGTATTACTTTGATGCAAAAAAACTGATCTCCAGGATAATTGAGGGCGCACTCCCATACGTATCTCTCAATGCCCCTTTAAGTCAAAGTGTGTTTATGGATTTCTTGGGAAATGAGTTCTTTATTGGTCTGGTATCTCCTTATGGTTGGAAAATGTTCTAATGATTGAATTAGATTATGTCAAATATGTACAATAGGAATAGGGCCTACACCTATGAACAGTTAGACCCGACTTCTCGATGTTGCTATTATTAGGGATTCTATCAGTCACCACTCCTCCCACATCAGCGATTCTGATTTACGTTGGAGACAGTCACTTATAAACTAAAGTTTCTATTCAAGGTATGGTGCCAACTAGTGTTTACTGGAAGGTCTAGTGCTATTTTGAAACATCTTTCTGAACTAATTCTAAATTCTTTGAAGTGGTATTTAAAATATGAGTCTCTATATTTTAGGATATATCTTTGGTACTGGGTATCTAAAAAGAACTATTACATCATTGGCAGTCTGTAAATTATTTTCACAAAAATAAACTTCACATATAACCAACTTATCTGTGGTCATCCTACTTTAGGACCAAATGGTGCACTTAACTAATTCTCACTAAGGTAATCTTCTGACCAAATAATATGTTGCTTATGGACAGAGAGTACCACTTACATTGGGACGGAGTAAAGGGGTTAAGCTTCAAACTTTTTCAGTAATGAATGAGAATAATGACTGCTGCGCCCTTTTGGGACAATTCCTCAGACCAGAACAAAAACCTCTGATTTCAAAACAAATTCATGAGAATAGTTGTTACGCAGTCATTATTCTCTAACCAGTAACTCTGCTATTTTGTGCGGCTACTTTGGTTGCACGGCACAGGGACTGTACAGTTCCCATACAGGTACTTAGTAAGCAACCTCGATGCCAGTGCATAAGAATATGGCTGTGTAGTTGCTTGAAATGGTTGACAATTGCTCTCCGATTCTATAAGAATATGATCAGTATAACTGTCCGCCATTTACACTAGACATCTGGACATCATAGTGTCACACTAACCTATTTACTTGAACTAGAGATATGGTTTTGATATTAATAATCAATCAATTAACACAAATCAAGTTCACATAACTATATGACAACATCTTCACTCTTAGATACAACATCTCACCCGCTATTTTTACAAAATGGTGTTTATTCAAGTGTCTGCAGAGACTGATCGGACATAGCTAACCTTTCTTATAATAGTTTGGTATTACTGTTAACATTATTGTAGACTATATTTATTTATTGTATCACTACTTGAGAGGCCACACAACACCAAGAGCCTACATAGCTGTGTATGGTAGTCTGGTTGTGACCCATTTCGTATCGAGATGATCTGGAGTAGATGTATGGATACACCTCCTCCTGACCAGCCCAAGAAATGGCTTACATCAATATCCAAAGACATTGCATTATTATACTGTACTTGTACACCACTGTGTTACAGACCAGTCAGTAGATGTATTCATACACCTCCTCCTGATCAGCCTAAGAAATGGCTTACATTATCTAAAGACATTGCATTATTATACTGTACTTGTACACCACTGTGTTACAGACCAGTCAGTAGATGTATTCATACACCTCCTCCTGATCAGCCTAAGAAATGGCTTACATTATCCAAGGCATTGCATTATTATACGGTACTTCAGTACTTGTTGGTACACCACAGTGTTATTGCATCATGAGCGTGCATTGGGCCCGGGCAGTAAGCTGCTTCGGCTGGACACTGAATTGAGGTAGTCTGAGATTAGTTAAAGAGGATCTATTTCTAGATCTAGATTTAGATCTGGAGATGACACTACTTAGATCAAAGAGATGGGATGTGCCTCAACTGCAACAAACAAGTCCAAATCTGCCATTTTGTGTAAGGTGGATCAGAAATGTTACCTCTCCATTGAAAGTCACATTCGTAAAAGTGTTTTTATTCTCAGTTGAAGTTGTTTTTATGTTAATTTAAATTAATAGGAGAATATAATGTATAATTTATTATCTTATTATAATGTATTAAGCGCCAGTATGAAACTCAAGACTTTTGACAAACATGACTATGAAGTAGAGTTGCCACATTAGATATCCCATAATATAGCATGGTAACCCAATATCTGGAACTATGAAGCACCATACTGCCCTATCTTGATTGGCTCATGTCAAATTGTAAACACACCCCTTTTCCCATCGACACCAACCAATCAGGGATCAGAGACAATAATACTCATGCACTGAGTATTATCTGAATGCTGATTGGCTAATATTAATGGGGGAAAGTGTGTATTACATTAACTGTCTTGTTAGAAATTTCAACACAAATAGAACAATTTTTCTGACAATTTACATTGAGCAGACGACCCCAAAACCTCCTAACATAAATTCCGCTTCTAACAAGGCCGAGTGACAGATAATTGCACCCACGTTAATAGCGGTGTCTGGGCGTAAATACGATCAATATGTTCAAAGATACATTGTCATTTACTCATGTGGAATGGAAGCATGTTTTCGTTTACGCCCGGCGGGTTGTGCGGTGTTTACGGTCATGAAAACAATTGTGTCAGTGGTTTATGGTCATCATGTCCAATGTTTTTTGAGAAGAATGGCATGAATTGCATAAAATGCTTTAAGTTTTAAAACCAATTGTTATCCATTGTCCAGATGCCCATCCCTTATACATGTCACAATGATGTTATCTATTGTCAATCCAAAATGTGAATATCATGGTGCATACTTTAGAAATTATGAATTCTAAACACTTTCCACGAGGCTATAAGTCATCTTAAGAATTACTGAACCAATACAAGTCATGTTTGTACTTAATTTAATGCATTTCACATGATGATTCCAAATATGGTTATGAAATTCAAAATTTTGACATTTTGGAAACATTTTATGACATTTTGGAACTGTCGTCTGCAGACGACTGCCGTGTGGAAAGTATTAAGTAAACACAATTGTTATCATAAAAAGATTAGGCATGGCAGATCCGCTTCAGAAATGGAGTGAATCATTTCCAACCGAAGAGCAGATTCCTTAGTCTAAAAAGTTATGAAAATCCATCCACTAGATTGAGCCGTTACTTCTTGGGCAGACAATATTTCTATCACCCATTTACAATTCAGGTTTTTATAAAGAACTATTGTTCCCTACAACCCCTTGGGTGGATCTTGATCCTCCTTCTTCCCTTACAGTAAGCCAACAAACGCCCTGTAACCGACAACCTTCGTCCTGTCCATTCCCATTGCAAGTTAACAAGAAGCTATGAATGACATTGATGAGTAAACTGGCAATTCTCCCACCCAACAGCGTCTACCGTTTAATTCACGCGGCATGTGCGATGATATCCTATCTGATTCAATTTATACACATTTAACATCGCACCTTAGAAAAGATGCTTCCTAGTTTGTAACTCCCTAATATCAGGAAGTATATGGTGTCAGGGTGCTGCTAAAGGCATATCCCATACACGCGTTTGTAAATGGCTGACTAGAAATCAACACATAGGATAGATCTTTAGTCTAAAACAAGTTTCAGATTGCTAGATAACTGACATGATTTGATGTTTAGGCGTCACTCTTTGACAACTAATAATTTTACATGTTATAGTAATATATTCATAAATACCGGAATCTCAAATTTGAGAGGGTAATTAGCAAAATAGTTTATCTACGCTATAGGGATTGTCCAAAACACTTCTATCGTAATATTCAAACTTATGTCTATTGCTATGGTTTTGTTCAGTCCTTTTTCTTAATAGTATTGTTTCTAAAAATGGTACTTTACTCTGTGATTATTTTACCGGTCCTGTGGGTATTCAATATGTTCGCCAGCCTTGCACACCTACCACCCCCCCCCCCCCCCACCCCTGATGCCTGACCCCACCCCTCGCACTGATATTTGGAAGTGATGTTACATTCATGCTTACACTTGACACATATAACACTTGACTCATTTGATCCTTGGAATAAAAGTTTACACATTCAATACTCCAAAGAGTCAACCCTTGACACATACATTGTATAACACTTGACACATTCCATACTTGACACATTAAACATTTTAAACATCCAAAACTTAACACACTCAACACTTGACACATTTAACACACTCAACACTTGACATAATTAACACTTAACACTTGACATACTCAACATTTGATACATTTAACACTTTTAACACACTCAACACCTGGCACATTTAACACCTGGCACATCTAACACTTAAAACCTGACACATTTAGCACTTAACGCATGACACATTGAACAGTTAACATATTCCACAATTGACATGTTCAACACTTCATCACTCATTCAACAATTCGCACATTTATGCAAGGCCTACTCTGATAGATACAAAACAAATCCTCAAGTATCAAATTAAAATCACTTACCTATTTCATTATGATGAAGACAGACAACAGTCATTAGCAATGGAAAACACATGGAAAGAAAAAGAGAAAAGAAGAAAATCTTTGTTAGAATGCACATTCTTAAGTAGTAGTTTTATTATAGGGTTTCTCAGAAATAATGCAACCTAACTTTGGATCCTTTTTTCTTATGATTATACCAGCCTTCCCAACCATAATTTTTGCAGCAAATTTCCATCGGAAATAGAAAGTGGCAAAGAGTTAATATACTTGTTGACAACAAGGTGAAAATCATTACTAACAAATTGTCAACAACAAAACTCATATCAACAACCCAAACATCCATGCAGGCGCTAACTGGGTGAGCATTTTTTAGGTACATGTAGGATACAAAAAGTAGCCCCTTAAGTGATTTTCAGATATTGAAGAGTCCCTTAGGTCAAATTCTGTCAAAAAGGATGTATTTGATAATAATTAGAATATTAAAAGTAATATTAGAAACGGCACAATACATTTTTAGCTTTTTATCCCAAAGCCTCCTTCCTCTGTTCTACCACACCACATCCAATGGGGATCATCTGACAGCCTTAATAGCTATTTATAATGCAGGTTCATTGAAAGAAAAGATCATCCTACCTCTAAATATTGTTTAAGACAACAAAAAGGGCGCAAGGTAATGAGTGATCTTCCTGCCACGTTCATTCATAACCAAAATGTTTATAATTTTCTACAAAAATCCCAAGAGACAAAAATCTGACAGGAAAGATTCTGGACCGTTTCCGCTGACTTGTTGAGAGATGACATTGTTGTGATGCTTTCGTGGAGGTATTGATCATCGCGTGTTATGTGGGTGGTTACGCCGACTTAGCTCACGCAAATTCAGCTAGGAGTCAAGTTTTAGGGTAAACTATGGTAAAATCAGGAATGATAATCCAATAAAATATGATACTAGATTTTTTTAAACAGGACATTTATGACTTTTCAAGGCTATCATGGGAGTACAATGAAATGGCATCACTTGGAAAGCAAAATCACGCTATTCAACATATTTTATTATTGATTTTGCTTAATCCGGACCACATCTACAGATGAAATTCCAAAATTTAACAAATCAGCACACAAGTTCCATCCTCTCTCTGTGGATATAATGCAATACATGGTACAAATCCATACTCTCTCTTTGGGATGAAATCATGCTTGCGATACTTTAACACTTTCCACGCAGCAGGCATCTGCAGACGACACACCAAAATTTAACAAAATGTTTCAAAAATGTCAACAGTATTTAATGAAATTACCATATTTGGAATCCCCATTAGAAATGCATTAAAATAAGTGCAAACATTCCTAGTATTGGTTCAGTAATCCTTGAGATAGTCCTTGAAATTTGGGAAAGGTTTCTGAAATACGTGTTTTGTATTTGGTCAAACCAAATAGTCACGTGAAAAGTGTTTAATAAAATCATGAATTCAATCATTCCAATGCGAGGAAATCAGAGGTGGTGAATGGTTAGTTATAGATTGGCCGACAATACATTGCTCATGGGGAATAGACAAGATGACACGTACTACGTGCATTATCTTGTCTCCTTCCTGGATCAATTAAAACATCTGGGTTCGGGTTACAATTGAACTTTTGTGTCCTTATTCCATCAATCACAGTTAAAGTATTAACAACTTCCACGCAACTATTCGTTTTACCATATACAAAGCAGAGTTTTCAGAGACCTTTCCCAACTTTCAATGTCTATTGCAAGGATTACTGAACCAATAATAGGCATGTTTGTACTTAATTTATTGCATTTGTTGTGTTGATTCCAAATCTGGTGATGAAATTCAATAATTTTGACATTTTTGAAACATTTTGTGAAATTTTGGAATGTCGTCTGCAGACGCCTGCCGCTTGGAAAGTGTTAAAGTATCGCAAGCATGATTTCATCCCAAAGAGCGAGTATGGATTTGTACAGTGTATTGCGTTTTATCCAAAGAAAGAGGATGTAACTTGTGTGCTGATATTACAAGAATTACTTCATCCCAAAGAGACAGGGTGTAACTTGTACTGCGTATTGCAAGAATTATTTTGCATCACAAAGAGAGAGATGGTGGAACTGGTACCGTAGGCCCATTGCAAGAATTTTCATTCCAAAGAGATAGGGTGAAAATTGTACTGCATATTGCAAGAATTATTTCAGCCCAAAGAGAGAGGATGGAACTGGAACTGGTACTGCAGGCCTATTGCAAAGAGAGAGGGTGGAACTTGTACTGCGTTATTGCAAGAATTATTTCACATCCAAAAGAGATAGGGTGGAACTAGTCCTATGCAAGAATTCTTTATTCCAAAGAGAATAATAAGGAGAAACTCGTACAGAACATTGCAAGAATTATTTCATCCCAAAGAACGAGGATGGAACTGGTACTGAGTATTTAGTTTCATGTTTTATTTAGCACTGATATTGTGCACCAAATACATCTATGTGTGATACCCATAGCCCAAAGAAGATTTTAACGTAACAGCCACAATGTTTGTTGTTTGTTGTTGTTTGTTTGCGCCAACTCCCAGATATTTTTCCCAAGATGCATTTGGATTTCCCCTTATCGATACTCGTATACATCGATATATCAGTGACCTTTGTACCTCGCGATATCAATATCGTGGCTTTCTGTCACGTATGACACATATCGGAAAATTGGTCTTTTTGGTTTTTCAATAACTTTGAATATATATGTTGTTTTCTAGACGAGCTCTTAGGTTTTGGAAACAAGAAAAAGGAACACTGAGAACTTATTTATTTATTGTTGTAAACAATAATCTAAGAGCTAGTACGATGATGGCTCTATGGAGCCATGGTTTTGTGCATATGTCTATGGGAACCGAGATGAATTGGGGACCAGATTTACAGCGTTTTGCAAAAATGCAATGCATTGTGGTACTGTCTTTAAAAGTTTCTTCGCCCATAGCCTACATTTCTTTCAATTCAAATATCTGTTTAGTATGTTATCAAAATGGAAATTTTGCGATGGATGTACCTAGACCTACGAAGCTTTATTGGTATCATTTCACGTTGCACCCTCGAGTCGCTTATCACGACCCCAAAATCTCGTATCGCGACCCCCAAATCTTGTGTGGCGACCCAAAATCTCGCATTATGTATCACAAAATTTCGCCTTTGTGTATTGCAAAATCTCGTCCTCAGACAATTGTTATATTGTGATCACTCATCACTACTAGGGTTGCCACCCGAGATTTTGGGGTGGCGTGATACACGACGCGAGTGTGCGATACCAATAAAGCTTTGTATAGACCTCTATCAGATATCCATGCAAGCACACAAATTCAAACCTATTCAGGAACACTGTAAACTGCTCATGGGGCAATTTTCTATCTTTACGATAATCCTTCAGGTAATTATATCAAAATATAAAGGAAATATATAATACAGTAGCTTTTTACTGATACTGATGATTAATTTTTTATTTGTCTAAGAAGTTATCAATCAGTGAAATAAATCATAACGCCTCCTAGGTATTTCCTGCATAATACAATATGATAAATAAAGAGGAGTTGTCACATTTTGTAAGTTTCAGGAGACTAAACCGGTTACGCCTTGTGACAAAATGTTAGGGGCATTTTTTGGTGTTGCCTGTTTATAAACAGCAAATGCCAAATTGACAAAATGTATTAATACCTGACATAAACTGTTATACCTTTTATATCCATGTCTAAACTTGACATTTTTAACACAGGAAAAGATGTGGCAATCCCAGAAATAGTTTTCAGTGAAGCGTACACTAACCCTGTCAATGCGGATATCAACTTAATGACAATTTTCTTTTTGTATTTTTGTTAAAAAATCTTGAAATGGAAATTTATAATAAGATATAGAATCGGTACGCCATTTGCTTTTAAATAAGTACAAACATGCTTGTCCTTGGTTGTGTCATTCTCAAGATAATACTGCGAAATTTTGAAAATGTCAACAACAAGTTATTTTGTGGACTGTATCTCATATAAAATGCATGGCACAATCCACTTGTGAATCTATGTACATGTAGCAGTATGTGAAGTATCAACACTGTCCATGCGGCTATTGGTTTTACAATACAAAACAGATTTTTCAGAAACCTTTCCCAACTTTCAACGTCTAGCCCAAAAAATGCTGAACCAATACAAGGCATGTTTGTACTTTTTTCAATGCATTATCACCATGAGAAGTACAAACATCCCTAGTCTTGGTTCAATAATCCTTGAGATATGCTTTGAAAGTTGGAAACGGTTATGAAAAATCTGTTTTGTACATGGTAAAACTAATAGCCGGGTGGAAAGTGTTAAGGTAGCCCTCAATTCAGGTGGAAACAGATATCACATTACACCATATCGCCATTCTGTGGGGAATATTTAGAAAAATAAAGTTGTAATATATTTCAGATATCCCAAGACAAATACAGCATCCTATACCTGTCAATGATTCATGATATATCACTCTATCCCATCATGCTCTTTGAGACACAGTGTGGGTGAGTGAAGGTAAAAAAAGTACTTGGATGTGTTGCATGTATTGTCCAACATTCAACTTTTGAGACAATTGGGGACAGGGAGAATTGTTAAAATTAGTTTGTCAAATATCCACATGTAGGCTTATCAATCAGATATTTCATGAGGAAAATAGATGGATTGAAACGAAATTGAAAATTTGAATAATTTTGTTTGTACGTGCCTACGGTTTCTCCTTAGTGTACTGAACTAACATCACTCACAAGAAAATCTTCTATTAAAGATTATTCTGCAAATAAAACTTCATTCTGTAATGGGGGTCTTTCCACTAGTCGAATACCAAAAACTGAATTGTAAAATGAACCCATACTTGTGCCATCTCTCCTTACACTTGGTACAAAAGTTGCAGAATTCACAACTTAGGACTCTTAATCATGTGTACCGCAATGCATGGTGGGAACAGAATAAAACATGTCATATCAATTCAGTTCTCACAAGGATTTGAAAACATGAGTTGGTATTTTTCTAAAGCTGAAAACAAGCGATGCGTTTCGCTGATGAAATCATCAGGATACGGGTCCATCCTTACCCCTCAGCTATTGTATTATTCACATTTTTGGGGGCTTAATCTGTTTGTTTCTTTAATTTGAACATTTGAACACCACCATCTAAGTCCTTATTTGGGCGAGTAGAATCCAAAACAGCGGTGCTGCTATTTTGGTGTTTATTTTAATTTGCTGAGATGAACTGTACTTGAACCGATGACCAGTAATGCCCCTCATCATTCCTCTTATCTCTGCGGACATAATTACAAACAACGTTTGGTTGTTCTCCCTATCCCTCACTATAGAAGTTAGTGGTGTTTTTCTCTTTTTTATAAGTATCTCAAATGTCATGTAAAATGAAATTAACAAAAAGGTCTAACTGATGTGCATGCCACTTGGAATATAAGTCTAGAAAAGAACATTTGAAACCTGGAAGATAAATAGTGTTTATATTCTATTGGAAAGTAAAAACTTGATTCGAATTTTTAAAAAAAATGCACCTGGTATAGTGAATGAAACCAAACTTTTCTTTTGCCTTGCCAAGACTTAACACTTGCTGTTTTACCCAACATGCCTTGGCTAGCTCTTGCTGCCCACTGAACCACCTGGTACAGCAGTCACAAAACCTCTCATGTCGCATGGTGTGAGCACTGAATGTCAACTTGTGTAGGCGAGTAAACGAGCAAATCATTGGGTTACTTTACTTTGGTATACGCTTCAGAACCTGGGGGAGGGGGGGGGGGGTCACTCAGATGCTTTTTGAAATGAAAATTGACACAAACATTTACCAATTTTCAGGGGAAATGGACCCATATGTTTACAAGAGACCAATAATTTTCTACATATTTGACAGATTTCGCTAAAATTTCTGTAAAAATAGCAAATTTAAGGATTTTCGACCCATAAATCTACCAAAAAAGGCTATTCATTTACCCGACAGGTGAAAATGGGACCCTTATTGGCGGTACATCCCAGTGACCTCATAGCCACTAAGTGCCCCCCCCCCCCCCTCACCTGGTTTTGAACCCTTTTACTTGTCATGTATATTCCCATCTTGAACTTCTCTAACTATTGTCTAGAGCACAAGATGGTATTAAACAATGACGCTTCATTTTGCCATTTCACATTTTATTGTATCCACTCTTGCACTCTTGCCCATCCACTCATACTCATTGATATGGATGCATAACTCTACTGTAGAGCCCAGAATTTTCCATATTTGCCCATTCCATGTTTATCTTGAATCAAAGTTCTAGAAACACTTGTGGGTCAACTATCTACCAACACTCACTATATGAAGTCTCGCTGTACTCCATACCGTGTGCTGATGTGTACATCCAGGGTCTATAATGTACCCGGGGGGCCAGTCAAACATAATGTTGTACACATGCGTGACCAAAAAAGCGCGTAAAAAGGAGTGTTTTTTCAGTGTTGGACGCGTCACGCGCGTGACGCGTTAAGGGTATCAAAAACGCTGATTTTCAAGAAAAAGGGTGGCTTAAAATCCCGGCTTAAAATACAGGTTGAACGTGTTTAGGGTAACTTATTTTGTTCCCCGTTAAATAGACAAAACTTGTTTAGGGGTCATATTCTGGTAAGAACTTGTTTAGGGGTCAAAATTTGCAAGGAAAGCGCGCTAAAAACTTGTTTAGGGGGTAATTTTGCTTGCAGGGTAAAACTTGTTTAGGGGTGTCTGGAAAAAAATTTGGTCACGCATGTGTACACCATTATGTTTGATTGCCCCCCCCCCCCCCCCCCCCCCGGGATAATGTATCAGTGTATGGATGGTGAATGGGGATTGATGAAAGGGGATGTATGAAGGGGGTGGGCTGAAGAGAGGCTCTGAAGCATAGCTAATGGTTACATTATATCTTAGGTGAGGAGGAAGGGAGTAAATTTTAGGCTCAAATATGACAAAACTAGTCAAATTAAAGATAGTTTGACATTTTTCTAGATATGAACAACCTGCTCTGACATTTACGATGCAATCTACTGAATCGCTATCCCATAGTACGAACAGTAATTGACAATTTGACTATTTCCAGAACTTTTTCTTACTATTTTCCTATGATTTGCATCAGAAAAGTTGATGAAGATAAGATCTTCAAGAGTATAAACTGACAAGAGAAGGCTGGTGCGTGAAGCATCTTGAAGTATGATGAACACTGCACACCCGACTTCCAGGGTCCCAGGGTTTTACCCAACGGATGTGCACCCTCTTCTATCTATTATATTTACCAATTGAAATACAGCACTTCAGTAAATGTCAACCATTGTCTCAAAAGGCTTACCATATTAGTTCAATAATTTCTTGATAATTTCAAACAATTTCCTGCACATCTATGCGAGCGATTGGTGCGTAACTGCAAAAGCCACGTAGGGCAAGCTCCCGATGTTATGGATTGCCATTCGTCATTACACTGCGCATTGTACGTTCAACATTTGGATAAATGCAAGTGTGACGCTCGGATCGTGAAATTATTGAACTGATAATATATTTGAGATATCCAACTACCTTATTAAGGGGTTTAATACTCTGTAATTGTGATTGATTTGCAAAGGAGAATACCTTGTATTTTGTAGGTGTTATTTTCTCAATATCGCATAAGCACCATTGAAATAGTTTGACCTATCCGATTCCATACAATTTGAACAACTGTTCCCAGTCCTGCTGCTTACACCTCCACACTTATTAGGATATCAATTGTAAGCAAAACAGTAAAATGCTGTTGCTAGGCTTCTGTTGCAATGATAGAAGCAAAACTATGGTATAGGATTTCTGATTCAATTTTAGTTTTTATCAACTATTCCGAATATTACTTTTCAGAGTTTGAGCATTATCTTTCAGCATAGGACATGATTTGTCTTATCTCTGATGCTGACCAAAATCTTTTTAAAACGATAACTTTCCTACAGTTATCTTACATAATATTATCAAAGTTTTCATAAAATTGTCCAACATTTACATAAAATTGTCAATTTTTCAAAAAATTGTCAAAATTTATATACAGCTGTCAAAACTTTCATAAAATTGTCAAACTGACATCATTTTTCATGTATCGTGTGTGTGTAGGGATAGGTGCCACGATGGCTCGCTAAGTCAATTCAGTTGCGTCCACTTGTCAAGAAGACCGTCCATTGACAGCTAAAGTAAACACAGGTAGCCTAACGGTGGTGGACGGATGTAAGGGGGCATTTCGGTCAAATTTTGGAGGCACAACTTAAACCATCAGCTATGCTCACTAACAGCTGTGGCTACAACCAAATTTGCAGCCGTTTATAGGGGTGGCAGGTAAAGGGCAAACTGATCGTGGTCATTTCAAAATATACAACAAAATCCACACAAATGTTTTACAATTCATCTTTACACACTTGGAATATCGTTATCAACAGGTACACACTTAAAACAATGCTGTCATAAATTCACCTTCTCTGAGATATGGTGTGCTAAAATCATTGACCCATGGTTAAATTTGGTGATATCAACATAACTATACACACTTAAAACAACACAGTCAAATTTTGCCCTTAAAGAGGTGTCAAACGGTGCACCACATTTTAACAACATATTACCAACAGGTAGGCCTACATAAAAACAATGGAATCAAATTATGTTTGCTTGGAATTTATATTATCCCATGGCGCACCAAATCATAACTCAACGGGAACAAACAAATTTGTTTTAATATTGAATCAAATGATAAAAAGTGTAATCTTTCTTGAATTATAATTAAAAAGGATGAACAATTACGCAACCTGAAAATCATTTTTTTAGGAAGTTGATAATTGCTATGCACTGGTAATGGAATTTCTCATTGGTTTTTAGAGAAATCAGGGACATTTATATCAGACAACTTAACACGGCGTACATTAATGTGTGTGACTACCCTCGTGTATCGCATGGCAACTAAAGGTTTCTTCCAAAAACGTGCACTTCTGCTGTGCGTCTACTGCAGTTTTCCTGCTTGCTCATGCGGCGCATTATGCCGACTCTTGGTATACTCACCGCATGGAATTTGATGGAATGTTTAGATACAAACAGGGCTAAAAATTGACAAATGTGGGCAATTTAAGGTACAATTTTGATTAGATAAATTTCTTAAGTATGACTGTTTAAGAATGAGAATAAAGATATTGTTTTCAGACCGTACCCATGTTATATTGTCTGGCAAAAATGCGTTTGGTAGTATTATTTTTGGTGTGAAACACAGAGTCCTAGTTCCACTTAAAATAATACTACCGTCCACATTCAGACAGCATAACATGGGTAACGGTCTAAAAACAATACCTTTATTCTCTAATTTTAGAACCAATGAATTATTCTATGAAGCAAGCATTTCCTTCACTTAGTACTCCAAATAGAATTCTCAGCCAGCTGTGCAAAACCTCTATACATCTCACTTTATATTTTTCCCAAGACATGACAATATCGTACGACCATCACCACTTTGGAGGAAATCTGTAGATGGTTAGGTCGAGGATCTCCACTTGTTATGCTGTCAGTGCAGAGTAAACAAGCTACTAATGTGACAACACAATATCTCAATATCTCGCCCATCCAAATAATTGAATGCAGCTACTTTTAAAAAGTGCTTGCAACCTCGCTGACAAAAAGTACGCCGCTATGGAAATTGAATAAGTTGATGGGTTTTCCTATTTTGTTCACTCTGCTTAACATAGCTTGGGGAGCGGTAGTGAAATAAAGCGCTGTTTCATCGCTGAATTTGGTAGGTCTGGGTTGGTTGTGTATATTATTTAGGCCTACAATCTAATAATAATTGAAAATAATAGCCTCCATGGATCATACAATGTAGGCCTGGTGGGTGCCCTGACCCCATCCTATGATTTGGTAGAATTGTAAAATTTAATTCTAAAAGAAGTGTGATAGCCAATTTGTTGCTGTTGAAAGACTGGAATATCGCAGCCAAAACAACTGAGACACTTTAGACACTCGTTTAAACGCGCCAATTTTTAGCACTTCAGCAAGAGTGTCCCTAATTCCACTCTTCAACCCTTTCCCGTTTCAAGTGGAACTGGAAGTAGAACTGGAAGGAGGTGGGGCACAGCAAGGGTGGGGATGGGTAGCGATACATTGGAGGGTTACCATCCCCTATATCCTTTTAAAGTAATATTTAAGCCATTTTGGTTCCACTCATCTAATGCTGTCATGTCTACACAGAGAAGGTCTCTGGCCTACATGATGGATGCAACAAGCAATGTGGAAAAGTTAGGCAAACTCTAGTTCCAATCAATCTACCAGTACCACTACTACTACTAGTACTAGTCTGTTGAACTACAGATGAGAACAGACAGCCAGCACATTCAACATAGAATAACGCTATGATGTTATTCATGGTAGGTAGCATGGGAGGTAGCACATTCAATGTCACATAACTCAGCACATTGCCTTACTCTTGGGAACATGAACAATGTTCAACTAGTGCCCTCATTCTCACACCTACTACTGACAGTATGAAGTAGCGGTGAACTCTGTCATAATATGTTGACTATTGGAGCATCATATTAAACCGCAATGTGAAAATGCATCGGTTTGAAATAGGCTTGCGGCAATTCTTGAACATATATATAAATAGTTATATGGGGAATAAATGGGCGGGCAATTGATGCATTTTTAATGTGTTGTGGTCATGAACAGACACCAAAGTTACCAGTTAATATAGTTGAGATATTATGCCAAACCACATTTGCAAAATATGCTGTTAATTAATTTATCACCCCCTCACCAATGCAAACTTTGCTCTGCCAACTGCCAAGTAGTCCTTTTGGCTCGCGCAAATTTCAACATATAAAAATGTTGCCTTAAATTAGTGCACAATTTTCTAGGTTAATATCATAAGTTTTCATGAAATCTAAATTGGCGGAACAGGAAATCAATAGCCAAATGTTGATGATATCTATTTAAACATAAACATGAATTGCGTTAGGAAATGTCATATAGTAGCATTATTAACAAGATTTCTCTGGGGAGGTTATATCCCCCTTGTACATGTGAAGAAAAGTACAGTTTTACTATAAGTAAAATAGAGTGTAGGGGTCTTTGACTCTAAATTGTCCTTGTATTACACACGCAATGTCACACGCAATATGCACAATGAGTTGAAACAAGTTGTCATCTATACTGTTGGGTCTAAGCGTTTCTACTAAGTTGTAGTGATGCTTCATTCATCAAGCTCTGTGCTGTGATGTCAGAGTGTATTTCAGTGAGTGCGGCCGGCTAATCAACAGCTTCAAATGTGGTGGCAAAAAAGAACCAACATGTTGAAAGACAAATATCTGAACTCACAATACTCTCTAAATGTTAAAGAGTGGATTTCCACTCTTTCAAGGAGTTAAACGCAGGACAACACTTTTTGAGTGGAAAAACACTCTAAAAGGAGTGAAAGGGGATTTTATATGTTGAAAAAAGGTTGACAAACTCTGCCCCCCCCCCCCCCCCCCCAAAAAATAATAATTAAAAATTAAGAAACTTGGTTCAGGCCTGGGCTGCGTTGATGGGTGGAATTCGCTCTGACGTCACCACACAGAGGTAGATGATTTAGTATAGTAACAATCAATTGAGTAAATGGTGGATTTGAATCCTTAGTAATATTCAATATAGGGACGTTGGTCGAGGTCCGTACATTGTGTAAGATCCCTCTTGTCTCACATGCTCTCAACTGTTGGTATATCATGTGGCTCTCTGCACATCTTCAAGCATTTAAGAAGATAGCCAATGAAACAATTAGGATAGCAGAGATTTTGGGGCTTTCAATTGTTTATAAAAAATTAAGATAAACAACCCTTTCAAAGTTTTATTTCATAATATTGTCTAATGTTTCCAAACAAACATTTGTGATTAGTCTGTTGAATATGTTCAACATTTTTCAATCCTTTTACCCTAACGTTTATTTTTTGGTCCAAGGACCCCCCCCCCCCCCCCCCCCCACCTATATATCAAGTTTACTCCAACATGGGGTGCATGCTACACACTTTTCAGCATAACATTGTTTTCCTGACAAATACTGCACTGCCAGAATGTTAGTAAATAGTAGACCTTAGCTCGATCAGCTCTCAATGCAATTATTTCAAATTGATAAGGTATTTGAGTACAAATTCAGTTAAACAATTGGTGAATCTTATTTCAATTTATAAGTATCATAATGTGTGTATATAAACGTCATAATGCCGATGAATGGACATCCCCTGGGTAGACCACATACTATACGACTGCAGTTTCTTCTAATTGGCTATTTCCTCATTGGGTATATTTAAAAGGATAAAGGTATCTGGTGAATTTGTGTCTTTTTGATCACGCTTGTTTTGTTTGTATATAGCTTGCAACCACTGAGATTGTGCTACTGTAGATTTATTGCTCAGAATACAGATAAATTTGATCTGGTTGTTTTCTTGTTTTGTAAGCTGCCAAAAGTTAGATATCTCCAGTATGATAAAAAAGGAGTTAAAGGTAGATGTTCTGATTTTGGCTCGATTTTCAACTTGATGTTTTCTATTTTACATGGAAGGTCATCCTTAAAATTGTCACATTCCAAAGTTTGAGTTGCATAACTCCAGTGGTTCTTATTTCAGAACCACAAGGTCACAAAATACTTGCCCATTGAAAAGTACTCAAACTGGCTGGTGGTTTATAACCACCTTTAGCCTATTTTAGCCTATAATTTCTAAATGGAACATTTCTGGCTCCTAAGATTTTATAAACATAATGAGACAAATATTGGGATTCTTCTGATATCAAAATATCTTGATGTGATCAGAACATACACCTTTAAGCTAAACACTTACATACTTTTTGTGCTTCTCGGAACAGTAACATCAGAGAAATTCAAGTGAATGACTTGAACTTGTTTACCTAAACTCAAGTTTTTCTCTGTATTTCCAAAGTTTACTTTCAGCTTTCCTCACAAATCCTATCACAGAGCAACTACAAATAGCCACCCCAGTGGGGCATTTATTTAAAAATCAACTAATTTATGGAATATTATCTGAACTACCCAATTCATTAACATTGTTGCATGCTTATGAATAATAACAATTAGAGTAAGACCCCCTCAAAACTATCCAACCATTTTATTTGGTATTATTTACAAACAATCATTTCATTACTTCCTTTTTGAAAGAATTCCAAAACATTCCACATTTTTATGTTATGCATTTCAAGTTCAGCCATCCATATCTACAAATTCAGAGTGCGCGTGCACGACTGCCGACTAAAATAAATCATGTCGTAAT
Organism: Ophiura sarsii; assembly: GCA_035610835.1. Lineage (NCBI taxonomy): Eukaryota > Metazoa > Echinodermata > Ophiuroidea > Amphilepidida > Ophiuridae > Ophiura > Ophiura sarsii. The sequence goes on along the minus strand of CM069452.1, from coordinate 39,449,035 downwards.
AAAAAGTTAGTAACAATCATTGAATTATATAGGGGGATTACATAGTGAAGTGTGCAATATCACTTGGGAGTCCTTTGCAAGCGTTTTAAATATTACCGTTTGACATTAACCGACTATCAAATTCAGGTCAGTGGTTTTTCAGTAAACGTAGCTTCCTTACATGTTGGTATGTTAAAAAATCTAAACTTGTATGAAAAGTAAATTAAATACTCAATAAATGGATAATTTGCTTACACATTCGTAATAGTCTACCCACTTTTTATTGGGGAAGGGTATAGAAGGAAGCTGAAGCCTCCCCACCCATTGCACCCCACCCATCCATCCATGTGTATAAACAGGGTCAAATGTTCACTAAACTTTACTGAAGATCCTGTCTAATAAGGCTTAAGATCTTGCACATGCTACAAATCCACAAGTTAACTCATTGGAAAACCAAAATTTCACAAAAAGCAATCAAACAGGTTATTGCATCATTGATTGTATTCTTGCTTGCCCATTGTCACTGTCTTTCCATACACGTATCTCTATGAGCGTGTTTCTACTGGGGAACTTAACGTTAATTACCGGTAAGTTTGCCCAGTAGAAACAGCCAGATAACGTTAATTAACAGTACCATGAGTTTTGTAACTGCAAAAACCTTCACAAACCAGGTTTGTTACCGGTAATTAACGGTAACTTGCCCAGTAGAAACAGCCAGCCGTTTAATCTAACGCATTGTGAGGCAGTCTTTTTCAGGTGGGGCGGCATTGTTTGGTATAACAAAAGGTCAAATGTCGTAGCCCATCGACTAGGATCGATAAACTTAGCATGTTTACTTTCAAAATAGATAGCAAACTGTGTCATTTATCTAACATATAAACAAGACCAAAAATCATAATGTTCCCTTTCACATAAATATATATCACAAATTATGAGATCTCTTAATTAATTGTACATTTTAAGATGTCAAAACCTTTTGGGGGACGAGTTAACTCGGACGAATGCTTTTCTACTAAAAGATTCGTATTGTGTAGTATTTATGATCAATCTTGATTAAACAAGGTCTTCTAAACAAGGTCTTCTAAAAAACTGGGGGGGGGGGGGACGAGTGTTTAAGGTGGCAAAAAGATGAGAAGACTTGGAATGGATCTGTTGAATTTTGTGGAAGTTGGCAAGATGATCACTAGTGTGTTGTTTCTGGAAGGACTGCTGTACATAATCATGTAATTTACATCGAAATATATTATTACAAATTTAAATTAAATTATAAATATAAATGATATTTTCCTCTTGCCAACTTCCACAAAATTCAACAGATCCATTCCAAGTCTTCTCATCCTTTTGCCACCTTAAACATTGTGAATGTGCTTGTGTGGCCTAGCTAGAAGAGTATCACCAAGTACCTGTTTATATTTCAGTGTTTTCATTACGACATATAATCATGACATTTTCTGCCGACATATGCATGTTTTAAGCGTAATTCATGATGCTATCTGTATTAGAAAGCTTAGCTTTCGAAACTCGTTATTACCTTTCAAGCCTCATTAAAGATGATTGAGGGTGGGGAGGGGCAGTATATACTTACATCTTTTTGACAGGGGTCTTCAGCTAGGGTTTTGAAACAATTGTCAGGTTTTTATACATAACTAATGTCAGATTTGATTGTTCTTTTGCCATTTTCATTATTTTGGACCCACTTCTACCTTAAAGAAACAACTAATGTGACTGCATGGGTTTTGTGCAAATTTAGGCAAATGAGACCCTCCTTTTAGGATCTTTTTCAACTTAAAAATGAGACCCATGTCATTATGTCTCAGGATTTCTTGTAATAATAAAGCTCAAAAAGTACACCAAAAATGTTATTCCTTAAAGAAAAAACATCATTAGTCTTGGCTTCCGGAATTCAAATGGTGAGACTCCTTGAAATAGGCCTAATAAATCAGCAAAAAGAGCCAATTTATATTTTGCTCATTTCGAAACAAGTCTATTCTACCTGGAGCGAATGTTGTTAACTTTTGGAATGTACTGGGTAAGTCTCGTTTGTTTACATAAGCATGGTGCTGTGCATATTCCCAAGGATCGGCCCCAGTGTTTACCCCTGTCTTCGCTGTCGCACAGGTGTAACATGAAAAACTGCGGTTGGGATATACCGAGCTTATCGCTAGCACGACCATTTTGTGCCACTGGTCGTTCTCGTTCACAATGCCAATCTTTGTATAGACACTGCTGCAGAGTTACTATCAGAACATGTTCAGACGAGTAGGCCAAGTGTTTTCCTTAGGTCTGGTGAAAGGGGCACACGGATGTAACTCTGACCCAGGGTATGATTTTCAACTTGGCCGATTTTTTCTTTCTTTTTCGCAGTAGGATTACATCGTAAATACTTTCCAAAATTATTTGCAAGAAACAGTCTTTGTAATTCTTGTGGAAGGGTACATTCTCGGAGTAACTCTGTTATACCCTTCACAGGGGTATTCATAGTGCATGATTTTTAAGAACGACGCATACTACCGATGTTGGTGTGTAGGGTATAACAGAATTATGCCACATTCTCCTTAGAACTGATCACACTACTTATCTTTCTTTGAAAAGTTCAAGAGGGAATTGACTTTCTGTGACCTCTTTGGCATAGGGGCGCAAGATGACCTTTGACCTGTCTCATACAAATTAGCGTAATGTTGACATTATTGTAAGCCCAAGTTGCCGTACTTATGTCCAAACCGCATTTTAAAAATGGAGACAATGACTTTTGACCTACTTGTACAAATCTACAATGAGAAAACATAGACTAGAGAGCAAGGTATTTTGCAGTTTACTGAAACTAAAAAGCTGAAACTTGGAGGAGACTGGAGCAAATGGAGGAGTCTTAATTCATCCTAAAACCAGATACACATCTTAGTATAATATATCATAGTATGATGCTGGGAATGATCTTATTCAGAATTAATTAAATCTTTTCCTTTTACATTTTTTTATCAGTTCTAAATCAAATGTGAAAACACCATCAGGCACTATTTATTTGCGAATATCTTACAGATGCCATGATGTTACGCTCAAGAAGTGTGAGTAGGCGTAGTGCTTTTTATCAAATTTAAAATTCATACTGATATTGTTCTTCATATATTACTATTAGTCACATAGTTCATAACAAAATCTATGTACATAACCAGATTTTGTATGAACATACTCGGTTCCTATTTGGGTCACTGTACTGCAGCTAGAGGGAAAACACAGGGGTCTAATATCTCGTTGCAGCTGCCCGTGCCAATAACTAAAAACTTATATCCCTTTTGGTAAAGGCCTATTGTAAAAACGGTAATTTTCACGTTTGTCAATATCTACCGATTCGTTAACTTTTTAACAGATATACATATGCTATCGAATTCCCAAATTGTTGTCCTTTTTTAAAAGCATTTAGAAAATCAAAATCATATTCTCTGGTCATTATTTTGGAGCTCTCAACTTAAATTGAAAAAGAGCGCAAAAATTGTTGGAGCTAAAAATGTCAACATTTTCGGTCGTCTGCTGGTAGCCGATGGCTCTTAGTTCCATTAGCCGATGCTATCCCAACTATCTTGTCATCGGACACAGTTCACTGCCTGTTTATTGATCAATGTGTACATTACAGAAACCTAGTCTCGGCTATTTTGCATAACTGGAATCTCTAGTGGTGTATCGAGATGCAAGGATCAAATCAAAGCTGCCTGGTTTAATATTGTGGCCCTTTTAATGAACTTAACTCGTTAACCAAAAGATGTGGCGTAACATCCAGAGTGAAAGGGGTTAAAATCATAAGTCATCTCAATTTCAAATAAGTAATGAAATATTTCCTCTGTATAGTACTAGTAGTAGGGCTTACATACCATGTTAAGAATCGGGCTATTATAATTGCCTTTACAAATGATGAAAAGCCATGCATGGCTTTAAACCATCTTTCTCAAGAACTTGTTTCGAGCAAGGACATTCCAAAATCACTGTTTTTGAAGACATTTAAACAATGTCTTCAGAATGCATTCACAAATACAGTTCATATATCTAAATCAAGTTTGATCATAGATCCTTGATTATATGGTTTGGAGACCTACATTACTGTTCTATAACATTAGCTTTGGAATCTAGGTACCCCATTTTACGATAATAATCTGAGACTTTAAAAATACACTGACGGTTTAAATTTCAAATATAGTAGTACATTTAACCATGTTTTCATTTGTCAAAGTAATTCCTATAGTTATTTATGTAAACAAACACAGTATGTCATATGTTAGTACATGGACAGCTGTTGATGAAGCTGTTTGGGAAGCATTGAGTATGTGGGAGTTTCGGAAATGGTAAAGGTTGATCAAAGGAACACATTACTAATTTCCAAGTTCACCTTCATCAAGCTGCTGTATGCGTGTTAACACTTTCCATGAGGCATGCGTCTGCAGACGACACTCCAAAACTTCACAAAATGTTTCAAAAAGGTTAAAACTATTGAATATCATCACCATATTTGGAATCACCATGAGAAATACATCAAAGTAAATACAAACATGCCTAGTATTGGTTCAGTAATTCTTGATTATTAGACTTTGCAAATTGGGAAACGTTTCTGGAAAGAAGAAAAAATCTGTTTTGTATAATAAATGGTAAATCTTATATAGCTGAGTGGAAAGGGATAAAAAAGAAAATCCACTTTAATTCAATTTTAGTTGTTATTTCATCATTTGTAACAGTAGGCATGATGCTTCACAGATTACCAGCGAATGTGTTCTATTCTATAAGGGAGCGTTCATAAATACTTTGGTGGGGGGGGGGGGCTGGATAATTATAGGGGGGGGGGGGCCCCAAAAGTTTTGATACTCTGCAAAGGGGGGGTCAAAAAAGTTTTTGAAAACCCCAACAGAGGGGGGTCAAAAAAGTTTAAAACACTTATTAGTTTCCAAAATTTTCTGGGGGCTTCGCCCCCAACCCCTGCTTTACCTGTATGCACATTATTTAAGGAAAGTTCATAAATCAATGTAAAAATAGCTAATTTTTTGGCGCGCTACGCACGCAGATGTCTACGGCCCTATTTTTATGTACTAGCCCAGTTAAAAAAGGGCAAATTCATGTCAATAGCAAAAACATATTTAAAGCCAGGATATATAATTGGAGGGAGCATCCTAATTGGTTTCAAAAACAGAGATCCGTGCATAAATATGTGAAGTTATTCAGGGGATTAAAGACCATGGCATTAAACCAAAGATACCTGCAATTGAAGTGGGAGTTCTCATTCACTCTAAATTCTACAACCTGCCCTTCTAGATGTGATGCGTCCATCAAAAATAGAATATGATACATGGTCAAAAGAAAATCTTATAAAAGATATCATATCTATGTTCTCTGAACTTGATAACAATGAACGCGTGGGACAAGAAAGTTTCAGGTGCAGGCAGTAATACAGGGGGGGTCAAAAAAAGTTTGTGGCATGGAGAGAGGGGTGGGGGGGGGGGGGGGTCAAAAAAGTTTGTGGCATGGCAAGAGGGGGGTTAACAAAGTTTTGATATACAAAAAATGAAATTATCCAGCCCCCCCACCAAAGTATTTATGAACGGTCCCTAAGACATATATGACACAAAAATATTTGCCAAGACCAAGCTAGCAATTGATAGAGGGATCCTCACTTTAGCTGTCATCTTTTCACTGCGGGAACATTTAATATTTGACTGGGAAAAATCTTCGTCAAACCAGAATTTTGCCCGACCCCGTTTCATTGTCGCTCCCCTGACCTGAATTTTGGCAAAAAATGGAATTAAAGTTTTGCTATAATTTATCCCTTTCAATGTATATTTTCTGAAAATATTGTATGTAGAAATAATAGTAAATAGTGCATGACCAATCTTTTTAACCACTGTAAAACCAAAGATTTTTGGTAAAACACTATTATTTCGCAGATACTTTATTTTGCCAATTTAAAATTACTGATATTTTAGCGACATTTAATTTCGCAAATCTGGAAATTTTACTGTTACTTTCAATGTAAAATTGTCTGTTTTCGTGGGTATTTAATTTCGCGAATCCACATCTTTCGCGAAATTCTCAAAATTAACTTCCTCGCGAAATTAAGTGGTTTTACAAGTCTCATGATGTAACAGGACATGAAGTTATAATGATACATAAATTTTGATTTAATTTGACAAGGCATGAAAAAATTTAAATATGCCCAAAAACATTTGAAGGATTGGATATCATACATGACATAAGACTTCCCATGATGTTACCAGCTGCCCTTCTGGACAGGTGGTGGCCCCAGTAAGGACACATCATACCTTTTCAGCCAACCTCATAACTCTTAACTTAACTGTCACTGTTTTAATATTAGCTTCTCAGCAAATCCAGTAGGCCTATAATATGTCAAAACATACACATGGTTTCTTAGAAATAAACATCCGAAAATACACAAAAGCATACAATACAGAAATCTCGGTAAAGAGATACACCTCATAAATATGTCACAGGAAATGCTTTTTGTAACCTTTGAAAGGTAAGCCATCATGGTGGCACATCCTTATATAATCTCAGAAACCCTCTTTCTTATTTATTAGTAGCGCTAGATACATCCATCATAAATACTGGCTTCCAGTATTTATGCATAACATTAAAGTTCCAAAGGAAGAATAATTCCACAATTCTTCTTCGTAACTCTTTAAGGGGATGCTTAAGTCGTCCGCAGATGAATTTTAGAGTTTTATGGAAATCTTTTGCGATAGTTTAACTAACCAATAATACTATGAAATCTCAGCTTCCAATAATTTACTTTTTATTTGAATCAAATTGGACATGGGTTCTGGAGTTATGACTCATCAAGGCAGAAAAGGTGATGCAAAATTGAAGCAAATTGAAGTTTTTCCTACATTAATAGTACATGAAACACGCCGCGCTCAACTTCATGCTAAAACTCCAAAATGGCCGCCATTGCCATAACAACCGGTTGACAATTTTCTTTTTTTTTGTTCGAAAAATTGAAACTAAGACTCACTAAGATACATCATCCCACTAAATATGAAGACCATAGGTGCAGTACTTAAGAACATCATCTAGACGACTTCAGCATCCCCTTAAAAGGAATATAATAAAAATATCTCCCCTTGTACTATTTGTCTTCAAACACAAAAATTCTCCCCAAACATCAAATTAATTTCTGATAAGGTGTCTGTTTCAAATGTAACCCATACATGTATAAAGTTTCCTCCCGACACATTTATGATACCATGATAAACAGCGATATTCAGTCTCAACTTTCTCCAAGATTTATAACAATGTGCCTTTTCTCATGAAATCATACAAAATAAATGACATATTTATAAATTTCCCCAAGTTGGCCATAAAATGTGATGACTTAACATCCTCCAAACTGTCAACTGATCTTATCAGTTGTGTCCTTCTGTACAATTACCTTGAAATTGACTTCTGCTGCAGTGTGCCCTATATAACCCTGGGGGGGGGGTATGTAAGGCATACGGGGACGTGCCGCTCCAGTGGGTCGTTTTTTCATGAGACATCCTTAGCCATGGGTAGGCTTTTCAACTGAAAAATCCTTAGACATGGGTCCTGTTATTGACACTAGCCCTTAGCAATGGGTCAGATTTTAGCACATCGTTGACGACGTTTTTTCCGGGCGTTTTTCAATATCAACCTGAATTCAATTCGATAATTTCAATCCCCCGGAATCGTTGAATTCAACCCATCTCGGGTTAGAAACCCTTAGACATGGGTCTACATTTGAAGAAAAATCCTTAGACATGGGTACCCTTTCCGGCAAAATTACCCTTGAGTGGGTATGGGTTTGGAACTGCACACCCCCGTCCAAAATAAATCCAAGCCCCCCCCCCCCCTGGATAACCCTGCCTTCTACATTACAATTTGGCTTGATTTGAGTGGATTTGGGACAGGTTATCAAAATTGCATCTAACCTTGTCAATGAAATCAGATTCCTAAGATTTCTACATATTATATTTTGAGGGCAGTTGCAGCATTTAACTATAAATTGTTGATGCATACATAAATGATACTTATACCAATAGAGACACATACAGTTCACATTTCCTAATCCGTTCCTTTCCTAATTTGAATAATTTCCCGAACAGAATATCAGCAAATTCTTGAAGATTCGTGACATACACCAAGTTCAACAGACAATGCCGGACAGGAGGATGTGTTTTACACATCTAGGCAATACGCCACTTATTCATCATAAAGTACAGTCATTGAAATGAAAAAGCCAATTTCAAGGCCAAGGTACAAATGATCTGGTTGTGAAGATGGTATTTCCAAGGTCATCTATGTATCTCTGTATAGTCATCAACAATCTCCAGCTATCCCTAGCTTGATATCAATTATGTGTGAAATTGTTACAATTCAATGCTGATATATGACCCCAACCTATATAATAAGAACCAATTGAGGAATGGCAGTTCACAGATAAATCATTTGATGATTTGAATGCTTACATTTGTACTTTTCAACTGTCATAATAACTACATAGGTGTTCAGAGTATCGGCCTGGTTCTGCTCTAATTATTCAAGTTCTGCAACATCAAATATAAATTCATTTTTAAATTTTATGTAAGTAAACAATCCTGATCTTACAACAAAATGAAACCAGATCACAAATTCCACCTCATCCTGTGACTACTCCACTTTTAAGTTTGATGCAATGCCTACCAATCAATTTGAGAGCGATTGTCCCTTAGATAGCTGGTAGATAGAAATAGGCCTAACCCCATCAATATGAGACCAGACAATTCGGTACTTCATACAAGCTTTTAAATTCAAAATAGTCAAGTGAATTTTATAAGGGAAGCTTTGAAACTAAGGATGTGTTCCCACTATAGAAAATGATAGCTATGTGGACTCGTACCTAAGTCCGGGTCAACATACAAATTGTGTTCTCATTAGGCATTTTGTATTGCAGACTGTAACCTATATGTTTTGGGAAATTTAAATGGACAAAATCAGCACTAATAATAATAATATGATGATCGAATTGTATTCTATGAACCTAACAGGCGTAAACATTAACGAAAGAAAAGTAAAAGCAAAAACATGAGTTCAAGTCTATTGGTATTTATCCAAAATTGTCATCATAACAAACAGGCTCCTAATGTTAACATATAACTAGAATCATACATTTCAACATCATAATTGGAATGTTCATTTCCACTATTTCTGATCTGCCTAATAAATGTACTATTTACATACATGCATTGCCTAAATGTAATTAGTCATTTCCAGCGTAATGGTGCTTTTGACATGTTACACAAGGACAAATAATTTTTTTTGACATTTTCTGAAATAAAGCTAAAAGCTCGTTCTTAAAGGTATATTCATAGATTTGATTGAGGTCGGGCACTCTCAGATCTGATAAAATCCAAACTATCCACAATTTTGTAATTTTATTCCTTGTTAGAGTTTACAACTGTAAAAAATTAACAAGATCATTCTTTGTACAAAGATGGGTCACATACAAATTATTGCTTGCTCTCTGAGAAACAAAATTAAAACTGATATGGATTCGAATCAAATAACTAGTAGTACTACCTCTTGGTGTCTGGAAATTGGTGGAACGTTCTTCTAATTTTAGTGTATGAGACAAATCATTCATTCTGCCAACAATTAACACAGACCTGATCATTTGAAACCTTGCGTCGTACTGTTCTATTATAGCCAAAATTAGGAACATTACTACAAATTGCATAGGTATTTAAATTCCTAAGATTTAACTTTGCTTCATGATATATGGATTTGTATATAGTTGATACAACAGATATTGTCTAACTTGTTTGTATTTTTGTTCCATTTTGAAGAAAATATATATATAAATGTTTTTAAAAAGTGCATTCCTGACTAAACTATCTCTTTAAATGTGTCCACATGCTTTCATCACTGTTTCAAGATTTCCATTCATAGCCAAGGCCAACTATATAGTGTATGTAACACTCCAGGAGCATTACACTTTTTTACTAATTATGTTCCAACATACAATGCAACATTTAGAAGTTAGATATTTTTGGTGCATTATTTTTTTCAAAAAGTCAATTTATCAGATGTGTTTTTATTTTCATACCAAAGCAATATAAAAGTATTACATGATGTATTTGGCATATTCAAATTACAATATCAGTACAAAATAATGTACAACCATAAAAACAACATTGCGCAAAAAGCGTAATGTGAAAAATTACAACTATTAAGAATAGAATTGTACAATTAAAAAGGTCACAAAGTACTTTGATAAAAGTTGGCAACAAACCTCCCTATATACATTTATTTTTGGTAAGACTTATCTGTACTTTTGCTAATTAATAACACCAATTAATCTAAGGCGGTTAAATAAAGACAAATTGATAGGGTAAAATATATCCTTCCACATAACATAAGCTTATAGAGCTTGTCAGTCAAGTGAAGTGAGTCTCAAGAGTAGAAGGTGATTTCTGTGTATTTCTATACCAAGTACAGGCCAAAATTAGGCATTTAAAATTGTACTTTTATTAAGAGTCCAAATTGTAGACTCGAAATTTGTTTATAGGAACCTGCCTTCCACTACACCAGGGGTTCTCAACATTATTTAATGGAGCGCCACAATTATGAGATAAAATGTATGATGAAGCACCAAATGCACCAATTTTCTTATATATTTCTTTGAGGAGTCTAAAGCACTAACCACCATTGCTCCAAGCGCCACATTTGGCGCGTGCGCCGCTAGTTGAGAAACCCTGCACTACACCTTTGGAATAGTTTCACCATGAAGTCCATGTTGCCAAATTGAGAAGATTTGTTTGCGATTACAGTTCAGTTCCCATCACGGCATGCAAGTTTTGTGAGCTGGATCTGACCCAAAGAGCAGCATACGGGAGAAAACCCATGACCTACATGTATGTACAGATAGCATGGCCTCTGAACACTGGCATAGTTTAAAACAAACAGTTGCATTAAACTTGCATCATTAGAGTAAATTCAATCACAACGATACTCTCCTTTGTCATTCATCTCATTTTGATCTGGGCTACGGCAGGTCATGGGTCCTAATTTTACAGATTTACCGCTGGGAGCTTCGCTTACGAGCTATAGCTACCATAGGTACTAACCATAAAAACTTTGCTGCTGGCGGCTCTAGTTTTTTGAGAGTAAGGGGATAAACACAACGGGGATCTCCCTACTCATCCCAGCGTTACACCTGTTATCTGTGTAAGAGCGGCAGAATATCATGTAATTAGGCTATTATGTTTCTTGGCCATACACCCACTGTGGAAGGTGAATTGCCATTAGGTCTAAAACCATTTGGTCTAATACCAATTGGTCTAAGACCAGTTGGGCTAAATATCAGTTGGTCTAACATTCAATTGGTCTAATAACCATTTAGTCTAATAACCATTTTGCCTAAAACCCAGTTGGTCTAATCATAATGCCAATTGGTCTAATATGGTTGTTCAAGATGCTTGGTTAATGCAGGGAGTACAGATAGTTGATTGAATAGCCAATTTAAATTAAAATAGAGGCTGTACTTTTTTTAATTAAATAAGATGATGGTTTTGGAGGCACATCCATTAAACAGGCATGAGAATGGAAAAAACTGAAAATGTGCGTGAAATCGGGCTAAAAAGGCCAAAAACAGGTTGAAATTAAAAGAAAGTGCGGAAATTTGGACCAAAAAATAAAAGGAATTCCTTTTAAAAAAGGAAAATTCTCATGCCTGATTAAATCCAAGCAACATTTTGGCCCTTTTTCCTTGTCCAACTACAGTGGGAGTACTAAACATATTTGGAATAGCCTATACCGTATCAATATATGAAGATTGACAGACAGACAGACAGATGTGTTATGATCCTATATAGTATAAGTTGTGAATACAAATAAATGAAAATAAAAAGAGATTTTCTTTCTTTCTCTTTTTGGGTATGTTTATCAATAGGCCAACTTTCTTTCTTCAAGAATTTTTAAGATCAGTATTAGAAGGTATGCACATCTAGTCTCTAGAACTATTCAGAGACAAAAATGTTTCAATTTAAGAATTCCTGGCTACATTAACTCTGAAACAAAACAAGTAGAGGTAACACCGCCCCGAGGGGGGGGGGGGGGGGGGGGGGGGGGTGCGCAAATTTGAAGAGGGTAGGGGTGTGTGGCTGGGCATTCTCAAAACAGGGGCTTACCGAACTGACATATCCTAAATTGGGGGTCTTGGCGAACGGCCCAAGTTGAAAACTTTTTCCGCCCAATTGGGTGTTTTTAAAGTAAATTAGAACAAATTGGGCTAAATTGACCAAAATTAGGTGTATTTGGGGGCAACTCGGCTCTAGAGTTTGGATTGTACAGCTTGTGGAACGACATATCAGTGAAATGAGATGCTTTATGAGCGGTGACAGGTCGTGAAAAGGGGGTCTTTGTCCCAGCACATACCCGTATGGCCAATATACGTGAGTACCCCCCCCCCCTTCCCCCCCCGAACACCGCCTCAATTTCAATGTTGAAATAATGAAATTGGTCAAAGACTTCTATATTATTTAGGCTAGTATCTAAATTTACGTTAACGTTTTGTGTGGAGATTTCCAGTTTTAATATAAGCAAATTTGTGAGTTGCTATATTTGTAGGATCATGGTATAAGTATGTATCATAAGTATTTTGTACTCAAATTACATTGATATAAATAATTTGTGAGTTTTCATAGCTGTGTTCAATAGTAACTTAAATTGCCTATTTGCAAAATTAAAACCATCTCAAAAATTGACAAACATCTCTACAGGTATGTGCTAACAACATAGCACGTTTCCCCAGTTACTGGCCAACTTCATTTATTCAATTGTTTCGCACCTGCCTAGTTCTGTCTACAAAACAAAGAATGTCTCATTGAATTTACATGGTAATATTTTTGAATTTCATACACATGAATGGTTTAGTGGGAAAAGCAGTCAAGGGCCCTGGGATTGGAGGACATATTTAACAGCATTTCTTGAATATTTGATACGGTCTACAAATTGAAATTTATAGGAAAATTTGGAAATATTAACACCAACAGGGTTTGTGTATGTAATATGCCATAGACCCTGAGAGTCTATGAATATGCGCAATACACCTATAATTGCACTCACAATAAACTAAATAAACACTCACAGAAACATTGTTAACATTTAAAAATGTTGTGTTAATCAAAGAGATGGTCGTGACATCTTAAATTTAGAATTCTAAATGTTCCGATTTTATTTCTGAAAAATTTCAACAAATTCTGATTGCACCTACAACAACAAGCATATCTGGCATGACCAGCATCTAGACCCGGCATCGTATAGGAATTAACACTTTCCACGCAGCAGTAGTCTGCGCATGATAGTTCCAAAATTTCACAAAATGTTTCAAAAATGTCAAAGTTATTGAATTTCAACACCATATTCCGAATCACCATGAGAAATGCATTACAATAAGTACAAACATGCCTAGTATTGGTTCAGTAATTCTTGAGATATACTTTAAAAGTTGGCATCTGAAAAATCTGTTTTGTATGGTAAAATGAATAGCCGCGTGGTAAGTGTTAATACTGGAAGTGAATTCAATCATCTCTGGTATGGGACGACACTACGATAATTGAGCCGGGTATCTTATAGCGCATCAACATCAATTGTATATGACAGTAATGCTACTGGGGCACGGGCCGGTCGGCCGCTGCTCTCACCAGTGCTTCTTACTCGGGAGATAGCGTGTCCTAATTAACACCGGGTGTATTAATTAAGACTAATTGATATAAAAGCTATTGGCTAATTAGTTTGATACAAAATACTTGACATAGTAAAACTTGAAGTTGTATACCACTGTCCTAGTTGCACTGCAGGCCAAACACGATTGTAAAGGTGATAATTTTTGCATGGTTAATATTTGTGCGATCTAATTATTATTGTTTTTAAAGTTTGACTTCATATTACTTCATAGGTGTCTATGCAACATAAGGATTATTTGTATTATGTATAAGTGCTTATTTTCACATACAGATATTTTTGCAATTTTATAGTTTTTTGCAAAATGTGTAAGGACTTTAATTTTGCCTGTGTACATTAATTATAATGTAACTTTATTGCGAAATGATATTTCACATGATTATATTTTCGCCGTTTCATGTCTACTCGTGAAATTCGCAAATTAAATATTTGCGAGAATTACCAAGTATACAGTATTTGTTTGCAAGCTTTCGGGTGCATAAAAATTCCACACACAAATTATGTGACGTGAAAATGTCAACCTCTATATCTGTTATTTTCCCTATACATGAAATATGGAACAAACTAGTCTGATTGCTGGATTTGAATATTTGTTTCTTTCATCGGTTGTTGATAATTTGTCTTCAATGCAACTAAGCACAACCAACCAGTTAAGCCGCCGGAGGGGGGTAACTTAACCCCTTTTTTGGTAGGGGTGTGCCGCCCAGGTCTCACAAAGGGGGGCTTCGGAACTGAACTGAGAGAATTTTATGACGAAAAATAGGGTCTATAACAAATGATTTTCTCAAAAAAGTAGGTCTTAAGATTAAGAACTGGTTTGTTTTTCAAATTTGATAAGTAAGAACGCAAATGTTCAAAAAATTAGGGCTTTGGAACGATAAAAGAGAAATAAAATGTGGGTCTTAAGAGCTGATGCAGGCTCAAAGGGGGTCTTAAGAGCTAGCAGAAGAGGATGAAAAGGGGGGTCTTTAGGGCATCACATACATATACCCCTTTCTAATGTCAGTGCCCCCCCCCCCCAACCCCCGGGTACGTCGCTGCAAGGTTACTGACAATGTAGTCTACAACACAAACATCATTCAAAATGTCCGTCCATCCTTCCCATCAACCTGAAACCCCCTGCTCGACCTCAATTTCTGACATGTTTTCATTATTTACCAAGGCGCAATAGTTGTAAATATGACCCATATCGAAAAGAGTCCTCTAAAACACAGTCAATCTAAGTCATCAGCATTCGGACAGGTGTACGATTAGTTTACATTACTGGTATGTTGGGGACTTCCTAGCAATGCACTCAGTATATAGGTGTCGCTTTCTCCAATGTGGGCACATAGAATAACACGGTGGTGTACAAGGTTTATTGTTTTAGGGCTATCCAAAATGACCAATATTCTGTTGAAATGTGGAGAAAAAACTATAATATCATTGACAATAAAACTTAATTTAAATGTTTGAAACATTTCTTGTTTTCTCTACACAGGTTCAAAGTGTTTTACCAGTGGTTCGTTTGATGCCCCCCCCCCCTAAATTGTCTGGAAACCAGTTACCAGGGGTGTAACAACGGTCACTAGTTTAGATTGTCCTATCAAGGGGGTCGATTTTTTCCAGTTGGATGGTAAATTAGGGGTACGATTAAGCAAAAATATAAACTCCTTCTTATAAGTAAAAAGCTATTTGGTAGAGAAAGCCCAGAGCCACTATAGGATTGCCACTAGAGATTGCTAAAACGTAAACGACATTAAAATCACACTATTTTTTAATTTTTTAATCAATTTGTGCATCAAATTTGGTAATTTCACAACTTTTTGACCCCACTCACAGGAATATCATACATGGGTCAAATTTTATTTCAAAATGTGGTTGTGATCAGGTTCTCATACTTTTTGTTTGCACGCAAGAAACCAAACTAAATTTAAGTGTGCCCTCAAGGAAAGAAACACTGTCACAACCCTTAAATGCCCCCCTCAAAGCAACCCCTACAATAGCGTTAAACAGGATCCAAATAACTTGACACTGACATATAATGTCAACCACGCTTAATTTTGATACAAACATGTGGCATTTCTTAAAGTTGTACTTCAAATCACCCGGATCCGTAAATTTCCCCAGATGTCGCGAACTCTCCTTTTTATTGAAAACATGTAAAACAGCCTGGAAAGGTTACAATACGCAACTTTTCAAAAAGGAAGACATTTATTTGACAACATGTACTTTGTAAATGATCACCCCCAATGGCGAGTGAATGACTAATGTTGATTTTCAATTATCGTAAATGGCATAGGATGTGTCACATGTGTGACAAAGGTGAAGGAATATTTTTCTTAGGTGCGCTTCAATCTGTTTTATATCGTTTCAACTCGTGTCAAAAGTTTTCGAGTCACTGTTTCAACACATTATTATTCTATTTTAAAGTGCAAAGTCATCTTACGTGCAAATTGCCGTCTCTGATGACCATATAATAACGTTAATGATTGAAGGTGAAATGAAGGATGGGAAACCACTTTTAAGTTGAAATGATAACTGATCAAAATACTGAACCATTATAGGGCCTACTCTATTTAACTGCACAGTCGATGATTGATGAATGCAGCATTTATGCTCAAGTGTTACGATTCCTCTTTGATTTCATCATCAGGGAATTATATGTATGTAATAATAAGCTGTGATCACTATAGCATAAGCTCTGAAATCACTGCACAGTGACAAATGAATGAAATATGCCGTAAAACCAGAAATGTTCGCGTGCATTTAAATTTCGCTAATTTCTCGAGGAGCACTTACTTGTGAAAATGTCATGCCGCGAATATTTCTAATCTACCATGTAGCAGCGCATTGCAAAGTTACATTTGTGAAATTTTCAAGCCGTGAAATTAGGCCAGTATTGCCGATTCGTGAAATTTTAACTTCGCAAATATTTCTGGTTTTACAGTAGTCATTTCAAAGTATCAGGGGCAGATATTAGTCAGACAAGAATTAGTAGACTCACACCCTAGAATATTACTCGAACCATTTGATTCTCACAAATATCCTTGCCAGGGGTCGCATTCTGATGCGTCTGCGCGTCCTGGACCTCTCACTTTTTCTAGTGACGCGTCAGGTTTCAAATTGGAAAGATTTGCGGGTCCCGATCAAAATTGGACCCCTTAAATTTGACGCTGTATGGAAATGGAAACCTTAAGGAATTCTGTAAATTACATATCCATCCGTACCTCACAATATAAATTCATTAAAACTGTCCGTAAAAAAGTAAAATGTTCAAATACCCAAAATTTAGGGCCCCTCAATCCCCTTAAATTTGTTTTTTGAAGTCCTATCGGGTCCTGACAAATTTCATGGGACCTCTCATATTTTTGATCCAGTGCTATCCCTGATCCTTGCCTATAGATACCTGAACGGTTCTTTTGGATACCAAACGGTTAGAAATTTCTACATTGCTTCAAACTTTCTTATAAAGTATAGTAAAATGGGCATTGAGAGATTGCCGAGAAAAATGAAATTTTGAAAAAAAAAGGAATTGTTTCAAAAAGGTAGGTACGAACCATGAAGTGTAATAATTTATGGGAAAATTGTTGAATAATCGCGCCAGATTGAAATTTGGTTGAAGCGAGTTATGTGGTGAGTGGTGCTGATAATTTTGATCGAAATTACCAATTTGTGACATTTTACATGATAGACAGCAAATTAAGTTAAACGGTTTCAGATGGTAGTTAGTATTGCCTAAGTATTACATACTCTCTAAATGTAAAACGAGTGGAAAGAGTGGAAATTCACTCGAAAAGGAGTGAAGAGAGTGAAATGCAGGACAACCCGTTTTAGAGTGAAAGTTAATTTTTCACTCTCAATAGAGTGGAACATTGTCATATAAAATCCCATTTCACTCCTTTTAGAATGTTTTCCACTCAAAAACGTGTTGTCCTGGGTTTAACTCCTTTAGAGAGTAGGTGCAAATAACCTGATTTCCAGAAAAATTGAGAGCACACTCCCTTATGTATCTCTCAGTGCCCCTTTAAAGGCCTGCATCAATTGCACTGTGAATAAAGTGCCACTGTGTGAAAGATGCATACCTGGACCTTAAAGAATACTATTTCCAAACTTTCTACTATATCTCATGAAAGTACACGAGTCCTCCTGATCATATGTTATATCATACATGCAACACACTCGCCACGTACGTCAATCCTGGGTTACAGCAATTTTACCAATCCCAAAAATGTTCCCCCTAATCAGTACCGGTTAATTAGTGCCTAAACTAACGAGAACCGATGGGAGCAGCGATGTCATAATGATTATGTAGTCGGAGAGAACCGTGATGTAATCCGCGGAGACGTGCTGCGGGATGATTGTGCGGTTGTCTGTACATGGGTCACAGCGCGAACTAGAGCCAGATGAACTGCCGATTTGGGATGCGGTGTTGTATCAGACTGGCTTGCTGTGATGTTTGCTTCAATAGATATGATATTACCAGTGTATGTAATGCAGGCACGCAATACACAACATGACTTGTGCGTTGGACTGCCTGCCTACTCTGCCATAGGCAAAGACTGGTTCTCCGGTCTTGTAGTCTTTGTTGGTAGACAGGGTTATCCGTAAATACCAATAACCAAAATAAACCAACAACCACATAATTACACACAATAAAAAAAACCAAGTGGGGGCAGGGTAAACTGAAATTTAAATTTGCCATAGGAGCATTCAGATGATGGCGTTAAATTCGCTAGTCTCAAGATTAAACTCTCGGTAATCAGCCGTGCCAATTGTGTCATGGTTAACTTAAACCTTGAGTCTATAGCTGGAATTTTAACCCTAAGAAATCTAGCAGTTAACTAGGCCAGAAGCACTAACCGAGAGCGTGTCTGACGTGTGAATCCTTCATCTAATGTTAACTGCGAGTGAGATTTGTGTAAGACCGCAGAGGTATCGCTAGACTCGAGGCTAAGATTGTCATCTCTGGATTAGCGGTAGATTTTGTAGTCTCGAGACAAAGTGACCCTCTTAAATGGAATAGGTCCAAATCAATAACCGATCGGCCAATATGTATGAATCTACTATAAGTACAGATCCTTGATCTGTGCTCTAGGTACAATGGACTGTCTCCCTTCCGCATGATCAGAATGAAAGTGTAATGAA
This sequence comes from Ophiura sarsii, assembly GCA_035610835.1. Taxonomy (NCBI): domain Eukaryota; kingdom Metazoa; phylum Echinodermata; class Ophiuroidea; order Amphilepidida; family Ophiuridae; genus Ophiura; species Ophiura sarsii. The sequence goes on along the minus strand of CM069452.1, from coordinate 39,430,201 downwards.
AGGTATACCATAATACCTCATCTCCATTGACACGCTTCTCTCAGATTAGATATAATATGTGATGCGATCTGTGAAAACCCGTCGGATGTCGCAAAATATGAACTAGGGATTATGGGTAAAAAATTTTTTTTTAAATTTTGTAAATAGATTTTTTCAAAGAAAATTAAATTCCAATACTTTGTGTCATCATCTTTAGTCACTTTTATTATAGGTTTTCCCAGTTAGTTTAACACTTTTTTCATTATATTTCATATCTCGTTAAGTTAGAATTCGTCCCCAAAATCTGACTTACGCATTTTGTTAGATAAATTTCGTCAATGAGCATTATATTTCAAAGTATGACCATTTCATTTCATTTATTGGTCATTTCTTTTCGTCAAGGAAGGATTGAATTCGTATCACCTGATGGGTAGCGGGTCTATGCACAAATATAATTCGTCTTTGTTCATTATTTTTAATACTTTTATCACATATATTCGTCAGGTGTTAGAAGAATAGGCCTACATATCATTGCAGGTTAGATTAGAACCACCGACATGTGTTCGTTTGCCTTGTTGGTGATATAAATCATATGAAATAAAAGAAAAAAAGAACGAACGAACAAGAAAGAAAAAAAATATATATATATAAAACGTATAGGCCTATAGCTGGATTTTACATGCTTCTAGGCAGGACGTTCCACATGGGACGAAATAAAGTGAACTGAATATGAAACTATTTGATCAAAGATGAAATAAATGTATACATTAGTAGGTTACCGCTGTATCAGACGAAATGGAAGTGTGTTAGGACGAAATAAAATGAACATTAAATGAAATTCATTGCGCAAAATATGAATATACTTGACCAAAGACGAAATTTACTTTAACAAATGCAACCTTCAAAATTTTAGGACGAATTCAAACTTAACGAGATATGAAATATAATGAAAAAAGTGTTAAACTAACTGGGAAAACCTATATTAACCTTATAATATTATTCTATTGAATTATGTTTCTTTTTGGGCCTATTTTCATGATTTCTTGTTTTGTAGCTTTTTATGACATCACAATCATCATTCACTCATAATTTTTTTGTAGTGATCGCAGAAAAATGATCGAAACAGTTCTGTAATCAGCACAGTTTTACTAGCTTTCTTATGATATAAATATCTCCAATATGAAAAATGCCACCATGTGGCGGGTTTTCACAGATCGCATCACATATAATATGTCAAATAGCATACATTTTATCCCCTCATTCTGATATATTTCCTTTTGTTTCAAACAGAGTTCATCATGTAACAGATATTACCCTTATCAATCTTTTTGGCCTAGTAAGTTGCATTTCAATAGTTCACTGTACTTACTAACACTTCCTGAACATGATGGGAACTTTTAAACCTGACATTGACAAGATTGCAAAGACATTATATCAAATTGGTCAATTATCACACATTTTCAGTCCCTCAATCTAAGCCATTTTAACACTTGGCACGCAGCTATTAGTTTTACCATATACAAAACAGATTCAGAAACCTTTCCCAACTATCAAAGTCTTATCTCATGACTTACTGAACCAATACTAGGCATGTTTGTACTTAATATAATGCATATCTCATATGGGGATTCCAAATATGGTAATGAAATTCAATAATTCTGACATTTTAGAAACATTTTGTGAAATTTTGGAATGTCGTCTGTAGACGCCTGCCGCATGGAAAGTGTTTATATTTCAAATAATTACAAAATTCATCATGTACCACGTTTTACAGCTATCCATTGTTGGCCTAGAGTTGCCAATAGTTCACTGTACTATAACTTTTAAAGATGCACATTAATTTAACCACTGACATGATCTCCTGTTAGACATGCCTAAAACAAACTGGGTCAGATTTTATCCACAAGATATATGGTGTCAACTATGACTAAAATGAGGTCAAAGAAATATCTTCCTACATAAAGGGTATCCCTAAAGCAACAAGCTACAGGTTCAATTGACCCATAATTTGCAACATTGACATATTTTAATTTGATTTTTATTAACATTTTCTTAAAAAGTTTAGCAACATTTTAAATGAATATTGATATTTCTATTGGAAATGTTAGACTTTGAAAATATTTTGGATTTCTAGTAAAAATGTCCTGAAGAAACCCCCCCGACTGACATATAGATACTAAGCTAGTCCTCCTCGGAGTAAGGTACATAAATACTGAGTATTTAAGATTTTAATGTGATCACTGAAATATGCACTAACCTTAAATCTATAACTTGAGTGAAAAGGTATATAGTGAACGTTTGGGATATCAGAAATGGTTAGAGACAGCATTTTTACAAAGTTAACCATTCTTTTATCATTGTATCAAAATTGGTCTTATCGGTCACACTTGTATTTCCGATGGGTATTATAAAGAAAGATCTCAACTTATTTATAAAGTATACATTTAAAATACAAGGGATACAAGGATACAATGGGCATTTCGTTTAAGGTCATTCCATTAACTTTCCTGACCATGTTAATCTGCTAAAGTCAATTATTAGAATTGTTTGCTACTGGACAATACAAGATCATGGCAAAGTCGCACAATAATACCAGAAGAAGCAAAAAACCATATGACAATCTGATCAGTTTTGAAGAACCACCCAGAACCAAGCGCCTCTCTTCCCCCTCGTCTCCCTACAGCCATGTATCACACAGCAACACAGTTGTAGTATGTCTATAACCCACCGGCAATGTTTTCATTCAGAGGTGATCGGCGGCCATGTTCAACAGATCCACAGCTGTCCGAGCTGGTGCAACAAACACCTAGTCCATCGAGAATGGACACTACCTGAAACTGAACTCAAATTGAACGGTGTTCTGATAACAGATTTTGAAATGATCATCTTCAAAAGGTTAATTTTGGCGGCAAAATGGTTCAAAAAGTGTGTCATTAAGATTGACTAATGGGTGGGGGGGGGGGGGGGGGTGGACTGGATAAAAATTCCAAGGGACTTTACAACACCTGAAAATATTGTACAGGTTGGACTGTGAAAATAAAGTTGCCGTGATTTGACCTTAGTTGACCTTTAACCCCGGATATGCCAATAATTAAATCTGTTTTTATTTATATATTATTTTTTATTAAGCCTATAATAAATATAGATGGGTGTTTTTGTTTCTATGTATGTGTGTCCAGCACTAATATATTCTTAATCCATCACTGAACTCAGTGTATGGATGTGGCTCATCAAATATATATAAGGCCTAAAAAAAAAAATGTTTGATTGGCGTAACCCGACCGACCCTAAAAACATCGCCGACCCTGAATATTTTTTATTATTTTGAGGGGAAAAAAAACAAAAAAACACACCAAAAAACAAAAAAAACTGAAATCTGACGTTTGTTATTGTTTAAAACTTCAGAAACTTGTACTCATAGAGTCTGTTGGTTTCTATAAATAAAAATTAAAATGTTTAAAGAAAAGGGAATTTTTGCCGTCTCTTCATTTGTGTGTACTGCTGTCTTTTAAGCGTTCAAAAGTAGATGATTTAAAAAAAAAAAATTATAAATAAAAAAAAAATCCCGACTGACCTACCCTATTTGTTTTGGTCATGTTACGCCAATCAAACCTTCTTTTTTTTTTAGGCCTAACTTTGTTAGATGCACACCCACACCCCAAAGGAGTGGGTGGGGGAATTTTAGAGGTCGTGTCGGGGTCATCTTGAAGTCAAATGAGTCCCCATCCATTTCATATTTCTTGGAAAAGGCCAAATATATTCTATCATGAGAATTATTTCTAAAATCTAATTGTCTTAAACGTTGAAATGGGTCTACAAGTCACTAAGAAAAAGTGTATTATTACATATTTTTCAATTGGTGGTTCATCTGCGGCTCTGCGCATATACAGACTTTTAGACAAATATTTTAAAAGGTCCATTTTGATGGACTAGCAACACTGATGTCTATCATTCCAACAGAAGTATATCCATGCCATTCACTTGTTTTAGGTAGGGATGGAAAATACTAGCATTTGGCACAAAATTCATACCCCAAAATGTTGATGTTAGAACCTTTATAAACACATTTGTATTGAAATTGGACATCTTTTTAGCTCGCATGCCTGCAAGACATCCCGTGCATCTGTCCATCTAAAACATGCATACAACTCAACCATCAAATTTTGCCCAATTTTTATCGGGTGTTAAAGGGGACTGAGAGATTGAGAAAATGAAATCTGGAAAAAAATGAATTGTTTCAATAGATACGGTACGTAAGAACCCTGAAGTGTAAATATTTTTGGAAAAAGAGTTGAATGATGGCGCTAGATAGAAATCCGGTTGAAGCAATATATGTGGCGAGTGGTGCTGAAAATTTCGAAGTGATCTACATCGAAATGACCAATTTGTGAAATTTTACACGATAGACAGCGAAGTAAGGTATGATAGTTAGCATATGCCCAATAACGTAGGTGCAAAACACCTGATCCAAGTACACGAGTCCTCCTGATCATATGTTATATCATACATGCAACACACTCGCCGCATACGTCAATCCTGGGTTACAGCAATTTTACCAATCCCAAAAATGTTCCCCCTAATCAGCGCCGGTTAATTAGTGCCTAAACTAACGAGAACCGATGGGAGCAGCGATGTCATAATGATTATGTAGTCGGAGGGATCCGTGATGTAATCCGCGGAGACGTGCTGCAGGATGATTGTGCGGTTGTCTGTACATGGGTCATGGCGGGAAATAGTGCCAGATGAACTGCCGATTTGGGATGCGGTGTTGTATCAGACTAGCTTGCTGTGATGTTTGCTTCAATAGATATGATATTACCAGTGTATGTAATGCAGGCACGCAATACACAACATGACTTGTGCGTTGGACTGCCTGTAACTCTGCCATAGGCAAAGACTGGTTCTCCGGTCTTGTAGTCCTTGTTGGTATAGACAGGGTTAACCGTAAATACCAATAACCAAAATAAACCAACAACCACATAATCACACACAATAAAAAACCCAAGTGGGGGCAGGATAAACTGAAATTTAAATTTGCCATAGGAGCGTTCAGAAGTTGGCGTCAAAATCGCTAGTCTCAAGATTAAACTCTCGGTTAACAGCCGTGCCAATTGTGTCATAGTTAACAAACCTTGAGTCTATAGCTGGAATTTTAAACCCTAAGAAATCTAGCAGTTAACTAGGCCTGAAGCACTAAACCGAGAGCGTGTCTAACGTGTGAATCCTTCCAACTTATGTTAACCGCGAGTGAGATTTGTGTAAGACCACAGAGGTATCGCTAGACTCGAGGCTAAGATTGTCGTCTGGACAGGCACTCTGGATTAACAGTCGAATTTCTTTTTAGTCTTAAGACAAAGTGACCCTCTTAAATGGAATAGGTCCAAATCAATAACCGATCGGCCATTATTTATGAATCTACTATAGGTACAGATCCTTGATCTGTGCTCTAGGTACAATAGACTGTCTCCCTTCCGCATGATCAGAATGAAAGCGTCATGAAAGGTATACCATAATAATAATAATAATAATAATAAAACGGTGCTTCTAAAGCGCCTCCCACCGAAGTCTCAAAGCGCTTAACAGATAATATAACAACATTGAAATTACATTACAATATAAGAATAATACAATATGTGGATGAACATGCAAAAAACATTGTAAACAGGGTAATCAATCATCAAAAGCAATTGTGAAAAAGTGTGTCATAACCCTAACCCCGGTTTAGGATTTTTGACCGGGATCACAATTTTCGAGGAAAAAACACCAACTAAATCTCCGGGAACCTGCCGGGATTCGATCCGGGGACCCTCCGTTCTCGAGCCCCACCTTCCTAACACTAAGCCACGGCCCTCAGCTACACATTCGTGCAGTATACTGCACTCATTATATAGGCTCGGTTGACTACGTCATCGAAAACCGACGGCGCATGCGTTTGGAGAGGGACTTTGGATTAGCATTTTTTAGCACTCAGGGGGGTTAGGGTTAATAGAACACGAAAAAAAAAACTTTTTTTTTTTACCATAACCCTAACCCCGGTTTAGGATTTTTGACCGGGATCACAATTTTCGAGGAAAAAACACCAACTAAATCTCCGGGAACCTGCCGGGATTCGATCCGGGGACCCTCCGTTCTCGAGCCCCACCTTCCTAACACTAAGCCACGGCCCTCAGCTACACATTCGTGCAGTATACTGCACTCATTATATAGGCTCGGTTGACTACGTCATCGAAAACCGACGGCGCATGCGTTTGGAGAGGGACTTTGGATTAGCATTTTTTAGCACTCAGGGGGGTTAGGGTTAAGAGACGATTTGAAATGACTAAGAGTTTTACAGTTCTTGATGTGAAGCGGAAGTTGATTCCAAAGTTCAGCTGAAACATAACGAAATGAACGATGACCATAGGTTAAAGTTGACACAGAGGCACTGATAAATTGTTGTTTTGAAGCCGATCGTAAATTTCGAGATGGTTCGTATTCATGTATGAGTTCTTGAAGATAAACCGGTGCCAAATTATGGATGCATTTGTATGCTAAAACATTGATTTTGTACATAATACGGTATGATACCGGCAACCAATGAAGCTTCTGAAGTACTGGTGTAATGTGATGAATACCAAGGTGATCATAATAACGAGTGCGTGTAACAAGCCTCGCAGCAGAGTTTTGTATTCTCTGTAATTTTGCAATGTGTGAGTTCGGAAGACCATAAAGGAGGCTGTTACATTGATCAAGGCGACTCGTGATAAAAGCATGAATAAGTATTTCCGTAGATTTTTGATTAAGAAAATTCCGAATACGACCTATCTTGTATAAAGCAAACGAAGCTGAACGACAAATATTATTTACATAGGCATTCATTTTAAGATCACTCTCGAAAATTACTCCGAGGTTACGTGCACTTTTTACAGGGTGTATGGGAACATTGGCAATTTCAACAGGTGATAAATGAGAAGAGTTTCTGAAACGAGAAGTAATATGAATAACTTCAGTTTTGTCCTCATTTAATTTTAAATCATTAGCATTAGACCAGGCCTTGATATCATTAATACATCTTTCAAGTTTGGTGATCATTGAATGGTCAGAGTTTTTCAAAATGACATAAACTTGCGTATCATCGGCATATATCATTTTTCCGCAACCATGAGCTTCAATAAGATCTTCAAGTGGCGCGGTATACAATGTAAAAGATAAAGGGCCGATGACCGATCCCTGAGGAACACCTTCAAGTGGTACATGAGGTTTAGATAGAGAGTCATTTATGATAACAGATTGTGTACGATTCATAAAATAAGTTTTAAACCAATTCAAGGTAGTACCGTTAACACCATATCTATGAAATAATCGATCTAGAAAAACAGTGTGACTAATAGTATCAAAAGCTGCGGAATAATCTAAAAGTATTAAGACAGCTTCATTGCCTTGATCAACGGCTAACAATAAATCATTATATACACGTAAAAGAGCAGTTTCTATACTATGACAAGATCTATATGCAGATTGCGTTTTACCACAAAGTTGGTTCAATGATAAGTAGTCGTGGATTTGAGATGCACAAGCACGCTCAATGGTTTTTGCAAGAAACTTAAGATTGGCAACAGGCCGATAATTTTTCAAAATCTCACAATCCAAATTTTTGTTTCTTCAAAAGAGGAGTGATCTGAGCAGATTTCAAAACATCAGGAAATTGACCACTTTGAAAAGACATGTTAATAATTTTAGTGATGACTGGTAATAGCTCATCCAAACATTTCTTAAGCAACCATGTAGGAATTGGATCAAGACTACAGGAAGTCGAAGAAGATTTCATGATAATATCTCTAACTGAATCCTCTGAAACCTGTGAAAATTCCGAAAATGAAGAATTACAAGAATCAAAAATTGGAATAGAAACATCAGTGTTTGATGAGTTTTTAAGAATATCCTTGATACGTTGAATTTTGTTTGCAAAAAAGTCAGAAAAATGTTCTGCAAGGGAAAGATCGGAAGTATCAGATGGTAACGTTTTGGATACCTTTGGTGTGCACAATTTGTTGACTTTTTGAAACAGTTGCTTTGAATTGCAGCCTTCAAATTGTTTAGTATGATACGCCTGTTTTGCCTGTTGTATCATGCGCGTATACTCATAACTTTGATCTTTAAAAATCTGCTTGTCAATTTCAAGTTTAGATGCAATCCAGCGTCATAATACCTCATCTCCATTGACACGCTTCTCTCAGATTAGATATAATATGTGATGCGATCTGTCAAAACCCGTCGGATGTCGCCAAATGTTAACTAGGGATTATGGGTAAAATTTAAATTAAAAAAATATATATATTTTAATTTATTTTTTTTAGATTTTTTTAAAGAAAATTTAATTCCAATACTTTGTGTCATCATCTTTCATGAAATTTCACCTTTGCAAACTTACTTTAGTCACTTTTATTATTAACCTTATAATGTTATTCTATTAAAATTATGGGGTTTTTTTACCCGTTTTCATGCATGAATTAGAGTTTTGTAACTTTTTAAGACATCATAATCATGATAATCATCATTCACTCATAACTTTTTGTTTTTTTGTAGTGATTGTAGAAAAATGATCGAAACAGTTCTGTAATCAGCACAGTTTTAGCTTTCTTATGATATAAATATCTCCAATACGAAAAATGCCACCATGTCGCGGGTTTTTCGCAGATTCATCACATAATAATATGTCAAATAGCATACATTTTATCCCCTCATTCTGATATATTTCCTTTTGTTTCAAACAGAGTTCATCATGTAACAGATATTACCCTTATCAATATTTTTGGCCTAGTAAGTTGCATTTCAATAGTTCACTGCACTTACTAACACTTCCTGAACATGGGAACTTTTAAACCTGACATTGACAAGATTGCAAAGACATTATATCAAATTGGTCAATTATCACACATTTTCAGTCCCTCAATCTAAGCCGTTTTAACACTTGGCACGCAGCTATTTAGTTTTACCATATACAAAACAGATTCAGAAACCTTTCCCAACTTTAAAAGTATTATCTCATGACTTACTGACCCAATACTAGGCATGTTTGTATGTACTTAATATAATGCATAGGCCTATCTCATATGGGGATTCCAAATATGGTAATGAAATTAAATAATTCTGACATTTTAGAAACATTTTGTGAAATTTTGGAATGTCGTCTGTAGACGCCTGCTGCATGGAAAGTGTTAATATTTCAAATAATTACAAATTCATCATGTACCACGTTTTACAGATATCCAATATTGGCCTATAGATGCCAATAGTTCACTGTACTATAACTTTCTTGAAGATGCACATTTAACCACTGACATGATCTCCTGTTAGACAAGCCTAAAACAACTGGGTCAGATTTTATCCACAAGATATATGGTGTCAACTATGACTAAAATGGGGGTCAAAGAAATATTTCCTACATGAAGGTTATCCCTACAGCAACAAGCTACAGGTTCAATTGACCCATAATTTGCAACATTGACATATTTTAATTTGGTTTTTTTAACCAGTTTTTAAAAACAAATTAGCAACGTTTTAAATGAATATTGATATTTCTATTGGAAATGTTAGAATTTTTTTAAATCTCTTCGAAAATGTTTGGGATTTCTAGTAAAAATGTCCATAAGAAACCCCCGCCTGACGTACAGATACTAAGCTAGTCCATTTCGCCATCCCTGTGCAGCAAAGTCAATGCGTATTCCAGTGTGTCAGACACAACCTAAACATGTACGGGTCATTGCGCATCGGCGGACGTCGATGGACATCGGCGCTCGAGTTGAAGCAATGTCAACTTTTATCCATCAACGTTGGTCCATGCGCAACGACGGGAGTATGAACGCACCTTGAGGGTGAGTGCCAACTGCCATGATTGTCTACATTATTGTATGAATCCTTGAAGTAAGGTACATAAATACTGGGTATTTAAGAAGTTATAATGCGATCACTGAAATATGTACTAACCTTAAATCTATAACTTGAGTGAAAACAGTATAATTGTGAGCGTTTGGGATATCAGAAATGGTTAGAAACAGCATTTTAACAAAGTTTACCATTATTTTATCATTTTATCAAAAGTGGTCATGTCGGTCACACTTGTATTTCCGATGGGTATTAAAAAACTATTATAAAGAAAGAGTCTCAACTTATATTTATAAAGTATACATTTAAAATACAAGGGATACAAGGATACAATGGGCATTACGTTTAAGGTCATTACATTAAGGGGGCTGTCAAGTGTCGTTGTATGAATTTGTCAAGCACTGTAACTTTCAAACTATTTATGTGTTGTACATAAAAGTATACACTTTTTTGAATGAAATGAGTCGGGGAATCCATTTTTCGTATCAAAAATCGTGATTTTTATATTTTTGCCCAAAAATGCCTCTTTTTTGCCTAAATTTTACAAACAACCTAACAAAATAATTTTTAGGTAAAAAATTCTAAAATTTTACAGAAAGCATCTTAATTCAATTATCTAGGACATGGTTTTTTTGTTTGCCTTTAAAAAAATTAGTTTCAAAATTATTGACCAAAAAGTGCTAAAAAAGTGAATTTTTAGATATTTTATCCCAAAAATTCACATTTTTAGTACTTTTTGGTCAATAATTTCAAAACTAAAAATTTTAAAGGCAAAAAAAAAAAATGTGTCCTAGATAATTGAATTAAGATGCTTTCTGTAAAATTTTAGAATTTTTTACCTAAAAATTATTTTGTTAGGTTGTTTGTAAAATTTAGGCAAAAAAGAGGCATTTTTGGGCAAAAATATAAAAATCACGATTTTTGATACAAAAAATGGATTCCCCGACTCATTTCATTCAAAAAAAGTGTATACTTTTATGTACAACACATAAATAGTTTGAAAGTTACAGTGCTTGACAAATTCATACAACGACACTTGACAGCCCCCTTAACTTTCCTGACCATGTTATTCTGCTAAAGTCAATTATTAGAATTGTTTGCTATTGGACAATACAAGATCATGGCAAAGTCGCACAACAATACCAGAAAAAGCAAAAAACCATATGACAATTTGATCAGTTTTGAAGAACCACCCAGAACCAAGCGCCTCTCTTCCCCCTCGTCTCCCTACAGCCATGTATCACACAGCAACACAGTTGTAGTATGTCTATAACCCACCGGCAATGTTTTCATTCGGAGGTGATCGGCGGCCATGTTCAACAGATCCACAGCTGTCCGAGCTGGTGCAACAAACACCTAGTCCATCGAGACTGGACACTTCAGAAAACTGAACTCAAATTGAATGGTGTACTGATAAAAGATTTTGAAATGATCATATTCAAAAGGTTAATTTTGGCGGCAAAATGGGTCAAAAAATGTACGTGCCATTAAGATTGACTAATGGGTGGGTGGGGGACTGGAGAAACAAAATTCCAAGGGACTTGACAACACCTGAAAATATTGTACAGGTTGGACTATGAAAATAAAGTTGCCATAATTTGACCTCAGTTGACCTTTAACCTCGGATATGGCAATAATTAAATCTGTTTTTATTTATATATTATTTAAGCCTATGATACAGATGGGTGTTTTTGTTTCTATGTATGTGTGTCCAGCAGGCATATTCTTAATCCATCACTGAACTCGGTGTATATGGTTGTAGCTCATCAAATTGTTAGATGCACACCCAGACCCCAAAGGAGTGGGTCTGGTATTTCAGAGGTCCCGTCGGGGGTCATCTTGAAGTCAAACGAGTCCCCATCCATTTCGTATTTCTCGGAAAAGGCCAAATATATTCTATCATGAGAATTAGTTCTAAAATCTAATTGTCTTAAATGTTGAAATGGGTCTACAAGTCACTAAGAAAAAGTGTATTATTACATATTTTTCAATTGGTGGTTCATCTGCGGCTCTGCGCATATACAGACTTTGGACCAATATTTTAAAAGGTCCATTTTGATGGACTAGCAACACTGATGTCTATCATCCAAACAGAAGTATATCCATGCCATTCACTTGTTTTAGGTAGGGATGGAAAATACTAGCATTTGGCACAAAATTCATACCCCCAAAATGTTGATGTTAGAACCTTTATAAACACATTTGTATTGAAATTTGACATCTTTTTAGCTCGCATGCCTGCAAGACATCCCGTGCATCTGTCCATCTAAAACATGCATACAACTCAACCATCAAAGTTTTGCCCAATTTTTATCGGGTGTTAAAGGGGACTGAGAGATTGAGAAAATGAAATCTAGAAAAAAAATGAATTGTTTCAATAGAGAAGGTACGTAAGAACCCTGAAGTGTAAATATTTTTGGAAAAAGGGTTGAATAATGGAGCTAGATAGAAATTCGGTTGAAGCAATTTATGTGGCAAGTGGTGCTGATAATTTCGATGTGATCAACATCGAAATGACCAAATTGTGAAATTGTACACGATAGACAGCGAAGTAATGTAAACGGTTTCAGATGGTAGTTAGCATATGCCCAAGTATAACGTAGGTGCAAAATACCTGATCCAGGAAAATTGAGGACGCTCTCCCATACGTTTCTCTCAATGCCCCTTTAAACTGGTATAAAAGAAGAAAAATCACCATAGTATGTAGACCTATAATTTCGCAGTGGATGTAAACAAACTACATTTGGCAGATTTATAAAACATTCCAGTCACTCACAATCGTATTTCAAAAGTAATAAATTAAGTCAATTGTATTTGACAATTTTGAGTGAAACTCCAGACAGGTTGAGATGTGTAATTGCCATTTAGTCGCCCTATTTTCCTCACCATATTTACATTAATGTTAAAATTTTACAGGTGATATACAGCATTGAAAGGGAATATTTAAACAAAATAACAGTTTAGATGCTATAAGTGAAGATCTTTGCACATTAAAGTACTAAATCTTGTTAAAATAATAATTTAGATGCTTTTAATACCGATAAGTGAGGATCTTTGCAGATTAAAACACTAAATCTTGTTTTTGTAAATGTGATGTTTTCAGAAATGGGAAAATGCATACAAATGTCAGACAGTTTAGATGCTATTAATACTGATAAGTGAGGAGCTTTGCACATTAAAGCACTAAATCTTATTATTGCAAATGTGATGTTTTCAGAAATGGGAAAATGTATACAAATGACAGTTTAGATGCTATTAATACTGATAAATGAGGATCTTTGTGCATTAAAAATCAAATCAAATCAAATCAAATAAAGCACTAAATCTTATTCTTGCAAATGTGATGTTTTCAAAAATGGGAAGATTTATACAAAAACAACAGTTTATAAACTATGGCATTATAGAGTGTATAGAATTGTAAATCATGTTTGTGCTAATGGAATGATTCACAAAACGGAAATGTCATGTTTTGACCAAAACTGATATGTAATGTAACTTTATTTTTACACTCAAGAAAATTCTATTAATTTCCCTTTTGATTATAGCCTTAATTTAATCCATTTAGTTACAGCATTTAGGGGGACATATTCTTAAAAGTGCCCTACATTCGCAGGCACACAATTTCAAAGGTGTCCCTCCAATTCCAAAATTACATTTTTCTCTTTTAACAAATGTTCATGAAACATGTGCAAACTTTAATCCATCTTAAGGTTGAGTGCTTGAACGAATTGCTAAAAAAAAGAGAGGCTAAATCAACACACTTAGAAATGGGTCGATTTATTAAAACATGACCATGTTTTCCTTTCACCAAGCCTACATACCATCCCTCAGTTAATGGTCATCCTTAATAGTCATATTCCAAAGTTTCAATTGCATAACTCCAATGGTATTTTAGAAGCACATGGTGACATGAAATTTGCCCATACAGTAGTACACAATCTAGCCGTGTGGTTAACCACCTTTGGCGGTATTTCACTGCATTTTGGTCTATAACGTCTAAATAAAACCTATCCTGTGCCTAAGATATTACAAAATAATGAGAAAAATATGGGGTTTCTTTTGACATCAAGATATGTTGATGTGAAGAAAAAAATCTCCACCTTTAAGCCCCACCCTCACATTAAGCCCCCCCCCCACACCGTCCCAGATTGAAGCCTAGAGAGAATCATCAAACACTTCACGAAATGAAATCATTAATGTAAAATGACAAAAGTCATAGAAACTAGATCATTGTTCGTCCTTTGGGAATTCCCCAGCCCCCTCCACAAGACTTCCCCTCATAGGAAGGCGCCACACATACATCCTCACTCCAATTTGTATCAAACAAGATTCAAACCTGTCAGTTACGTTCCATCTGCTAAGCTTATTATATCATCAAAATTGAGGTGTCAGTACAAGAAAGTCCTATGTGCAATTGCTGCTATATGTATAGCTGTACTATTTTGATCAAGCGCTTGATATCGATTTTACACAAGGCAGCTATCTGCAGATAAGGACTTTTAGTACTAACTTCTAAAAATCAAAATGTGAAACATCCTGGGAACATTTTAGACAATATCAGCTCTGTTGAATCCCCCAGGTAAAACATTGAAGAAGGGGGCGCGCGAGAGATTATAAGAAACTGTTATCTGGAAATTGTATAGAATCATCAATTTTCGGTTCAGGATTCAGACAAGGGAACAGGATTTGTCTCAAATTTTGTTGAATATATTTTGGTTAATATTGAGGAGGGGGCTTAACTGATTTCCATTAATATCCTCTATTCAGGTGGCAGCCAGTTTTTCCCCCCTAAATGGCATTGTTAGGTTGTTCACCTGTCCTATAGTTAGCAAGCATGGGGGATGTGGCAGGGTTGTAGCAGTGTAGTCCTATTTCTTAAATGTTGAATTATTCTAAACCCATCATCACTAAAAATGTATTAAGAATTCATAAAATATGCCAACATGTGTTTATAAGTGACACCCCAACACACACCACCCCTCCACGATGTTAAAACCCAAACCAATAATGAACATGCTGAAAACGATTTCTTCATTATATGGCTTTCTGCTCAGACAAGCCATCTTCAACATTAGGAGCGAGGGACACTAAACTCTTGATTAAAGGCCGTGTGAATCGATCATGGTTAACTAACCCCGAGTATAAAGCTGGAATGTTAACCCTAAAAGATCTTACGGTTAACTAACCCCGAAGCACTAACCGAGAGCTGACCGAGAGTGTGTGCGCCGTGTGAATCCATCCGTAAGCTAACCGTGAGTGAGATTTATGACCTGTGACCCAGGTCTTATCGCAAAATGAAGAGTCGCATGACCTTTATTTAACCTCAAAGCTACCACAGTAGTATCACAAAACTCGAGGTTAAGTTTGCCGTCTGGACAGGTACTCTGGGTTAGCATAAAAAAAGAAGAAGCTTGAGACAACTATTCTCGAGCTTAGTGGCCATCTGAACAGGCCTATTGCTAGGCATAGTATAGCTGCTGTTCTGTGACATAGCAAGAGAGTGGCAAGGGGATGATATTAGGGAAGCACCATTTGATTTTCAGGGGGGGGGCATGGAAGTTGGGGTCAGGCATAATTTTGTTTTTTGCCACCGAAGTAAGGTTGTACTGTTTTTCTTTACATTGAGTTGGGTGAGTCATTTATTTATTTTTTTACTCAGCAGTGGGTCATCTTTTTTTTCTTCCCCCTGGTTGGTGGGCAAAGTTTTTTTAAAAAACTTCCATGCCCGCCCCCCTGAGTATCTATATGGTGCGTCCCTTATCACTCCCAATATTTACATCTGTTGTTGCCAGCTAGCCATCTGCATTTGCGCCCTGATGCCCCCCCCCCAATGAAATGGCAAATCATTTATATCAACCAAATTTCAGTCAGTTATGCCTCCCCCCCCCCCCCCCCACAAAAGGGCTGTCCTCTCTATCCCCCTAATTGAAGACCCTAGTTACCCTCACTGTGGCCTATACATTGCTAATGGTCTTATTTGTATAATTTTGTGTTTTAAAATCCCTCACCATTTCACAAGTTTAAAAGCATGACAATTTCCTGGGGAAATTTGGTAAATCACTCATTTTAAGATTGGAAAATAAATGACAGAACAATATTACTGAGCATTAATCACAAATGTGACTAACTCACTCAGACCATAAGAGACACCTATCAAATTTGTGTTAGAGGGAATGGTAGTGTGCAAAAAGTAATAGGCTTATTCAGTTCACAGAAATTACCAAATATGACACAAATTATGGGCACAAATTTGCTGTTATACACATTTTCCCCGTTTGAAATACACAAAATATGCTCTCTATTTAGCGCAGTATCTGCACAATTTCAAACGTAAGATGTCGGAAGGAAAACTTGTATTTTAAGTAATACGATAAGAATAACAAAATTACCAACATATTTCACATGGTTTCAACTTTGATTAACCGTGCAATTTTACAAAAAGTGGAGGAAGTACGTCTAGTTACATACAAGCAATACCAGTAACGGAGACGGAGAAAATTTCAAGAAGGCGTAGGGTATGGTCGGAAATAAACGCTTTTAGAATAGAAAGGTATCTGCACAATTTCAAAAGAAATGTGCAGGAAGGACCATTAAAGATTTTGTGGGTAGGGATAAGGTTAACACTTTCCACACGACTATTAGTTACAAACAGATTTGTCAAAAATATTTCCCAAGTCTTACCTCAAGAATTATTGATCCAATACTATGCATGTTTGTACTTATATTAATATATTTCTCATGGTGATTTCAAATATGGTGATGAAATTCTATAATTCTGACATTTTTTAAACATTTTGTGAAAAATAGCGTACAAAATATGCTATATACCAGGCTTTCTCAACTAGATTTACTGATGCGCCACATTTTAGTAATCAACTTGTTGAAGCTCCACTTGGTCATATTTTTTAGAATTTACAATGGCAAAATTCCCTTCACAAAATATTTTAACATTTATATGTGGGCAACATAATAACTAATATTACTCTTTTGAGGGCACATGCGCGCGCAGCGCGCGAAAAATTGCTGTCTGTATACATCTGACCGTCATAGGCCTATGAAATCTGGCGATATTATGATATGATTTATTTTTAAAACAAATTTTAACCACTCTCGCGCCACTTAGGATGCCTTGATGCGCCACAAGTGGCGCACGCGCCACCATTTGAGAATGCCTGCTATATACCTTGTTTAAAAGTAAGTGTAAAATTTGTGTCTATACAATTTTTGAAGTTAAAATTTGTTAGTGGATTGATTATTTTACTATTTAAAAAAAAAAATCATGGATGGAATTTAGTTCAATATTTGATAGAGACAAGGCATAGCCAACCTAACCGTATTATCAAGAACTGACCGTTTCTGACCAAATATAGCTAATTTTTTTGTCTTCAAGTTTTGATCTCAGTGGTGTTTTACCGTAACAAGATGGCTCCCTGTAGCTAACACCCAACTATAGTCTGCAGAATGGTCAAAGTATTTTGGTCAGAAGGTAATGGCCCCTGCTCTGTTGAGACCACAATAAACGCTTTTCAAACGCAGCTATTAACAACCCTTATGACGTTCATTGCCAATATTAACCGAGGGCTCTCGTCTACATGCTGGGTGTTAAAGACTAAAGTACCATCAATGCAAGACATATTTGCTGGTAATTCTTTGTGATCTTTCTTTTGACTATCTTAAACTTTTTCAAATATGAAAGACTTATAGATTTAGCATTCATTAACGCAGTTCGTTACATAGCTTAATAGGGAGAGCTCGCAATTTGCACTTCTTGAAGGTGTTATAATAATAAAGGCAGAGTCAAAAATAAAGTGTAGCGCCAAAAATACCGCTTTAAACAGTTTAGCTCACCTCTAATACAGCGAATCAACACTGTTAACCTGACTTGATTCAATTTATTAATGGTTCTCATGGGAGGAATACTTTCCACACTATATAAAAGTTACAAATATTTTGGTACAGATTTTGCAATCAGGTGTCAAATTGAAATCGACTACATTGTTCCGAATTTTCTGATTCGTTTAAAGGAGAACCCTATACATATGACACCCCACCCTCTGGGGATGCCCTTGTCCCTACCCTCTCCACCCTGAACTTGAACAATACCACTGCCCCTTTCGTTAAGATTTTCGACATTATTTACAATTTTGGAGGGGGGAATTTTTTTGACTATTTTAAGGTTAAGTATTTCAGTACACCAACAGGAGGTCAAGTCCAAGTCAATCTCCTCATATCTAGTATTTCAGTCTTTAATTTTATATCAAACTGTGGAACGGGTTTCGCCTTACACCATTCAGCCCCATCTTACATGAAATTAAAATTCTTTGTCCGTCTCCTACAGTTTTTACATGATTATATGCCAGATATAATCAGATACAACCAATTGCAACTCAACACCACATTAATTATGAGATGACTACAGTCTCGAATACTGTGTTCGGTAGCATGAATCTGAACATGGCCATTTGTAGCCATTTTTAGGGGGTTTTGTCCGTATGTGTTGTGTTATCCCAGACCAGTTACTGCCTTTTATCGTGGCTTTTTATCGTATTTTTTGTGGCACAAGAATCTTGAAAAGTAAGGACGTTGGTTGAAGGAAATTTTGATAAGTTGTGTATTATATTGATACCTACTGCATGAGCATATCTTTGAGGTCCAGAATTAGGCGTTACTAAGATGTTTTTGGGCCGTAACCAAGGCACGTTCTCTGTTTCACATTTAGGTATATGTGTTAGGATGTACAGTGATGCGCCCCTACGATAGTTTCTACGCATAAAGAAGTAGACCCCGAATTACATGGAATTAAAATGTGGTTTGTGTTTGTATTTATTGTATTTCATCAATCATTTTCCTCTCATTCTTCTCACTGGCATAATATGTTGGTGTTTGTTGTCATTTATACGCTATTTATAAGGTTATTTGCCTACGTTAATGAATGCGGATAGTTATAGTCAATTATAATTCAAGCAAATCGGCTGGCGTGAGTTCATTGATACCATGAGCTCACGTAGTCCTTTTCAGTACTTCTTCAGGCAAATGAATAAGGGGGAACCATACCAAAAAGACAAGGCTATCATGTGACTAATTTTAACATAATAATTAATGTCTAAATTCGGTTTTTCACGGACATATCGGACCGGATGAAATTCAATCCGGTAGCCTTACATGCTTACACAGAAAAACAAAATTACCAATGTGATTATTGTTTTTTAAGATGGCCGACGAAGATTTTGTCTGAGACTAGTACGTATACCACTCTCAGGATTTTGTATTAATACCACAGTTGTTTACTTGCTAGTCATAAATAAAAAGATCCAATGCGACTTTTCTGAACCACTTTTGCTAGCTCTTAGTTTCATAGCAATGTCATGAATTCCAAAGAGAACATAAAAGGACAAGTTTGAGTCTCCAAAAATGTGAGTGAGTCCATGGACGGTGGGACCAAGTGGGCCATAAAAATGATTCCCTTCCAACATTGTACTTTTACCCGATACCCAAATTATAGATTTGGTACCAATCTATCGAAACTAGAGCTTACATCAGTTACGAAAATGAAAATACCCGGCGAAGAATCACATTTTAGCGAAAGAGTAAAAATAATGCACAGATTAAATACAAAATAAATCAATTTCAAATGAATCTCCACATTAAATGTGCATTAAATAATCGTGATTTAGCCGACAATTTTTTTTTAAATAAGCTTATTATTATTATTTTTTATTATTTTTATTTTGATGAATGAAATGATGGATAATTCCAGAATCAAATGTTTAGAGACATTTTGGGAATCTCGGGTCCCAAAATGGGCCCCGGGATATCGACTTAGTCTAAAAAATGATGGATACCATGATAAAATGTGTCCCGATGTGATTTTTTGGATGATTTCACATTTTGAGCTACTTATAAAGTCTGTGTACTGTATTCCCTTTACGAAAATGCAATCACCAAAATGTGATTGCAGCAAGGTGGTACCAGGTTGCACAAGGTTGTCGCACGTTTGCGTAAGTTTGCACAAGTTTGTCACAGGTTGTCGCACGGTTGCGTAAGGTTGCACAAGTTTGTCGCAAGGTTGCACAAAGGTTGTGGATGATTGCTTCAAGGTTGCGCAACCTTTTCAGAACAACCAAACTGGTTGCGCAAGGTTGTATTTTTCCAAATTTAACCTTGCGCAAGGTTGCAGAATTGATTGCGATTTTCATAAGGGACGGGTCAAACTGCAACACATTTGACGCAGAAAAAAAATGTCCAGCAATTTAGCCTAAAGAAATGAATGGACACCATAAAATGTGTACCGATTTGGATTTTTGGGATTTTTTTCACATTTTGAGCTACGTATGAAGTCTGTGTAGCTAACCGGTCAAACCGCAACATACTTGACGGAGAAGAAAAAAATCTGACAATTTAGCCTAAAAAATGACAGACACCATAAAATGTGTCCTGATTTGATTTTTTGGATATGATTTCACATTTTGAGCTATGTATAAAGTCTGTGTAGCTAGCCGGTCATACTGCAACACATTTGACGGAGAAAAAAAAATCATACAATTTAGCCTAAAAAATGACAGACACCATAAAATGTATCCTGATTTGATTTTTTGGACATGATTTCACATTTTGAGCTGCGTATCAAGTCTGTGTAGCTAACGGGTCAAACCGCAACACATTTGACGGAGAAAAAAACATTCCGGCAATTTAGCCTAAAAAATGGCGGACACCAAGAAATGTGTCCCGATTTGATTTTTTGGATATGATTTCACATTTTGAGTTACGTATAAAGTCTGTGTAGCTAGCCGGTCATACTGCAACACATTTGACGGAGAAAAAAAAATCAGACAATTTAGCCTAAAAAATGACAGACACCATAAAATGTGTCCTGATTTGATTTTTTGGACATGATTTCACATTTTGAGCTGCGTATAAAGTCTGTGTAGCTAACGGGTCAAACCGCAACACATTTGAGGGAGAAAAAACATTCCGGCAATTTAGCCTAAAAAATGGCGGACACCTTGAAATGTGTCCCAATTTGATTTTTTGAATATGATTTCACATTTTGAGCTACGTATGAAGTCTGTGTAGCTAGCCGGTCATACTGCAACACATTTGACGGAGAGAAAAAAAATCCGACAATTTAGCCTAAAAAATGACAAACACCATCAAATGTGTCCTGATTTGATTTTTTGGACATGATTTCACATTTTGAGCTGCGTATCAAGTCTGTGTAGCTAACGGGTCAAACCGCAACACATTTGACGGAGAAAAAAAATTCCGGCAATTTAGCCTAAAAAATGGCGGACACTATGAAATGTGTCCCGATTTGATTTTTTGGATATGATTTCACATTTTGAGCAACGTATAAAGTCTGTGTAGCTAGCCGGTCATACTGCAACACATTTGACGGAGAAAAAAAAATCTGGCAATTTAGCCTAAAAAATGATGGACACCATAAAAAGTGTCCCGATTTGATTTTTTGGATATGATTTAACTTTTTGAGCTACATTATAAAGTCTGTGTAGCTAACGGGTCAAACCGCAACACATTTGATTGGGAGAAAAAGAAATCTGGCAATTTAGCCTAAAAAATGACGGACACCATAATAATGTGTCCCGATTTGATTTTTTGGATTTGATTTCACATTTTGAGTTACGTATAAAGTCTATGTAGCTAACGGGTCAAACTGCAACACATTTGACGGAGAAAAAATAATTCCGGCAATTTAGCCTACAAAATGACAGACCCCATAAAATGTGTCCCGATTTGATTGTTTGGATATGATTTCATTTTTTGAGCTGCGTATGTAGCTAACGGGTCAAACCGCAACACATTTGACGGAGAAAAAACATTCCGGCAATTTAGCCTAAAAAATGGTGGACACCATGAAATGTGTCCCGATTTCATATTTTGGATATGATTTCACATTTTGAGCTACATATAAAATCTGTGTAGCTAGCCGGTCATACTGCAACACATTTGACGGAGAAAACAAATCCGACAATTTAGCCTAAAAAATGACAGACACCACAAAATGTGTCCTGATTTGACTTTTTGGACATGATTTCACATTTTGAGCTACGTATAAAGTCTGTGTAGCTAACCGGTCAAACCGCAACATATTTGACGGAGAAAACAAATCCGGCAATTTAGCCTAAAAAATGAGTGACACCATAAAATGTCTCCCGATTTGATTTTTTAGATATGATTTCACTTTATGAGCTACGTATAAAGTCTGTGTAGCTAACTGGTCAAACCGCAACAAATTTGATGGAGAAAAAAATTCCGGCAATTTAGCCTAAAAAATGACGGACACCATAAAATGTGTCCCGATTTGATTTTTTTGATATGATTTCACTTTTTGAGCTACGTGTAAAGTATGTGTATAATGAACTGATCAAACCGCAACACATTTGACGTATCAAATGATGTTCGCATTTTAAATTTTATCTCCAATATAAGTTTACATTAAATAATCGTGATTTAGCCGAAAAGGTGTTTTTAAGTAAGCTTATTTTTATTATTTTTGTTTATTATTTTGATGAATGAAATTATGGATAATTTTCAAATCAAATGTTTAGAGACATTTCGAGAATCAAACTATCCATTATAACAACACATCGCTAACAATGTGAGTGTGACAGTCATCGAATCTGGTTCCGCTGGGATCCTAAAGTACCAACCACATTAAACATGTCTACCGAAACCGCTCAACCAAAAACCATGCAACCCGATAACCGCAAAACCCGCGAACCGCGAAGCCCGAGAACCGCTCTAGTTGTATTAATGAACCTAGTCTACATTTCCGCATCAATGTATTGTTTTGAAACATGCAGACGCAAAATAGTTGACATTTAGGTCAACATTTTGGTTCCTGATATTAAAGGTATATTATGTGATCTTTTCCAGGGGATGCCCTCAATCTTCGAAAAAAAATTGGAAGCAGATTTTCTTGCAGATTTACTTTTCTGATCTTAAATCATAAATAAATTCCAAGTTACAGAACAATACGATTCCTAATAACCTCAAAATCATTGGTTTAGAGTGATATTTAGAGTCAAATTTGAAAAATAGATTGTACCGCTCGGTACAATCTATTTTCAAACCATGATTTTGAAGTAATTAGGAATCGTATCGATCTGTAACTTAGACGATCTTTATGATTTATGATCAAAAATGCAAATATGTAAGAAAATCTCCTTTCATAGTAAAAATCAATGATAGAGGGCGCTACTTGGAAAAGATCACATAATATGCCTTTAATGTGACCAATTTGGAGCCTCTCATCGTTTACACAAAAATGTCATCCTAAAGTTACTTTTTTAAAACTTTTACATCTAATTCCTAACCTAACTATGAATCACTTTGAAAAAAATATAATCTTGACATAACCTTTGACCAATAGGGAGTGTTATACTTCCTTTACCTCTATGGAATAAAATAATGTAAAATCAGAAATTTCACAGATAAGAAAATACTGGCCTAATTCACGGCATGAACATTTCGCGAAAGTAAACTTTGGAGTTACATTGTTTAACTTTGCAATGCACTTCTACAAGGTAGATTAATATTTGTAACATGAAATTTTCGAGAGTAAGTGCCTCTCCCGAAATGAGCGAAATTTAAATGCACGCAAATATTTCTGGTTTTACAGTAGCTTTTGGACGATGAAAAAGGGGACAATATGTTCAGATGTATGGACGACCCATCTCTCTTTCTAATAGTGTGTTTCTATTGAGACCCATTATCCGGGTTAACCCGGAGGAGACCCATTATCCGGGTTAACCCGGAGGAGAGATTAATTTTGCTTAATAGAAACAGACATTATCCTGTATCCTCCGGATAATAGCGCAGGGATTTCCCTCTGGTATTTATCCTACTTCTGTAAGGATAATTCCGTAGGCATTATCCAGATAGCGCTAGTAGAAACTCACTTCGTTCCGATACAGTGCGCAAGCGGTAGAGAACCCGGAAGTAAGAATACAACATCGATCGCAATTTGCAAGTGCCATATTTATTTGCCATCTCACCGACTTGCTTTCTCGTACAAATTTGCGCGCCTCTGAAGAAGTTGGGTATATTTGGGTATTCTTTTGAATTTATTTCCATTCGAGCCGCTCATGAATGATTTCGAGGACTGGTTCTGTTCAAATGGTAACATAGTCATCGCGATGATCACGTTTGCGACGTTGCCGTGTGCATGGCGCCATATTGTCAAACGAGGTCAACCATCAATGCATTGCGCATGACCCAAGCATACGACCTTTAGCCTGAAGACACACATGACTCGATACGACACGCAATTTCGTATCCTCAGGAAAACAGTCGGAAATAGATACACACCGTCCGTCTCTAGGCTCCGCTATTATCCGGTGAGAGATTCCTCTGGGTAAAATGTGGATTCTCAATATAAACACGCTATAAGTGATAGAGCCATACTCACACCTTCACCATTTTTATAATTTTCCTGTTTGGGGATTGCTACGCCTCCACATCAAGTTTGTTTTGATGATAGGGAGCATTGTTTACATAAATGATTCACCTGTAAAATAAACTTACGACCTCTAAGAAATACCCTATTCACACAACCTTTTCATCCAGCATAACTTTTGACCAAAAGGGAGCATTCTCTTATATAGGCCTACAATACTCAGTCTTGTGTGTGAGCCTCCATCAACACAAAAAGAGATCATAATATGTCCCATTCGCACCAGCAATGGGTCATGCTTTTTGTGTGAACCACACATCACACTAAGCTGAATCCAAAACATTTCAATCCTAATAATGATAGCTTGAACAACTTGGAGCAAGTACCTACTCAATTACCCATCACTATAAAACAGCAATTATGATTGGTTTAAAAAGACAGCTATGCCATAAATGAACCAATTAGGAACAATTGCTCATTACGACGCGACCAATCAAATAAATGGTGAGTAAGGCACTAGACAGACATAACTTGTTCAACCGTCTTGGTCTTGAACTTGAGCTCAGATACGTGATGTTGTCCCCTGCCGTTTGACGAAGTGGGAGGTTGGCAAGATAATGAGGTAAACAAATCTGGATGTCTCGTAATTTATCATCATACAATCACGTGGGATGATGAGGCCACAAACCCAGTCGTAGCTGGTTATGATGTTTAACCCCCTGAGAACTACCGCCCGATTCGTTGAAATTTAGAATGTGTCAAATATTGTGCCAATCAGAGACATCATTAGAATAATTACAATTTTCAAAAATATGAGCATAAAATATTTATAAGCAAAACTGTAATTGGTCATCAAAATGATTATATCATGTAATTGACCAATAGGAATTATTGTACAAAAGACAGGTAGTGCCCAGGGGGTTAAACAGTCTGCACTCAGTTTGGTCCGAAGCCAAACCATAGGAATTTGGAAATTTGTTGATGAGTTGCCTGGGAAATAAGCGTGACTGGGTCTTCCGCTCAAACCTAGTTCTTTTTAATTGGGCTTCTATACTTATTATACAAATACACAAGCCATGTCCATCTATCCTGTTTATTATTAAGCAAAGAAATTGTTTGGTTGATCTCTAACTCAGGCACCTAATTTTAAAATGAAGAAAGGTTTGTTGTTCACTTTTTACTGTAAATTCACTTTTACTGTAAAAAGACTAAAAGAAAAAAAAGACCTGCACTACTAATTTCCAAATTATGAAGATTTTTAAAAAAAATACTTTTACTGCACAAAATAATACCTGCGAATACTAATTTTCCAAGCTCCTGCAATTGTTTATATTTTGTTATTGTTTTGGAAAATTTCCCTCTGCAAATCCTCCCACTTTTAAATGTTTATAAAACATTATAAAACATTATAAAACATTAATCAAGTGTAAACTCAAAGGGGGAGACTCTCATTTTCAAGTTTTGCTTATGTTCCCAATTTAGTTATAAACTTTAGACTTTAATTACCTGCCAAGAAATATTGAAGTTGCATTTCAAAAAAACACCATAACGTACTGACATTAATGCAATCGAAATGATAATAAAAACGGATCTGCATTTGTTTTATTTCAGCCCACATTGTATAAATAATAAACGAAATATAATAATGATAGGGTATTCTGCCAATATCTCTGATTTGACCCCAAATTATTCATTGTCGTAGAATTCACATCATTAGGTTATTTTGTAAGAACGGACACAGTGGTATCAAATCAAATAAAGCCTATTTGGGTCATATATTTTTGGAATTCTTAAGTGAAGATGACGCATCCCGCAGAATTACCCAGTTGTTATTTCTTTAAAGCAATATTATGTGATCTTTTTTAAACTTATTTTTTCGAAACTTGTTTCACTTTGATCTATGAAATGGGTGTTTTTTTTAATTACTTATATTCTATTAAAGTAGATCTCAAATCATCAATTTTACATAAATAAAATATGTTAAAAATCTGTACATATTAAATATTTTGAGCCAAGTCACTTACCTAGTATGGATAAATCACAGCAACATTGCAAACGGCACATGGTGAAAGAAAGAAGAAAAAGAGAAGAAAATGTATGATTAGATATGATATATATGGATTTATAAATGAAAATAAACTGCAAAAAAGATTAATTTTGTTGCAATTAAGTATTACATCAACAATCCTAGCTTCTTATGAATCCTATAGCAAAATGCAAAATATTAAATTTCACAAATATTTAAAGGCATATTATGTGTGATCTTTTCCAGAGAGCGCCCTCTATTCATGATTTTTTTAGAAGTAGATTTTCTTGCAGATTTACATTTCTGATCATAAATCGTACATACATTCCAAGTAACAGAGCGGTACGATTCCTAATTACCTCAAAATCATGGTTTTAGAGTGAATTTAGAGTGAAAATATAAACTGTCGTATTTTCACTCTAAAACCATGATTTTGAAGTAATTAATAATCGTATCACCCTGTAACTTGGAATGTATGTACGATTTATGATCAGAAATGTAAATCTGCAAGAAAATCTACTATCAATTTTGTTGTTGATGTTGAGGGCGTTCCCTGGAAAGATCACATAATATACCTTTAAATGCAAAATATTAAAGCTTGTTTCTACAAACAAAACTGGCAGTAGTGGACATGCTCATCCGTCCTCACCCGCACAAACCCCAATTTATTTTTATTGTCCACTTGCACATTTTTGGATTTACCAAATCCCACTTTATATCCACCCAAATCCTACATGGATGGCGTTGTATGATATGGGACAACCGATGTGAACACGTACGCCCTCGGGGTTGGGGTTAATGTGATGCGATATGGGAAAATCGACCGCACCATTGGCCATCTTACAAATGTCAGTTTCTTTTATCAAAACATGTGAAAATTGACACTAAGCTTTTTATTTCTGTTTTGTTTTTCTTTTCTTTTGCTGCTCCCTCAAAAAGAGGGATCACCTATGATGTAGTATATCCTTAAGTTGACAACTGTCGGAGGAGTGACCCGTACCTGTGTTTACAATTCAAAATATTTAAAGTCAATCGGTTTATGGTTCAAGCCTAAGCATAATATACAGTATGTCAAATGTGACTAAACAAAAGGTTAGGAAATCATTTTTGAATCTTTTGTTGAATAAAAAACGATCATTCCATAAAGACCAATAGTTGAAAACATGACTGGGATAAGATGGTCAGCAGATTAGTTTGATGGAACTAGTTATGTGTTTGATTATCCATTATCCATTTTCCAATGTTGTACCTAATAATTGCATATTATATATGGTGGCGGAATCCACCCTTGATCAAAGAACCTTAGCCCTGATATAGAGGGCAGTCTCCCAAGCCCCACTATGAAATTTATTATGTCATCTAGTGATATATTATTGATATCTAGTACTATTACTATACCAAGTATGCCACCATTTACTGCTGTCTACCATTCTTGAAATAGTGTGCACTTAATTATGCCTTGCCTCTGCCAAAAATGTCATCACTTCGGTCTCACCGTGCTCAAGCTCAACGAGTTTTCTAAATGTATACATTGGGCAGTGGTGTAGCTAGGTTTTCCATATGGGGGGGGGGGGGGTAAAGTGAAACGACAAGGACTTTCAGGCTGTCAACTTTTAAGAGAATTGCCGCCGAGTCAGATATATGAGAGTGGGTGGGGATGTATCATCCCACATCTCAAGCCACGATATTTTGAAGACGCTATTTGGTCCAATATAGGGCTATATGGGGCGATACAAGAACTCTCTCTGTCATCTCTATCAAAACCAATTATGATTTCATTCCATGATATTCTCAAATTGTCATTTCTACTGTTTCTTGATAAAAATCAAAAGAAGTTTGTGCTACATTTCATATGGATGCATATTCGTAGACTGCTCCAAGCTATTGATAGTCAAAACCAGACACCTTGCACATACTATATATAGCATGTGTGTCAAACAATGTTCTATCATGTACCCAGGACATAAGAATTATTCAATTTGAGAAATTGTGCTCGCCTCACTGTCGTAAAAAAACGAGGACAATACAAGTCGGAGATATTCTACCTATAAATTTCAAGTTATATTTGCAAAATCATTGCATATCTGACCATATTTCCTTGTGAATGTATCGGGTTAAGATGAGCAGACAAACTAGACAGCTCAAGACAAGGCAGGGAGGGTACGGATACAGCTATCGTCCTTCCTTTAAATACCTAAACCAGGTGTGAAGAAACTCTTTGTAGAACCTATTGTCTTATATCTCTTCTTTTGTCATATTGTTTTAATAAATTTGTATAATCTGCTACCTTTGAGGTATCAGAGTACCATATATGGCAAGTGATCTTTATCAGTTTTTCTGCTT
This sequence comes from Ophiura sarsii, assembly GCA_035610835.1. Classification (NCBI taxonomy): domain Eukaryota; kingdom Metazoa; phylum Echinodermata; class Ophiuroidea; order Amphilepidida; family Ophiuridae; genus Ophiura; species Ophiura sarsii. The sequence goes on along the minus strand of CM069452.1, from coordinate 39,401,576 downwards.
GGGAAACTTGCCAATTTCACATGAACATGATTTTCAGTGTTACGATTTAACATGATGACTGATTATGCTATTAGCCAAAATGGCTGTTTTGATAAGCTTTAGTTTCAATTTTAATTACAAACTATGAGTGACTTTTATGAATGTTTCGATTATTTTTATTTGTAATATGATATTGTTTTAAGCATTTCATGTACCAACGATGGCACCTACTAAAGACGTGACCGTCTGGAACTCAAATGTAACTTGTGTAGGTCATGAATAGAACCCCATAGAACATGAAGCTAATAAAACTTCCTGATTATAAGAGCAACACGACTGGTTGTGAAGGCAATATGACTGACCACGTAGGCTGGGCTGTTAATCTTACTATGACCAGTGCTAGTGTGATGCAGTTCCTGTACTATCAGTCAATAGTTAGGTCACCCAAGCCGGGACCCAAGCCCTATATGAAAGCTATGACGATTGTTAAACGGGGTCAGTCGTCACAAACATGCACAAACACAATAGTCAAACGACCTTGCTATTGTCATGCTATTGTCAACACTCCCTATACACAGAGGTCTGCAGTGCAAATCTGTACGATTTTCGCCATGTAATGTCAATGACAGATTTCATTCCGTGGTATAAAGCTATGAGGTTTCCGTGGTCTTCGCTATCTCCAAGCATATAGAGCAATACGTACACGGACTTTGTTGTAGACGAGGGTTCATTTCATGATTTGGTGAGGTTTAGAATGAGTTAGGATTCCTGTAATTTTGAAGACCACGGATTTTCAAAACGTGAATTTTCCGGCATTGTACGACATAAATTTGGTCACCAAACGTGTTTAAAACTATACATTTTACTGTTCTGCAGATGTTATTGACCCTCCTCTAAAATTCGACATGATTTTTAACACGTTTCCTAGTTTTTGAGATGCCCAATAGACCATTTCCCGAAGCTATTTCTAGCAAATATTGCGGTCACTATGACTCCATTGTTTTCTTGCGTATAACAAAATATGACATGCAGCGTGACCTCCCTACTGGCTGCTATGGCATTTGTTACGTAACAGCAAGATTGTTGAATAGCCCATAACTGAGAAAATGTGAATCACATCACACGTAGTATACACCTAAGCCATGCCTATTGCGTTCCAGGGGAGGGGGGGGGGCGGTGCGGGGGGAGTACTTAGTGGGCATGAGGTTACGGGGATGTGCCGCCAGATAGGGTGCTATTGTTCACCCTCTGGTAAATGTGACCTGTCATGTCAAAATGGACATGTTGGTGGCCCGGGTCAAATCTAAGTTATTGGTATCACTTGGGAGAACACAATTTACGATTTTGAATTTGAAATGATACCATGTTGAAGGTAAACGGACTTTTTAATCAAAAGATATGATTTGAAGAAGCCAAAGTTGTTCTATTATTTTCTTTATATTTCACCAAATATATTGGCCTCTATCTCAAAACTAGGTTTGCCGACAACATGTCCTTTTTTGACGCGACTGGTCACAAATGAATAACCCCTTTTCAAAGCCATTTTTTGTAAATGAATGGGTCTAAAATCCTTGATTTTGCTGTGTTTCACTGAAATTTTAGCAAAATCTGAGAAATATATGGGTCTCTGGTAAAAGTATGGGTCCATTCCCCCCACCCACCCCCCCCAAAAAAAAAAAGGTAAATGTATGGGTCTGGTTTATAATTTTGCTGGCGGCTCATCCCTACTCAAAAATATCTGTGTACCCCCCCGGTATTTCGGATCATGATATTAACGCCTAGCTGCAGGAAACATGCTTGTAATGAATACAATTCAAGCAATCAAAGAACAATTTCCCACAATTCCACATACATCCTAAATATTGTCGCAACTTGTCGCGAATTCTTCCTGAATGAATTTGGGAGGAACAATTGCAATTAGACTCGAGGGCAGCCTTTAACATAAATGATTCCATAAATTGATCAGGAAGGTGAATGGTGTGAATCTCGTGGGAGATATAAATGTGATAAAACTATAAGCTCGCTTCTAATTGGCCGTAACGGCAAAGGTACAGGATTTGCTTGTGGCCATCCAAAAGAATGGTGTCAATTTCACAGACAATTTGATACCTTTTTATGTATGCACGCACGCAATCTTTGTTTTTTTAAATATTTCTTTCATTGTTCTGTTAACAGCATATCCGGCTGTGTTACATGTGGCACGTTTCTTTATCATACATTGTTTTTACACTTTCCACTCGACTATTAGTTTTACAATATACAAAACATATTTTTCAGAACCTTTCCCAACTTTCAAGATTTATCTCAAGGATTACTGAACCAATACTAGGCATGTTTGTACTCATTTTAATGCATTTATCACGTTAATTCCAAAAATGGTAATGAAATTAAATAATGTTGACGTTTTTGAAACATTTTGTGACATTTTGGGATGTCGTCTGCAGACGCCTGCCACATTGATACTTTCTGTACTGCGTGCAAAATAATTGCACTGATCACCAGCTAATTGTGTCACCCTTGTCATTCCATTTTGAACGGCGCGACATGCAGAGTGCATTAGATACTTTCAATGCAATTTGCATATTTTAGTTTTTTGCTTTCTGATTGGTTCGACACTATGTACTAAGAGTGTATGAATTACTAATCAAATAATGATGTATGGACAGGTGATCATTTGTACAGAACCAATTTGGATGCTTCTGGTTTAGGTTTAGACTTTGCGATAGTCGCTCTATATACGGATCCACCATTTGCGAGGAGAGCCTCGCACTGGTGCAAAGAGTGCATTAAGGAAGCAGGGAGTGAAAGAAGTCAGACCTGTCAGCTTTACAAAGAGAAAATCCAATGGGACAAAAAAACTTCCCGGGTCCGTCCGGCCATCCATCCGGCCGTCCATCCATCCACGCATCCAACAACTCATCCCTTGCCCAGCTTGCTTGATTAAATCACTTAATGGCCTATCAATGCTTTAAGGCATTTGCAGGTGACACCTAGCATTTATAACAAAGACTCCTTGGTCTTACAACGTATCAGCAACATGATGAGAACATTACACAGGTGCTGATTACATTTGGTGATACATTGTGAAGGTTAACAAGAACAGTATACGGGAAAGAAGTCAAGTTCAAAGAAGAATATCAAGGGTTCAAACTCTTGATGGACTGGGGAGGCATTTACATCTTCTTCTTTTTTTTGGGGGGGGGGGGGGGGGGAGGGGGTTAAGATATGCCATCCTCTTTCCCAAAAGTCAAGACTTGAGAAAAAAAAGTGTGTTAGGATTAGGAACTTAATGAGGTTGAAAAAGGTCTTCTTAAAAACTGAAACTGAAAAAGTGAATTTTGTAAAGTGGTATACACCCTGTACCAATTCCAATGTCGGAGCCTCCAACCCTGGTTCAAATATCTAAGTGGGTATATCACTTTTGAAGGACTATTTTATATAAGGCAAGTCATGTGTATTGGTCTAGAGAAGCAGATGGAGGCATAATTCTGTTATACCCTTCACACCAACATCGGTTGTATGCGTCGTTCTTAAAAAACACGCACTATGAATACCCCTGTGAAGGGTATAACAGAATTACTCCCAGATGGATAAACCGATCACCTTCATGTTCACCCCCTAAGTTGGTATATCGGAAATACAAGCCATCACAAATCAATATAATTCACACAGATCTTTTGTCTGTTCCTAATTACCTGAAATTGTCCCCCTCTCCAGATTGCACTTTTCACAAGGGTGCAGTGAGTGGGTGTGGAGCGGTCAGTCATAGGAAGTGGACATCTTTGGATAAACATTGCGCAAATGATATATCCTTTGTCCATTTCGGAATGTAATACTGGGGGAGCAAGGAGTGGAGAGGGGGATATGGTTTACAGTGGTATAATGAGTTCAATGTCATATATCATCCACATGGCTCAGGGCATTGAACTCTAAATCAGTTCAGACACTTTTATCACAAAATACATACCAATTTAATGTTTATTTACCGCCTATACCGCCTAATTCTAAATATTTTTAAATTTTCCAGCAGCAAAAGATTCTGGTTACAAAATAGTTTAGACAAATTTGTTGAAATTCATCAAAATGTTCCTAAATTTTTTAAACAAAAACAAAAAACAAAAACAACCGAACGGGAACGGTTAACCTACCTGAGAGGTCTGTTTGCCCGTTGAACAAAAGAAAATTGTGACTTTTAGACAATAGATCTTATTTTTTCTAAGATACAATCATCACTGAACATTTGCTTTACAAAGAAAATGCTGGTAATTTCTTCAATTGATCGACAATCTTGCCAACATGAACCTGATACAGCTCCCTTATCTTCTGTTCAAGAACAAGAAGTTTGTGACACTATATAAAGTATAAGGCCTAACCATCAATCAGTTATAATACATTATGTAATGTCATCATGAGATACATTCTGAAACATAATATTGAACATCATACTATAAAATATTATGCTTTACATGCCAAGTATTTGCTCGGTAGGTGTAAAGTAGCAATCCAAAGGAAAATGCCTCTAGGATTCTTCCACTTGTTACGTATTGAATAACATTCAGGAAGGGTGCCTGTTTCACGTCTGCATTTGAAGGTATTTGACGCATTACTAATATCCTTTATCATCCAATAATAACGAAAATTGTGATATATGAAGTATGAAAATGTCCAATAAGATGCGAAAATGAGATAAATATTGAAAAGTAGGTCATAGTAGATATTTAAACCGCTGCATCTTCATGTAATAGCTAGACTTGGGTGGAAATGACCGACATGGCATAGACCTACTTTCAAGAAATGTTCTAAGGATTTCTATTTTTTTTATAAGAAAACAAATCTGCATTCGAAGTGTTTGTGTATGTAAGCGTAATTCAAATGTAAAGATAACATATTGATATTTCGCTCATAAACATAACTCCTGATGCAACAACATTATGCACCCGCACAATCAAAGTGGAATGTTGACCATGACACAGAAAGTGATGCAATGATCGCTAAACTACTCGTTGAAGTCATTGCCCAACTTCAGCTGACACAGTATAGCTGAGGAGATCTAAGGAAAGGGGTCTATGGGAAGATGGTATATCAGGAAAAGGGGGTTTAATAGAGATATGATTTTGTGGGAGAGGGATATAGGCGGACAAGGTGGTCTTACATGGGAGTGATTGGAGAGGTGATCAAGGTGGGGTGGGAGATCTATTGAGGGAGGATCTATGGGGCAGGGACAGGGACAATATGATGCAGGAGGAGAGTGAGCAGACCTGCAAATTTCCTGTATCGCATCGCAATTTGCACCATAAAAATCATCAACTTTCAAAGGTTGGTGCACAATTGCGATACAAGTTTTTGCAGCCCTAAATCAACTATAATTGCAACTTGATTTGAAGGAATTGCACCTTGACCTCAAAAGTAAGGTGCAATTTTGCACCTCAAGAAAAAATTGAAAATGTCAGCACTGGGAGTGAGGTAAGTGTAAGAAGCCTATAAATGAGTCCTCCTTTACCTTTGAAAATCTAAACATAGTTAACACTTTGCATGATGAGAGAGTTTATAAATACTTGCCTTGGGGGCACTAACACTATCTGTCTTAGGTGGCCTAGGCCATAGACCTTAAGAAATTGCTCAGGCTATACTTGTATTTCCTAAACCGTTGATTATGAAGTGGTAATCTACCCAGGTTAGCAGGGGTCACTGGACTAAGGATTATTTCTAGGCTAGCTGGGTCATTTCCGTTAACTATAGTCAGCATGGAGAATCCCCTTAAAACTTGTCTTTGGATATTCATATGAACACTTTGACAAGTCCATAGATCTTTTTGCACAGGGTTAGAACACTTTCAACCATTGGATTCGTTTTAAACAATTCAGTTATAGTCAAGTATAGTTGAAATGTTAGAGTAAGCACTTTGCCTCGTGGTGATGGATCTGGAAATATCATTATCATGATTATCATACAAAATGTATAATATCTAACAGTTTTACATGTCTTCAAGTTTTACTTATGCATTTATTAACTGGACATTAGTTACGCTTCACTGTATTCCAAAGCATGAATGAATTTTATCGGAAAACTAATAGATTTAGTAAACAAAGGGAAATATATATGCTTGAAATTGGGATAAAATGACAAAAAGGGAGGAATAAAATAAATGCAAACATTTGGGTGAAAAAAATAAAATAATTTCTGTTTATTAATCAAATTCATAATGCCTGTGTTTTTCAATATCTACCAACAATTTTTAATCAACCTTAAAGGATTTGATGGAATTTCATATCAAATTGAGGAGAAAACACGCTAAATATTTACTGTATTAACCATAAACATAAAACAATATAACTGTCTTCAGACGATTAGATAATGGATTTGTCTTTCAAACAATGTGTGCTGTATTTGTTCTAAAATCTTGGATAAGTAAAATCTATCCCTTTTCTAACTAAATTAAGTTTCATCGCAGTCCAGCTTATCACTTGAAAGGTTTTCTAGCACTAGCACTGTAGCACTAGCAGCCCAGGTTATACATTTCACACCTAATTTTGTTATGGTGTCTGGATGATTCATATTTGAGTCTAAAGTAAAATCACCCATGTAATTAAGTTAGGATTTTGTAATAATCGCCACATCATTTGATGTATACGTTCACCCTCTTTCTCCTGAGGGTCCGTCCGTTAGCTAGAATGTGTAAAGGTCTGTTGGCTACTTCAACTTTGTCTTCTTCGGCCTGAAATAAGATTGGGTGCTCTTTCACCTAGATAATTTTCAGGTTGCGAGGTTAATCTTACTTAATTTCCCCCTCAAATTTTGCAAAAGAGATACTTTTGAATATTTAAAGTATGAGTTTGTATAAGCGAATATGAAAATTCAGATATATCAAAAATAGATGAACAAATATATAAAAAGATAAAAAGATAAAAAGATAAAAAGATAAAAAGATAAAAAGATAAAAAGATAAAAAGATAAAAAGATAAAAAGATAAAAAGATAAAAAGATAAAAAGATAAAAAGATAAAAAGATAAAAAGATAAATAGATAAATAGATAAATAAATAAATAAATAAATAAATAAATAAATAAATAAATAAATAAATAAATAAATAAATAAATAAAAAAATAAATAAAAAAATAAAAAAATCTTCTTCTTAAAGTACAACATATCATAATATGTAACCTGACAAAATCACCTTTATTTTTCGAAGGGAACATCCCATTCAAAGAGAAAAATTAAATTTTAACTTCCTGATTATATTCCTATAAAACATGTTTGTCTGTTTTTATTTGTTGTTGTCTGCTTCATGCATAACTGCAATGTAATGGGGCATACATCGCTCTATTATTGGAAAGAAAAGAAATAGGATATGCTCAGTTTACCATGGATGCGTTATCTCTTTGGGTATTGTTGTTGGGATTTGAGCAAAAACACTTCACAGCCAATTTGGCTTAGATAGATCATCCCTAATTTGACGGTTTGTGTGAATGTCGGAAGTCGAGAAGCTAATTTGTTATATTTGGTGCAAAAGAAGCAAATATTGTGCTCCAGTATACAGTCATCAAAAAAGTAACTATACAGGTAATAAATGGGCTTTTAACTCTAAAAATATAAATCCTACCTAAAAATATTAAATTATAAAGTTGTTGAGAAATTTATCTTCTCTAATATGAGATATTGCACGCTAGGATCGGTTTAATATTGGAGAATTGACAATCCAAAATGTAAGGTAAAGTCACAATTCCATTTTCACATTTTACATTTCAACACGGGAGAGTATGACAGGTAGTGTGTGTGTGGCGTATTGATCAATCGGAACAATATGGCCGTCTATCCAACCTTCGCATGTATCCCCCAATTGCACTACCGGATATCGATAATGTACACGTAGCTTGGTCCGCGTGTAGAAAAGAAAAATGTGAAAATGAAAATCGGACTTCACATTACATTTTGGAGTGTCACTTCCTCAATATTCACCCGATCCTACTGGGCAATATCTCATATTGAAGAAGATAAATTTTTCAACAACTTTATCATTTAATATTTTTAGGTAGGATATATATTTTTAGAGTTTAAGCCCATTTATTACATGTATAGTTACTTTTTTTGATGACTGTAGTCAATAATACAGGGTGTCCCAGAATTAGTTATGCTGGGCAAGGTGCATTTATCTAGCTATGAATACCACTGCCATTGGTCAAAGTGCTTATGATTCCAACTTGTACATATACATAGCTTTCTTAGGAATTTTGAATTATAGAAATCGGACGTTTCTGACAGAAAATATGGATTCTTTTGTAAAAAAGGTATATTCCAAGTTTGACCAAAATTGCCTATTTTGAAAAAACTGAAACTTATAAAATCATTGACCATGTTTGGCACACTGCTCGATTTTCAATGATATGCCGGTAATTAACAGTGTCCTCTTTTGATTATCACTACAAAATTAATATATATCAACAGTTGGTGATGTTTTATGAAGCAATATTTGAATGGTGTGAAGAAACTGTTCTGCTTGAGTGATTTATATCATACTTTCTTAAGCAGCAGTTGTGAAGTTTGGCGCAAGTATAATCAATTGAAATATGCTGAAAGTGGAAAACAGGTTTTCACCGATTTTCAACAATGTTATGCTATATTTGAATAGAGATATTTTGATGAAATGAACAGTGTAAGTAGAAAACATGTTCCCCATTATATTGCAGGTATTAGACTTGGTCTGCAATGTTGTTTTTATATTTTTATTATTTTTTCAAACCCGGTAAAAATCATTCTGGGACCCCCTGTATATTAAAGGATACAGTGTTGAGGGAATCGAACCCACAACCACGTATTGCATGCCCAGTGTTCTATTTGTTGTACCATGCTTACCCCTATTAATTAATGTCATAGTCATTCTGAATCCCCTCTTTACCCAGATACAAGTTTATAATATAAAGATCTATAGTCTGCTTAACCTTTAAAAATGTTTATATCAAACAGACAGCGGAAGTGTCATCTGAAGTGTCAGATAGTTTCATAATTACATCGTTCTTTATAGTTATACATTGATTTAATGAACAGTTGATTCACCAGCAGTGATATTAACTCTTCCTTCCACATCAAGAATAAATTGTGGTTTTATCAAATTGTAATGATCAATATGAAGAAGAAAAAAATGCATCGCAATGAATACAAACAAGCCTTGGATAGACATAATGTGACTTGATCAAGCAAATGAGCCGGAAGTCAAATATATTGATTTTTAGATATAACCGAACAAAGGATTTAATATCTTTTGTTTTCTAGTGTTTTGAAACCCTTCAATTGCTCATATCTTTGAAAGTATTTGTCCATTCTTAATGGGGTTTTCTGCAAAATGTTGCATTGTACAATACAATCATGTAAATCACTAAAAATGCAATATTTTCACTTTTCAGACTCATTTTGCTTGATCTCATATATTTTTCAGCTTATCCATGCTGGGTATGGGTACCTAGCTATAGAACCCATGTGCTGCCTATGATTAAGCTTTTAGTTTCAATTTTCTCTCGTAGAAAGTCTACACCTTCAAAGCAAACATAGAACGTGTTTCTGCTGGGGCACTGCAAAAAGTAACCGCTATCAACGCTAAGTTTCAATCGGTCAGTTTTTAATACCCCCTGTTTCTACTCGCGAAAAAAGTTACCGCTTAGTGTATCGATCCTAGTCGATGGGCCGCGACATTTGACCTTTTGTAATACCAAACAATGCCACCGCACCTGAAAAAGATTGCTTCACAATAATGTGTATAACCCAGCGTGACACGATTCACGGCGCAAACCGCTAAGAATCACATTTCTGTTTTTATTGAGTTTATTGCCGATTATTGCCGATTATTGCCGGTTCCAATCTGGTTTGTGAAGGTTCTGCCTGTTTCTACTGGGAAAACTTAGTGGTTTCTTCCCCAGCAGAAACACACTCATAGTGATGATGCCAACTTGGTCACCTCTGCTACTATGACTCATGGACTCATTCAATCGCATAGCGGAAACAGATTGAATCATCTCTGGTTCATCGGACTCATCGTACGCGGCCTTCATCCGGAAATCAATCCGATTTGGATGTGCATTCTAGACCAAGGCACCATTTAATTCTTTTTGTTTAGAACTAATCAATTTTAGTGTTCATTCAGGAAACATTCTATACTGTCTGGACTTGAGCATTAACTAATCTATATCGTCTGATCAGCTCCAAATTGGCGAAGCCTCCTTACAGCAGTGCATGTGGCCATAATCGCGTGTGAATGTTTGGATTTATTTTGCGCGCAGAGAGATAAAAAACAAATATTTCTTGCCAATTTGATTAAACTTCAAAATTAATTCCGGATGCAATGTTGAGTTTTTAAAAAATCATCAATTAAGTTAGATTTGACATGGGTGGACCAAATATTTGAGTCTGATTTCAATTCTGAAAGTCAGATGGTAGTCCAGAAAACTCACATCTATTAAATTCTACACATGAAACTTAAACTTACATATTTTATAGCTAGAGCATTCTGCTTTTGTCTCTTTATATTTTAGACTAAATTTGTCAAACAAGAGTCTAAACATAAACACATATTATGCACTTCAACTTCTCATTCAGATACCAAAAGTACATCAAGATGTAAAAGTCACACTTTGGTAATATTAACGCTTTCCACGCGGCTATTATTTTTCCCATACACAAAACAGATTTTTCAGAAACCTTTCATAATTTTCAAAGTCTATCTCAATGATTACTGACCAAACACTAGGCATGTTAGTACTTATTTCAATGCATTTCTCATGGTGATTCCAAATATGGTAATGAAATACAGTTATTTTGACATTTTTGAAACATTTTGTGAAATTTTGGAATGTCGTCTGCAGGTCTGCCGCGTGGAAAGTGTTAAGAGGTCCTAGTAGTCTGCTCTAAAATTGTTATGCAAGGTTTCTTCTTATTTAGGCAAAGGCACATAATGCCGAGATGGTGATATATGATTCCACTTTATACTTTCAACCATATCAAACATGACATTAATTTATCTAAATCATAAAATGTCTAAATTAATCTTAGCTAATTTTCATCCTATTGGGGACAAATTGGATTGCACCTCCCTTCTCTACTCCAATGTCCACAAAAGTCACGCACGACAAACCAATTCAGGTCTGCAAGATTAAAGCTTGGCTAATTTCATCATATTTTGGGACAAATTGGAATGTCCCAAGAAACAATCTAAATTCCTAGCTTGAAACTTGCTCAACGAACGAATCGAAGCAGCACGACATACAAGCAATTGAGAAACTCCATCTAGCGTCTGACAATATCTGGACTGACAACATCCCACCGGGCCAACCCCGCTGCTTCGGCTGATAGCTACTGGCTAAAAATGGCTTCTATGCAGTCAGTCTATATTAAGCCTGATTTTCCAATCAAATATCTGTGGTAAAAAACTTTAAATATTTCTAAACTTTATAAAGATGTATCCAAATTATATCACAGGATTATACCTTTTTATTAGATCCATATGCCCGATAAATATATATTTCCTATAAACCTCTAGGTTCTTTTTAAATAATTTGTGGTCTAAAAGCATCGTGCCAAATTGATCTGACCAGACTAACAAATACATTACCCGCCCATCAAACCTAACTAGGACACAACTATTTTTGGTTACGGAACGGGTGCAAACAAGACAGCAAATCAAGCTGGTTGGGGGTTCCATTCGATGGCGTCTTCCTGCTGTCACCTCTAGACAAAAAAAGATAATTGGTTGCTAAGGAAAGTAGGTATGATGATCCATGTCATACGTCGGCCATTTTGTTATTCTTGGAAAAGTTAGACAAACTTTTTGCACCCCTATTTTTGTATTTTTATGATATATTGTTACAAAAATTGTGACCTTTGGGTGTATCTTTTCCATACACCATATTTACACCTGGGCTAATATGATTATCAAGATACTTAATTAACTTACAAGTTTTTGCGGAAATGAACTCCAAGTGTGACATGGAAAAAGTTGTTTTGTTAACATGTTCACTGATATAGTCTCAATTTCAAAGGCTAATGTCATTGACCTGCATATATGTTAGTCCAAGGAGCATTTGACCCACTAGTTTCTGAAAATGAAATTTAACTGTGGGTAGAGATGTGATCTTCTATCTGCAGTCAGGGGCGTCATATGGGTGGGGGACAGGGGGACAAGTCCCCCCCCCCACTTTTCAAAGTGGGGGGGACATAATAGCAGATGTCCCCCCCACTTTTTTGAATAACACTGAGGCTGAAAGTGTCTAATTATGATGATGATGATGAGTGATGATGATGCCCCTCAAAAGAAGCCATCTTTTGCGCGGATTAGTTTCAATGTTTAATTATTCAAGCTTAACAACATGGTTTCAGGAACGTTTTCTGGACCATTTAAGTGAGAAAAAAACACATTTTTGCCCGCTTCGTTCGAGTTGGCAATGTTTCTTTATTCAAGTTATAAAAAGATGGCTTAAGGAACGTTTTTCTGGACCATTTTAGATTAAAAACTGACAGTTTAAACATGATGGCTCAGGAACATTTTTCTGGACGGATGAGCTTTTTAGTGTTAAAATAGCCATTTTTTCGCGCTTTGCGCGAAATGGTTTCAATGTTAATTCAGGCTTTATAAAACATGTTTCAGGAATGTTTTCTGGATCATTTTTGCGTGTTTCGAGCTAATTGGTTTCATTGTTTATTTCAAGCTTAAACAAAATGGCTTCATGAACGTTTTTCCGGACCATTTTATTGTTAAATAACCATTTTTTTGCACGCTACGCACAAATTATTTTCAATGTTTTATTATTCAAGCTTAACAAGATTGCTTCAGGAACGTTTTCAAGATCATTAGTTTGAATGTTTTTTTATTCAAGCTTAAAAAGATGGCTTCATAAACGGGTTTCTGGACCATTTTAGTGTTAAAATAACCAATTTTGTGAATTATTTTTACTACTTTGTTATTAAATTGGAACGAGATGGCTTCAGAAATGTTTTAGTATTGAGCATTTTTTGCACGCTAGCAAATTAGTTTCCCCTGTTCGAGCTTTTAAACAATCTATACTTAAATCAGGAAAATATGCTCAACTTCTTTCTTGCATTGACAAAAAAAACAAAATATTTATTGGAAATGAAGAGGTGGCTTTTCGATAAAACTTTGGTCAAAAGTATACACCAGATCGCACCAAATGAGTTCCAAAATTGAAATTTTTTCTACTTCGGAGGGGGGCACATCCCCCATCAGACACCCCCCTGTCCGAGCATAGCTCGGAGGGCGGTGCACAGCACCGCTTGGATGATACCTCACCAATTTCATTTTTTTGGGCCGCGCCTGCTGTCCCCCCCACTTTTAACAATGGGATGACGCCCTTGTCTGCAGTAGAAGGTTTTGCTAGAAAACTTGAGCTGACAGACATTGGCTGAATTTCATGCTGAAAAAAAATCCTATTAGTAGTTCAGATTAAGGACAAAATGTCTGAAATCCTAACTTAAGGGCTTTGATATGCTCTGTTTAATTTGACACGATAGTAAGGTGTTGAAAGAAAAAACAAAATGTTAAAAAAATTGTCTTATTACTTATATTCTTAAGTTAAACCAAAATCAATATTTCTAAGTCAAATTTATCGGACCATAGATTCTTGTAAAATCATGGTCATATCTTGTTAGACAAATAAGAGTTAAACATTAGTTCCCATGCAACCCCCCATGTAGATTAAGTAAAAACAAAACAGGTTTGGACAATCGGCACAGTTTATTCCAAGTACTTGAGTCAAGTCTAACATAGTTAGAAAGAGTGGACTATTTTGCAAGGCCTAACTGCGTGAAAAGGTCAAGAAGTCAATGACCGTAGTAGCTAGTTAGCAGACTACAAGTTTTAGCAGACGACTTTGCCGAAGAAAATGCACTGGTTGGTTAGTAAAACTGGGTCCTAAGCTTTCCTGGTAACAGGTTTGGACCGTCCTAAACACAGGGTAACTTATACATAGTATGGCAAGATCAATGACTCACAAGAGTTGGTCATAGTTATATCATTCAAACCATAATTTAAACGGTGGTCAGCTATTTTCAATCAAATCATAGATAGCCGTAAGACATTGTGTGACATCCGGTACAGACATCAAGTCCAACTGTAGGTTCGGTTATCACCATGTACCATGAAGATCAGTCAGTTCATAACCTACTTGAAGATCTGTAGATCAGTGTATCACTCAGTTGTGGCAGTTAAAGGCTCTACAATGAGAGCTACAATCAACATGCAAAATACATAATGCTGTCTGCATGGTCTGGAAAGTCATACTTTATGATATTCTCAGAAGCATGAACGAATGTTAAAGGTATATTATGTGATCTTTCCAGGGAACGCCCTCAACATCGAAAACAAAATTAAAAGCAGATTTTCTTGCAGATTTACATTTCTGATCATAAATCGTACATACATTCCAAGTTACAGGGAGATACGATTCTTAATTACTTCAAAATCATGGTTTTAGAGTGAAAATAAACTGTCAGGATAACACGACAGTTTATATTTTCACTCTAAATTCACTCTAAAACCATGATTTTGAGGTAATTAGGAATCGTATCGCTCTGTAACTTGGAATGTATGTACGATTTATGATCAGAAATGTAAATCTGCAATAAAATCTACTTTCTAAAAAATTCATGAATAGAGGGCGCTCTCTGGAAAAGATCACATAATATGCCTTTAACATTCTTCATATTCACCTGTGTATAATTCCAAAGCAGTCTATGATGAGTTATTTTTTGAAAAGGTAGCAACTGAATACAGAATACTGTTAAAGTGGAAAATTTTCGCTGTACATTTATTTTAGCGCTTTTTGCTATCGAACCAGCTACCGCGAAAATAATAACATGTGAATATATTTCTTTTATGTATACTGTACAGGTCTATGTGATGAAGCTACAAATCGTGAATTTAAAAACACACAAAACAATTAAAAATCTGCAAAGCGGGGGGAAATTAATCGCGCAAAAATTACCACTTTCACGGTATACATGTTTTGGTGCATGGGGGTTTCGATGAATTTTGAAACAACCTGACAATTCCCCGGCCTAATCATGTACTTTGGTTTAAATGTAATGATTACCGGCTATGATAAAATGAAAGTCATCCATGTTACCCCCTAACCTCCATAAATACAACATTGGTAGTCTCTTTTCCAGATGCTTATAAATTAAAAGTTGTATGCAACAATGACAAACTATTAGTCAGCGGATAATGCTTTATTTGTTACCGGGGTTTCACATGGTCATCACCCACCAACCTCAAGACGGTCCCCCTCTCACATTTTTCAAAAGAACTCATTCCGCCTTTGGTTGAAATTCTAGGATTTAACTCCGCAAGCAGCTGGAATCCCTATCCCTATCTGATGAGTGATACTCAGACAGAGAAAAGCAGTTTGCATCTCAAAAATGTTCACAAAGCATTTTTTTTTTTACAAAACTTTGCATGGAAATATTTAGAAATAATTGCCTCAATTATGTTATAAAAATCTCCTTAGGGTTATTCCCGGGAGGTCCGGATTCATGTTGTTCAGGCTCCAACTTGCAATTACAAAGCCTCTTTTCTTAAACAACAATCATGTAATGTTACTAATATCATGTGAACATTAAGAGAATCATTCCGCACGCAAAATTTGCTATAAACTTTTCTCTCAACTTAACTTTTCCCAATTTTTTTGCAATATGCCCCTGCTATCCAACCCCAGATTGCAATTAAGCCCACACATCACTCCACACCAGTCATTCTGCGGCTAACCGTTTGTGATTTTTGCCTCAAATTATAAAACCCCATTTATTTGACTTGCAGAAATACCTGTGCGATGATCGGTCGGATAGGCTTAATACCTGTCGGCCGATATAGTGCAAACCCCCTTTCCGGACATCATTACCTGGAGTACCACTTTACCAGGGAAAGAAAAATGAGAAATCGTGAGACAGACAGATATATCATCAATCGTGATTCATACTTAGCTCTCGATCGTCCTACGCCAAATTCAAATAATTGTTTGTTTCCGGTTACATGCTGATCAATTTTTCGGGTCGGTAGGATAAAAGGTAACATTATTTGTACGAAAATAATCATTTGAAACCGATTGCTCAACCAACCTCCCACATCAATTACAGCCTATAATACCTAATTGGACAAAACTGGTTCTATGACCGCATTTCATTTTCTTTTTAAGATAATTATGATTGAAAACCCCCAATCAATTTCTGTTTATTATCAAATGCTTTGCATCTGAACTTTAAAGAAATATCAATTTGGTTTTCATCAGTGCTGCAACACAGGGGTCGCATTCTGACGCGTCTGCGCGTCCTAGACCTCTCACTTTCTAATAGTGACGCGTCAGGTTTCAAATGGGAAAGACTTGCGGGTCCCGATCAAAATTGAAGGGACCCCTTAAATTTGACGATGTATGGAAATGGAAACCTTCAGAAATTCTGTAAATTACATATCCATTCTTTTGCTCACAATATAAATTCATTAAAACTGTCCGTAAAAAAGTAAAATTTTCAAATACCCAAACTTCAGGACCCTTCAATTTCTAGGGGGACCCCTTAAATTTGTTTTTTGAAGTCCAACGGGTCCTGAAAAATGCCATGGGACCTCTCACATTTTTGATCCAGTGCTATCCCTGCTGCAACATGATAATGTTATACCCTGCTATAACACTTTCCACGCGGCTATTGGTTTAACCGTATACAATACAGATTTTTCAGAAACCTTTCCCAAATTTCAAGATCTATCTCAAGAATTACTGAACCCATACTAGGCATGTTTGTACTTGTTTCAATTCACTTTTCATGGTGATTCCAAATATGGTAATGAAATTAGATAATTTTGACATTTATGTGAAATTTTGGAATGTCGTCTGCCTGCTGCGTGGAAAGTGTTAAAATAAAAAGTTGGACACAGCTAAAGTCAACTTTCTTTTGATGTGGCTTTTCTAAAGCTAGGAGATGAGTGATTCTTAGGTACATTAACACCCCTTTTTCACGCCAATTTATTTTGATTTCACAAACCGACAGACTAGCCCCAAGTATCTGTCCATACCCCTGTGTACTGTATAGCCTATGCCCTACATACTAGAGTTCGAAAGGTCTAAGACCTAATGGTCAAACTATAATAGTGACTGGCACACATTGTGTTATTATGTATAGACCAACGAGACAAACCCCAATTACACCATTGTTTTTATTATCATTCTTTTTCTGGGAAGCCGAGAATAACATTTAGCCACTACAAGGAAACAATTATTACTCAAGAGACTACAGTTACCACAAAATATAGGTAAGCAGTATTAAGTTATACGAATGGCTACTATATGGTTTGGAACTGTACCATCATTATCTACCTGAATGGGGACCCAATATGGCAAAATACAAATATCACAGTTAGCCAATTATTATTAGCAATCTATAGTTGGTTAATTACACACAAAAACACCTCATAATAACATTTGGAATTTAAAAAATAGGTACATACTCAAGAAAGATGCGCAAGACAAGCACAGCGGACATCAGTATGAATTGAGTGACCCACATTTCCATTCATTGAGACTCCTGCAATAGCTGCCCTGAGTTACATTCAGTTTATACCAATTGCTAACCTTTCAATCTATCCTGCATAGAGGGTGAGTTAAATTATTCAGGTCCTGTTTTTAGAAAATCAGGACAAATACGTTAAAAATTGACAATATTCATCAATGTTTATACTTCTTCATACTTGGGGAAATTTCCAAGTCAATACCTTATTCCAGGCCATAATTACAACATATTAACGACAAAGCGCGAAATCCAAAGTGTTCTAAATATACCCCTATTTTCCATTGTAGGCAATGCGAATACCAACATGCCATTGATTGACATATTCAAAATGTGTGCGTTATACTTTTTGTATTCATAGAGGTACCTTGGAAGTTGGAACAGATTAAATTTCATAGACTTTGGGAAAATGCACATATCTCCCGTTTGGAATAACCAATTTGAATGAAATAAAATTTAATTTATAGCTAACAATGCGTTCTTACTGTGCATATCAATAAATATATTTATTTTTGCATATTGACTGGTTTAAAAAATCTGTAAATTCGGGACCTGAATATTTTGACTCACCCTGAATAACCTGGGCGCATGCTATTTTTGGTTGCACCATGTCATTTTGTAGCTTATAGTATGTACCATATTATCCCTATTAAGCGCCCAGGGCGGTTAGCAAAGTCATTTTGGGTGGGCGCTTATTATGTTACCTTTTTAAAACTCATTTATTGTAATAAAAGGTACAATTGGTCATTTGAAGATGCTGACCATTTGAAGATGCTGACCATTTGATGTACTAAATACAATGTACAAGTGGTAATTTGAGAAGGCTGACCACTTGACGTACTAACGAAAATTTACAATTGGTCATTTGAGGAGGCTGACCATTTCATGTACTAAATGAAATATATGTACAAGTGGACATTTGAGGATGCTGACCATTTGAAAATGTGGGCGCTTATAAGAGATTGTTGTTGTTAGTCATTGAGAAAAACAGGGGTGGGCGCTTATAAGGTCCTGGGCGCTTCATAGGGACAATACGGTAGTTTTATCATTTTCCTGGATACCCCACAAAAGTTTCACACAACTAGCAGCTATTGGAAAATAGGGTCTTGTACCGCTACCAACCCTCGATATCAAACGCAAAAACCTGTGTGTTCTTTTAGCTCAGGTGACAAAAATCGCAACTGAAATCAATCCATACATAGACACTTCCATGATGTTGTATATAGATTCACCGATAATAGTATTTTACATCTCTAGGGATGTTAGCCTTATAACTATCACACTTTTTGTTAAATATTCTGGTTTCTTATCATCACACTGGCGGTAACCCTCTAGGGATGTTAGCCTTGTAACTATTACGATATAGTATTTTTGTTTCTTGTTATCCCACGGCGGCGGTGTGATTGAAAACGACTTGGAGTGTCAGTTTTAGTACTCTGGGATGCGCTTGATTCATTTAAACTTAGGTCACGGCGTTGACATTCCTTACCGCTTAACGCCTTCTTATCTGTCACTACAAAGAATTACTCAAATTTTGCTACATTTATTTTTGCATGATTTGTCATGATGTCAAGTTTGAAATCAATTATTGTTTAGTGTGAATCAGACTTATACTTCCTAATATTAATATACATATATGAATACACACTGAACAATTAATTGTACTTCATAAATAAAAGACAATATTATTTAAGGTTTACAAACATGAAATATAAACATGTGTAAAAAATAACTATATGTCTTTAGATTTCAACATATTGAAAATTTAGAATTTAAAACCCCTTAATTTATATTTATTTAGATCACAAAGGTACATGGTAGATCAATAGCTATGACCAAATGTTAAGTGCATGACCGACCATTCATTTTTCTCAAGATTCTCCAAAGCTAGAGAACAACTGCCGATAAGCAAGAACTTGTCTCTCTCTTTCTCACACGATGCACACCGGTACATGCACTTTTCCCCCAATAAACTGGCTCCGACGCTCTTGGTTTAAAATTAAAACTTTGTTGTTTTACTTCATGTTCCTTTTGTTTTAAATACTTTAAGGGAGGGCCGGCTGCCCGGGGCTCTCCCAAATCTTGATGGTGCGGTTGTAAGGTGTAGCGTACCAATATAGTGTTACTGTCCTTTACTGCATATACACGTAATGTGTCTTTATAACTGATTAACCGATAGAAAAATGCAAAGTCTTGCACCTGCTTAAATGTCACATTGGTATTTGGAGGCTGTAGGCAAAAAATCGTCTTTAAAGGCATATTATGTGATCTTTTCCAGAGAGCGCCCTCTATTCATGATTTTTATTAGAAAGTAGATTTTCTTGCAGATTTACATTTCCGATCATAAATCATACATACATTCCAAGTTACAGAGCGATACGATTCCTAATTACCTCAAAATCATGGTTTTAGAGTGAATTTAGAGTGAAAAATATAAACTGTCGGGATTCCGACAGTTTATTTTCACTCTAAAACCATGATTTTGAAGTAATTAAGAATCGTATCGCCCTGTAACTTGGAATGTATGCATGATTTATGATCAGAAATGTAAATCTGCAAGAAAATCTGCTTTCAATTTTTTTTTCGATGTTGAGGGCGTTCCCTGGAAAGATCACATAATATACCTTTAAAATAAAGTGTCCTGAATTACATGCTGGAAATGTGTTCACTTTTGTTAACTTTATTTTTTCAGTTTTAACTTTCTTTACAAACAGTGCTACCTATACATTGTACAGGTAAGAGATATGCTGGTACATTTTTATTTTCCCATTCATGTTTTGAAGCATCATAATGGTCAAATTTAATGTCGCTTGATAATACGGTATTATGGTGTGCACCAAGGGTTTAGATAATTTTTGGGCTATGAGGGCTATTTTGAGAAAATTCTGCCTAAAACTGCCCCTATAATACAATTTCCCATAGGCCAACATTTTCTTAGGGGCTATTTTGTGAAAACTGGGGGAAAATCGCCCTTCATCCCCATGTATTTTGAGCCCTGGTGTGCACATATTTCACAGATAGTATGGTATAGTCTATTTGTCCATCACGAGTCAGTGATGTAACTACACAGGCGCAACATTTACTCACGCGTATGTGTCTTCCGCCATTCTACACTTGAGTGTATACGCAAGCGTTTCGAGTAGACGCGCGAGTTATGTACTGCAATAAGTGAACGACACAGTTACATCACTGTCTCGTGATGGACAAATAGATAATAGTATGCACCTTTTAAATATGTTTAAACAAAACAAGAACACAGATATTGTCTTGTCCCCCTCCCCACTCCCTAAAAAGAAAGGTAAATGAAATAGAAAACATTAACGCTTCTCAAATGGAATCTTGCCGTATGCCCCCCCCCCCAATTTTTGATGTCTGGTTACATACGCCAAGATGTCTACGGTCTATGTAAGAAAAGAAACCCGCTTTCATCTTTAGCGACAAAAGCTACAATATTTAGTAAATAATACAAATTACTTGAAGCAGCTTTTGATGTGACAGCTCACATGCAGCTTCATATCTAAGGTGACTCTCTTCTGGGGATAGTACATGGATTGAAGATGGCATGGTCGGGTAATTGTGTATCGCATAATAATGTCCTCGGGTACTTAGGTTATGAACGTTAACACAAAAAATATTACATTGTGAAGGTATGAAAATGGAATATATGACATGATGATAAGTATAGAATGGTATTGTTGCATTGAGATGCATCAGATTAACAAACTCCTTAAAAAAATAACATAAATGTGATGCAGCACATTAAAAGGGGGACTTTGCAGGTGAAATAAATTTAGAGCTTATTATGTGTGTTCTCAGAGCATTTTCTAAGCTTCAAAATGATACCAAATTGATCAAGGCATTCAGATTTTACGAGTGAAAATGACTCCTAAATTCTTATTCTTTTCTATATTTTTTTCTGCCTGTTTTCATCAATATCTTGAAAAACACACAGCCAAAAAATCCCCCTTTTGATGTGCTGCATCACATATATACAGTTGTGGAAATCCAGGAAGCTTATTGCTGGGATATTTGGCATTTGGTGTGAAAATTTGCTCTAAAAACATAGATTAAAAATTAGAGTATGACTATGAATTTTGCATTTTTTTAGTAACTGATGGCTGGAGAAAGTAAGAAGATCAACTTGAAAATCAACTTTTCAAGTAATTTGTTTTCAAATTCTCTCAAATTCTCCTTGACCCCACTTTTTCTGACATAAAGTCCTGTTTAAAAACATGCTTCAAATCGTATGGGTCAAGTCAATAAATATTTTGTCGCAAAGATGAAACATGAAGAAACAAAATCTGAATCCTGACTTTCAAGTTAGCCTATCCTGCACCAGCTCTGGTCCTGTGCATACCTTCTTTTTGCACACAGTGCACTTATTATTTTGTCAATGCACTATCTACTGAAGATAACAGTCTGATGGGATGTAGTGTGATTGACAGGGTGCATATCTTGTTTATTTGTCTACTACAAGAAATACATCCCTTACATCTTAGTGATGTCATGATCAACCTCTCCAAGCAAGTTGTGGAATTTCTGACCTTGTTTTTCTATCATTCCGACATCATCATGGGTGATATTGTATTGATGAAGGGAGCAGTAAATTTACACCTGAAGTATTCGATTGCTTTTTATTTCCATCATTTGTATACAGTGGTTAAACTGTCTTGTGGAGGAACAGAGATACTAATGCAGGTATCAACTTGAACCTTGAACCTACCCTCCCCAATCCGTCACCTTGATTCACCTTTACTCGGAACAAAATAGGTAAAGATACATTCTTTCCTATATTGTATCATTTGAAGATTCATCTATAGTTTGATCAGTTCCAAATTGGCGAAGCCTCCTTACAGCAGCGAATGAATACAAAAGGATGCACGCATGAAGGTAACAAGCGCACTGTGCATCATATGCGTGATGCATATGTGCGACCAAAACCGTGTGCATGTGACCAAAACAGTGTGTGTGTGTGTGTGTGGCCATAATCGTGCTGGCTCACTTGGATTCCCTTTGCGCGCAGAGAGGTAAAAAACATATATTTCTCGCTAATTTGGAACTGATTAAACTATAGTGTTGTTTCTATAGTAATATATAGGAGAAGTTAGAGGTGAATATTCGTCACAGATTCATCTGTCCAAAATTGGTTTAAATATTCACCACGTCTAGAATATAACCAAGCAAAGATTAGGTGTCTAATTTTAGCCTTGGGAAGGGTAGGTCCAATTATTCACATTGATGCCTGCATAAATCATCCCCACCTCCCCGATTCAACCCACCCCACAGTTACCAATGTATGTAAGCCATTTACAAAAAGGTTACCATTGAAGAAAATGACAAGGCACAAATTCATTCCCAATGAACCCTATAATTATATAGCAATTAGATCAACCACTGTGTAATATTAATAAATAGGGCTGAACAAACCCTATAATTTCACCTCTGATCAACCAAGTAAAACCACCAAAAATAAGCCAATGTCCTCCCTAATAATACTACACAAGGTTTACAAAGACAAATAAACAAAATAAAACCTGTTAGCAAATAATCCATTGTAATCACTTCCGAGACTATCAGTGATCAATAGGCCTCCTTAACAAGGGCAGATTTAATTATTTTTACCTGACGTTAATTCAAGATGTCTTAAAAATAGACACTGAATATGTACAGTTTTATAAGCGCATCCTTTTGCTGCCTGCTAATTGTGAATACAGCTGTATACATACTTCTACAAAGTGACAGAAAACATGCCACATTCTGCAAGCAGGCAGTCCTTTAAGGTAGGATCGGTCAATACAGGCAATTGATTGTGGGACGTTTTATCAAAATTATTGAAATATTGTAAGAAATTGGGAAAAAATTAAAACATCTTGAAAAATTTAATTTTGTTTCTCTTAATTTTTCCAAATACTTTCACACAAAATTTATCACAAATTGTAGAAATGGTTCAAAACGTGAATTCCAAATTCTGGGTTGGTCAGGCCCAAGAGTAACCACAATTGTATAGTAATAAATACAAAGTGTTTTGTCATATTGTAACAGTTATCCTGTTTATTGATTTTGATAATTTTACTGTTTTTGAGCTTATTATATTTCATTGTCTTTCACTTCACTGGTGAAAAGCTAGGGTATTACCTTCATGCAAGGCATTACATCTGTGTAAAGTCTTTGCTTCATGTAAGGGAGGCAGAGTTAGTCTAGTGTGAAGACTTCACTGAGGGATTATACTGAATAAAGCTTATAATCCCAGAATAAAGTTTTCACACTAGACTAGTTTTGTGATTCCATACATGGAGGTAGAACCGTGAAAAGTGCACAAAAATGCAAAAGTGTGTGAAAAAAATTCCCCTTCTGCATACATAACCCAAGCTTTATAAGGCCGTCTGGGTGTTGTCTGGCCATGTTATTCCGGTTTACAAACGTCGGTTTAATTGTTACACTAGCTTATATGACATCAGTGGAGGGAGGTTCATCGTACCCTACGCGGAAACTGAGGACATGAATGTTATGTAAGCGCATCCTGAATCCACCGATTAATTGAAGGTCATTGGCTTTCTCAGGACTAAGTTGTCGTAGTAGTAATAGGATATAGGTCATACCACACCTTACCGTGGGTATTATAACACCTTACTATAATCGTGACATGTGTCATTTATCGTAGGAAGGGCTTCACAATATAGTAGTAATGAGGAAATTTCTAATTCAATCAATGGGTTATAATCAGGTACAGTTCAAACTAAATCACAGGTAAATCATAGGCTTTTCCATTTGAAATCCATACACCCCCTATGGAAGACACAGCCTTAATCTTCCCCACAGGGAGTGTGATTATCAAATAGAGTTACCTGTTACCTGTTACAGGTAATCATTCTAGGACCTCTGTCTGGATGGCTCGCAAATAGGCTTTTCCATTTGAAATCCATACACCCCCTATGGAAGACATCGCCTTAATCTTCCTCACAGGGAGTGTGAATTTCAAATGGGTTTACCTGCATGGGTGTGACTGCATTTGAAATATACACTCCCTGTGCAGTGTGGACGATTAAGGTCATATCTTCCATACAGGGTGTATGGATTTCAAATGGAATAGCCCATTATAGAAGATGATACTACATACTGTAAAAGCCAATATTTTCGTGTAAAGATATTTCCGCGCATTTTTATATCATAGACATTTCGCGTATTGTTTTTATCGCGAGCGACCTTCCGGATGCACTGCATGAATGTTGAAAACAATATATATTTGCATGTTATGATTTTCGCGGAAAAATATTTTGCGCGAAAAGCGCGAAAACAAAACCTCCGCGAAACATTTCAGCTTTTACAGTACAACCAATCTAAAATTTAGCATAGAACTGTATCAGAAGGGCAAAGGAAAACAATCACATGGGTATTTCAAGTTTCAACCTTTGTATTATTTGGAAAATGAATCAATTAAGTAAGGAAGCTTTTTAAATTGGTATAAAGTGCCAAAACTATACTTTGATGACAAAATGTTATACTGAAAGTCTAATTTCCCATAAGCAACCAATTATAGACACATGTGCGTGTTAATGTTATGTATTATGTAAGAAAGTGAGCAAGTTTTATTGAAATTGGATAATCAGGAGTCAGGATAATCACTGGTAATTACGGAAATAGTTTTGAATGCTTTCCAATTCCACTCTGATAGTGACACGTGATTACAAAACTAATCAATGTGATTCTGAGTCAATCAATCTAATTATATTCTATTAGAGATATTTTACTTATTATCCAGAAAGAATATAACTTTTAGTCCATCGGTCCTGATTTTATCAAAACTGGTGAAAGAAACAAGTAAGAAAGGAAAGGTTTACAAACTCCACCAAGACATGTTTCTAAAAATTTGATTTAACATTGCCCTCTTTGAAGCAGAGGCAGTCACATCCAGGTGTGGACTGCTATCTGCCTACACCAATTCATCTGGATGTGTAAAGTTAAATGGTTATAAATTTGCAAGAGAGTCAGAAAATGACAAATACCAGATACAATTTCATTTCCTCAATACAATTTGTTATAGACAAAAAGCATAACTACATGTGGTAGTGATGTATCAAAACATAATTTCATAGTATGTGTTTTTTTAGAAAGGCGAGGGGAAAAACTTGGAAGCACCGATATTGGAGCATAATATAGACCAAACTACCCCACAGTTAACTATACCGCCCCTCCATCTGCCCCAAACATATTCCTTCTTGCTCGCCCCTATTTTAGGCCATAAAATTGTACTTTGTAAGTCTATGTCATAGCAACCATCTCTTACCATTCGGCTATTACATTTTAAATCCATACACCCCCTATCGAAGACATGACCTTAATCTTCCCCACAGAGAGTGTGAATTTCAAAGGGGGTTACCTGCATGCTCTCTTAAATTGCCTGATTGAGTAATCAAACTTTTTACCAATTTACCCCTAATTACAGTCCGAAAGATTGAAAACCAATCAGGCGTAAAAGAGAGTGGATGACTCCATTTGAGATTCAAATGAAATAGCCCATTTTTACTCTCTAAATGTAAAACGAGTGGAAAGAATGGAAATTCACTCGAATAGGAGTGAAGGGAGTGAAACGCAGGACAACCCGTTTTAGAGTGGAAAATGTCCACTCTAAAATGTTTCCACTCTAAAATGAGTGTGAAAGTTAATTTTTCACTCTCAATAGAGTCAAACATTGTTATATAAAATCCCCTTTCACTCCTTTTAGAGTGTTTTTCCACTCAAAAACGTGTTGTCCTGCGTTTAACTCTTACATCTGTGATAGTACTCTACATGAGTCGATCGGCAGTTAATTCTTTTCATTTGACATATGTTGAATGTACTAGATTTGTATTCGGGGATTTGCCGACAAAACTTGTCTTGACATAACGTTAATCGTATCAAAGTTAATCCATGTCTTAAAAAGGAAATTCACTTCCACAAGATTGAAACTCCTTTCCCAAATGAAATCAACCTTTAAAAACACTCTTTCATTAGTCAGACCCCAGAGTTTCAATCTAATTGACACAATTATTTCTTAGTCTTTCAAATTTCATATCGATTTCCTCCTAATGCAACATGCAATTATACTTCCAAATCAATGATGGGACATCAAGGGATCTCTGCCCTTTGCATATTGCTGGATATAGGTCAGTCAATGTAGTCAATGACACTGTTTTGCTACGGGGACTTGCTATGTTGGTTCATTTGTTGGTACATTAATGTTATGAGACACAGCAATGAACCAAAATATATTAAATCGTGTCTAGGGGGACGTGGCCAACTAAACATTCCCCTGTCAAAGTCTATCAGCTGATTCTCAAAAGTAGACCTATTGATAGGACTGTGCATGTAAACCCATTCTATTTTCATTGCAGCTTATAATGGGAAACATGACTTTACCCATTTAAAAAAAAAAAGTCATATAAGATTATAAATGATCTCAAAAGTCATTCTAAACTGGTTCAAGTTGGGGAGTCACTATCAATTTAAGTAAAATTACATAGTAATTTCTTTTTAAATTGTTACCATTTTAAACCATAGGCCTAACCTATCTACAAATTGTACTTTTTAATTTGTCTGAAAGAGGTAGTGATTACTGAATTGGTGTGACCAATGCATCATGGGTAATATTTCAAATCCCTAAAACCCAAGTTATACATAAACGCAACATGGTATAATATGGGGCAAATTCCTCACTTTTTTGAAAATCGCTTATTCCATGAGAAACACTCATTTGACCCCTCCCAGTTTCTTCTGATCTGATCAAGTCTTATTTATCAGGGGTAAGACCGGGAGGTAAGACTTGTACTGTCATTATGCTATCAGGTGAATGGCTTCACCTTCATGGGGGTAAAAGTACCTTTTGGCCATCTGATACAAACATGGCACTGTCATTTGGATGCCACCGGCAAATAATTAGGCTTCAAAAGCTAAGCCGTAATCGGGCAGCTGCACTATATAGGCCCAGATACAGCGTCCCCTGGTCTGATTGCCCCCTATATAACTGGGGTGGAAAAGGGGTCTTATAGAAGCATTGAAAAGTGGGGCAATAGGCCAGAAGGAGCAAAAATGCCATTTGGGTTAAACAAGTGTTATATGTAGGACGGTTCCGGCTACCTCTATGCCTTTGTTATCATAAGTGTTATCGTCGATGTTCTGTCAAAACCTCATATCTCTATCCTGCCCTTCAGCATGTATAAAGTAATAACTTTCTATGTATAACCTTTGGATAGTCTGCTTTAAACATGTCCAAGGGCAAAAAAATACATCTGTCAAAACGTTGTAAGTGCTCTTGCCCCTCAACATGTCTAAAGCAACATTTCCTATGCATAACCACTCGGGCAGTTTTACTTTATACATGCTGAAGGGCTGGAAAAACATACAATGTTTTGACTGAACAGCGCCGTTTTGCTTCTAGAATCATAATATTATTTTCAACTAAAATTGTCTAAAACTGGAGTTTGCTGGATTTCATGGAATTGAGAGTTGAAAAAAAAAATGAAAAAAAAGGTCTAGCAACAAGAATATTAATAGTGGTTCTTGTTTAGATGTCTTGTTGCTATGGGTACATCTAGATGTTAAAAACAATTTGGAATATAGTAATAGTATACTTGAATAGGCCTCAGTATTATACAATTTCTAAATGTGGTTAAATTCCAAAACCGATATTTGACATCATAGTGTATTATATCAATCAATCAACCTTGATTTAACAAAACATATTGTAATTTGTAGTAAATAATAAATACTATTATTGCAATCAAATTAGCATTATGATAATGCACTGTGTGAGTCTAGATTTAGTTGGATAAGCTACAGCGTCAATTGTGGTATTTTCTACATAAAATTTATGAATGAGACCGGTCTTAAAAGTAAGCCTTTTGCGCCCAAAATTCAAAGGTTCATGAATCCATATAATTCATTACTTTTTAGGAATGTCACTGATAGCACATATTCTTATATAAAATGGAACAAAATACTAAATAGGCTGAACAAATATCCTACAATATTTAGATCCTAAAAGTGGGTTTTATTTATAAATGATCATGAAATCTTAATTTGGATAAACATTTGACATTTGATGCTATGGATTCTCATGTATTACTAGGGAAAACGTTATTAATTGAAAATATGGTCTCATTCAATAAATTGACAGAAATACAAAACCTTTCGTGACACAATTTAGAGTTTGCAACTAAGCAAAGAAAACAGTAGTGACATTTTTTCCCAGTAAGGTTGGTACACCACATCTACATTTAGGTATAATTCACTACTAAGTTTTAATGACAACATTTTTTAATACCAACAATCTTGAATTTGATGGGGAAAAAGTGGATTGAGTTGCGTCATATGCCTTTAAAAGTAACACAAAAATCACACATTCAAAACCATTGAATTCTTTTAAATATTTGGCAGAATACAAACATTGATTAATTTTACATTTCTCTAACTGTATCAGACTCCCAGCTCACACGATCTAACATTTTCGTAAGTTTGTGCCATCGCTGCCATTTTGGAAAGATGACACTTATTGGGCGTGTTATTGGATCCAATTACCTCCAGGTGTACAAGAAACATACTGTCTGACAACGAAGAAGCTTACATTGACACTTTACAGATCTTCTGACGGCAAAGTTCAACCTTTTCTCTGCTACTTTCAGCTGCTACTTATCACGTTGGTCGGTGAGATGCTACACTTACGCTTGTGTTTCTATAACAACTATGGGAGGAAATACGATACCGATGGATGTACACACTTTTGACCGATGATGAGGCAAAATATGACCCTTTTCTAAAATCTGGGTTATGAAACTACTCTATTGGGCATAGAAAAAAGCCGATCTACAAGTGCACCATTTATTTGCAAATTGTAGATTTTCTTACTGCAAATGTGTAACAAATTTAAAAATCTTTGAAAAAATGGACAATTATTGAAAATTTGCAACAATTTAAAGAAAATCACATAAAAAACACATGACCGGTTGACACAACTTAAAATATTTTTTTGCCCATAAAACATGGCGATTCTTTTCGTCACCCTTAAAGGGAACCCAAATTTGACCATCAGGGTAGTTGCATTTGACCCTTGAATCTAATCTTCGGACTTTGTTGGTGCCAATTTCTGTGATCACATTATTGGGGCAAATGTGATACAGTAAATTTAAGTGGAGTTGCATCTCGGGTGAGAACTAAGGGTGATATGTTTAACATCCAAAAGTGATACACTTGTCACTTTCATTGGCCAGAGTGCAATGTTCGCAACATTGAATCATGTCTAAACATACCAACTGACCATGCAGTACATGGACTAACCACTGACCCTAAAAGGACCACATCTGGTAGTGGTAGCATTCTCCAAGCCAAATAATGGGTCAAATACTAGAAACTGCAGGGATCTTACACTACCTAAACACAGTAGCAAGTCATGGGCTTCAGGCTTTGAATTCTTTACCTGCCAAAACAAGGGGCCATTTTTTCATTTCAGAAACAATTTAAATGCAAGTGAATCGGTACTATAGGCATGTTGATACTCATTTGACAGCATATTTCATACAAATCCTGAACATGCTGAATACCAATATAAAAATGCTATATAATTAAGGACAAAATAACCTTATTATTACTGCAATTGTCAACTGACACTTCACCACTTGGCATACGCTTGTAGTGGGTTAAAATTTGTCAATAGCAAATTAGTTTTTGGTGTAATAATATTGATTACCCCCCTGCTGCTGGTGCCCTTATCTAAGGTCACTGTGTAAAAATAGACCCAGTTTATGGATTGGAGTGAACCACAGTCTATATATTGATCATAATGGGGTGAAACCAAATTTTGAACAATTCTGATGGTATCAAATTCTGAAGTGTATAATAATATTTGGGAAATTTATGAAAAACTAAACAAAGTTGCTTGTTCTAAGCGCATTTGCATGAAAGGCTTTAGGGTGTGAAAAGTGCAAAATAATCCTCTTTTTATTGTGCGATTATTTCCATATTATATTTTGAAGTATTTGTAGTTACTTGCTCCCTTCTGTTGATTTCATAGACTATGGTTGCAATTGCAATGACATCTACCTATACAAAACTTTATCGTCTCTATTCTGTCAAGACCTCGTATCTCCATCCGGCCCTTCAGCATGTATAAAAGTAATACTTCCTATGTATAACCATTGGGCAGTCTGCTCTAAACATGTTCAAGGGCCAAAAACACACATCTATCAAAACCTTTTTAGTGCTCTTGCCCCTGAACATGTATAAAGCAACACTTCCTAAGTTCCTACACATGACCCTTGGGTGATGTTACTTTATACATGCTGAAGGGCCAGAAAAACATATGAGGCTTTGACAGAATAGCGGACGGACGATATAACTTTAATCGCAGACCTTTCATGATCTTTCCTTAGGTAAATAATCAAGAATCTAGCTAGCCTAAGCAAGAGGTTTGACTGGAATATATTGGGGCTAATTGTGATATCGTTAGGCCATGAAATTGGAGTGAAAGTTTCCAGTATATATTTGATACAAAAATCTTTGACTGGAAACCGTTTTGATCAAATTCCATTAACTTTATGGACAATTCTGAGTAAAAATTGGACCCAGGAGTTTCCTCACCAATGCATGACTGAAACATTGAAACCCCACTAAGTGCTTAAAAGCACTAACCCATTTGGCCTCCCCCCCCCCTAAACTTTCAGACATCATTTATTGTTATACCAAAAATTCTGAACAACTTGCTATATTTTGGTCTTTCTATTTTGTTAATTTTGTTAACACTCCCACACTTCGGGATTTCACTTCCACCTTCCCATGTACGATAAAGCAATTTTTCATTATCAAAATTAAATAACTGCGAAACTGACAATTTTGCATTGAAAGTAACAGTAAAATTTCCAGATTCGCGAAATTAAATGCCCGCAAAAAAAACAGTAATTTTAGATTCGCGAAATAAAGTATTCACAAAATTATAGTGTTTCACAGTTTATAGCATGCAGACAATGAGATCCAGTTGTACAACATAATTCTGACACCAATTCAATATCTAATTAATTATTAATGAAAACCACTTCAGACTGCCACTGTTACATTAACAGGTTTATCTAACCCATAACAATAGCTGGGCAATTCTCTCTTTTGTGATTTTCAGCCAACAGTCACCTAAGACCCTCTTCAGGTGGTCACTACATGTTTCTCCGACCATGGTAGGTGGCAAAATACACACAACAGTCATTGTTCGGCGATTATTGCTTTATTGAACAGTTGACACTGAACAACAATGTCTGTTAAAATTTACAAATTGATTTGAGGCAAATGTAGATTTGCAGATAACTTAGGCCAAAAAAAGAAGAAGTTGTGTTGCCCTCAGCGACCGACCCTAAAAAAAGGGATCTTTAAGTGTCTACATGTTACTATTTCTTGCTCTAAATGAATAAGTAAGCAATAAATGTTTTTTAGACTTTTATCACACAGTTCACACTAAAAACATTAGGCCAAATTAAATTAATTGTTTGTCTCAAAGCTCCCGCGCGCGTTAGTTTATTGATGCGCATTAGAAAAACAAAAATATGGAAAAACTCTTTCTTTTTTTTCTTTCTTTTTTTGGAAAAAAAAAAAAACCCAAAAATTTCACAGATTTTTCAGATTTTCATTGATCACATCATCTTAAATACAAAAGTTCACTTTTACAAGGATTTCAATACTTTATATTTTAATTTTTTTTATTTTAAAAAGTTGAAAAAAAACCCGCATTCCGCATTAGTTTTACAACAGGAGAGGAGCTTTGAGACAAACAATTAATTTAATTTGGCCTTAGTTAAATTAAACTTAGGACCTATACCAATTTTGTCTCAACATAAACCATTTATTTTGGAGCCAAGAATAAAAAATTAAAATTAAAAAACGACCCGACTTTAAATTTTTAGCACTTGAGGGCAGTGCAACACAATTTTTTGTCGTTTTTGGCCTTACTGTTTGTGAGGCAAGATACGGTAAGGATCTTGTCTGATTAATGTAGGTGCTTGCCGGGCATGGGGTGAGGTAGGACTATTCATTTCGACAATCAATGTCATCAGCTGTTTTTTGATGCCCAATTAATAGCGGCTGATTAGTGTAATGTGGTGATTGGATGTCGCTGAACCTGAAAATTGGGGATTAATTACTTCACTTACACATGTGATGAGGATTTTGAGTGGTGGTACTCAGTATATCTTGACAATAAGAACTTGCAACTTTTGATTGCTTTTGTTTTTTAATCAAGTTTACTGTAAAATTAAGATTTGTTTGAAAATGAACTTTGCTAATGTCAGATTCACAAATTTGAATACCCTAAAAATCTGTTTATAATTATAATGGTGCAAAGAAAGATGCACCATTGATGTGATGATAAGAAATTCAAGTTTGGAAGAAAAGTTTAAATTTCATTATCATAACTTTTATGACTGCTGTCTAATTTTATGAGATTTTAATTTTGCTAATTCCATCAAATTCACAATTCTCAGAAAATAGCTGTAGAGATATATTATGATGGCCTGAAGATATCTTCAGTTCTGTTCTGATTTGCCAACATTTGTTGGCCATTTATGAAAATGAGATGCTACAAAAACGTTTTATATCTTGAATCTTGATAATGCAACTTTGGGAAAGTGCAATTTTTATTAGTGGAACTTGTGCAAAGTGCAAATTTGATCAATACAACATCTAAACTTGTAAATCTCTTAAAGGGGCACTAATAGATGTGTTGGAGGCTGCACCCTCAATTATGATAAAAACTGGGATTAGTTTATTTTTATAATTGTATTACATGTATGAACTTACACCTATATAGGCCTAAGGATTAAGAAAAATCAGCCCTCTTTGTTCAAGAAAATGTCAATTCAAAAATGCTCGTAGAGCCGCAACGAGCATTTTACGTCCGACAGAATCCCCCTGCAGTACGCGTGATACATAACGCGAACCATATTTGCATAGAGGGCGTTTTTCAATAAATAGCGATGATATTGTTTTAATCAAGTTTTGCTGTGTTTTTGTTAGTAGAAACAACAATAATGGCAATTTTTAATGTTCATCTTGAATTCTGAAGTAAATTTTTAAACATTTAAATTTTCAACACCACTTAATGTCCCTTAAAGTGCAACTTTGGAAAGGGTGTCAGATTCTTGAATGTAAGACAGTGTGACTAGCTATGTCATTCATCTTCAATACAGTTTTACACTAGTATGTTGGGCAATCTACCTGTTGGCCTGGTCTCACTCTCTCTCTCTCTAAACATACTTGCAAAGTGCACGGTATTTCAAAACTAAACACAATTAGCACTTTGGGAAAGTTGCCCCAAACTCTAACGATGCATGTCGAAACATCTCCGTTAGCATTAGGTGATGTAAACACACAAGGACTTGACCTCAGAGCCTCCAACTATGAAAGCAGGGGGCCACCAAGGTCATCCTTATCCAACTTTATTCAATGACCAAACATAAATGGCCTCAATTATTTTACATACAAAAATATGAGAATCTACCTTGGACAGGGAAAAAATTGCAAAAATGCTGTAATGACGCTAATTATGTTTGGACAAAACTTTAATTTTCCTTGGGACTTCTTTAAAGTCCAGGCAAATTGCCCCTAAAGCCAATAGTACACTTGTTTCGGCTTGTACTTGCTAAGTGGGATCATGGCCTGGTAGCGAATGTGGGTGTCCTCTAGGACTTGCTGAGAGAGAGAAGGACGAAGTAATCCTCGGGACATTGGTGTAAATGTAAGGACTAACATTTATAAGATCAAAAAATCTATTTTTAGTATCGCCCTTAAATCTGGTCTTAGTTAGTCCTGATAAAGCGTGACAAATTAGTTATAGACTTTGCACGCAGTCTTTATGTTCATCGAAAGATCCTGAGTACAGTATGCTTTAAACTGCAATTTGATGTCTAAAGATATCTGTGCGAGAGACTATAAACGCAAAGCGTAGTAGGAGATTTGGACAAAATCATGATTTGGTAGAGGGTTGAAATTGGAGAGTATTCCTCCCTGTGGTGTGGCTTTTAGTGCCCTGGGGAGAACGCAAGTATTTCCTCAGGTAAATTGTTGTCTTTTGGTACACAATTGACTTGATTCAAATGGCTATAGCTTCCTATTATAATAAAACGTTGCGTTTTTCCCGACCAGTCGAGAATCCTGTTCAGTTTGACAAAAAACTGTGTACCATGTATACATACATTGCATGATAAGTAAACTAATGGGGAAATCAGAATGTTGATTCAACAAAATATACACAGTCAAAAGAAGACGCTCCAATGCTCATTTCTCTGAAAATGGGATTCAGTGAATATCTGGAATTTATAGTAACCATGTATAAATGTACATGTATATCGAACAATACTAAATGGCATTACCAGTAAATTGCTACCATGGTTCTACTAATAGTAATAGTTTAGCACCCTAAAAATGTTAAATGTTAACTGTTGCCTTGAAAAGTACATTTAGGTGTAAAATTAAAACTTCAATCTTTAACACTTTATTGAAGACATGCAGTGCATGCAGTGTGGTAGGGTATACTAAAGGAACTCCTCCACGCGGCAGTCGTCTGCAGACTACAGTTCTCACATGTTTCAAACAAATTCAAAATTATTGAATTTCATCACCATATTTGAAATCACCTTGAAAATTCATTAAAAATAAGTACAAACATGCCTAATGTTGGTTTAGTAATCCTTGAGATAGATTTTGAAATTTGGGAAAGGTTTCTGAAAAATCTGTTTTCTATATGGTAAAACTATAAGCAATAGCCGCGTGGAAAGTGTTAATACCCATGTACCGTTTGCCCATGCAATGAAACATATATTTTTCACAAAGTACAAAGAGGTGAAAAACATTCTAGATAATCTTGCTTTGATTTCAAAAAAACGTATTGATTGTCCATTTTAAAGCTGTGAACGACTATACATGCCCTTCTAAAAACATATTCATAGTTTTTGAACGATAACTTGATGACAACAAAAAATCCGGCTTTTGGATTGATAGGATTTGATTGGTAAGATAGATGTATATTTTAAGTTGGCTCTGAATCAAGCTCTGTTTGACAACAGCGTGTCCCTTTTTCGGCACGACATATGTCAAAGCAATAAAAGATATGAGTCTTCGTAATACTTGTTACATAAATCTATGAAACCAAAAGTGATTGTTATAGAGATCTGTGAAATCAAACTTTGATCATTATGTCATCTCCCCTTTCCCCTCTCACGTGTGGTACGCACATTATAAACACGAGAAAGTGCAATGATCTTTTAAAGGAAATCCCCTTCCTCATTGGCTACTTGCCTATAAAACGATCCGAAAGTCCAAGTATGTCTAAAAACATCAGTCATTACACCGGAGGGCGTATTACAACAGCATCTCTAATGTGCTGATAGAATGTTACTTGGTGTTGCAAAATGAAACTCCCAAAGTCTAAATGAACAGATTTGAACTAGTAACAAACATTCAAGTTCAAGTCAGTGCATTGGCAATGTATTACTTACTCTGCAAAGACAACCTTAGACTAGTCAAAACAATGTGACAACATTGGAAACAAGAAATCCTGGTTATGCTGTCTTTAATCGGGAGGGGGGTACTCGGATTTGGTTTGGTCGGGAGGGTGCGGCTGGAGATTCAAAACCTCTACCCATTTCTAAGGGTGATTTTGGAAAATATGGTACCCATTTCTAAGGATTTTGCTTTGAAAATAGTCCAAGTTTTTTGCGAAATTAGACCCATTTGTCGAAAGTTACCCCATTATTAGGGATTTTCCAGCACAAAATCATACACCATGTTTAGGGATTTTTTTGCAAAAAAGCGACCCATTAGAGCTGCACATCCCCATCTACTGTATTAGGTGAGTACCTCCCCCGCCCCCCCCCCCTCCCATCTTGAAGTACATACATTTTGTATTTCACTAGAAAAGCTCCTTGTCATTTTAAGACAAAAAACTGGCCAAAATGTTACTCATAGCAAAATGTTATTCGGCAGGAAAATGACCCACCGGTTGTTATGGTAACCCGGCAGCATTCTTCCCCCCTTGTTGTCATTTACCAAGAACTACGGCATGGCAAAAGTGCATAGCTAGCTAGCTCAAGAGTTCAAAGCATCGCGCTATTTCCCGAAGCATGGTCATTAAGTCCCTGTGTTTAAGCTCAGCTAAAATCCCTTAAATCCTCTGGCAACAGGTTCCCTCCACTTCAAGGGAGTAAAGAGATTTGACAGACAAGTATATTCCGCAAGCCTCAATTATGAATCATCTCATAAATTGTTTAAGACAGACTTGTCAGACGGAAATTACAAAAAACAGGGTTTTTTTCTTCATCATATCTGCCTGGTTATATTTCTTGGGTTTGTCAACTTAAATAAAAATGTTGGGATTTGTCCAACAAGGGTGTGTACATGCTATCAGGGGCGACTACAACTATTTGTATTTGTATTTCCTTCTCTATCATTGGCTACTTACATTAACCAATCAATTATTATTATTAGCCCAACCAATTCTTAAAGTGTCTCGTAATCGTCCACTAAATATCATAAACTACCCTCATTGTATTTTTTTGTTTTTTAGAGGTGGATAATTTTTGAGATAGCGATTTATGATGTTACAGGACAAATGGTTTGATAGATGAAAAATATCTTTTTGAAATCAAAGCAAAATGGTCTTGAAGCTTGAACCTCACAAACTTTTGAAACACATTTCAATATTTCACTGGTTTCACCTACATATAGGTTCTTTGATAATTACTATTTTGATAGTATACTTGTAAAATAGACTAAGAATAAACGTACAATTAGCCCAGGGGGGAGGGTACTCGGATTTGGTTTGGTTGGAGGTGTGCCGCTGGAGATTCAAAACCCCTACCCATTTTTAGGGGTGATTTTGGGAAAAAACGGTACCCATTTCTAGGGGTTTTGCTTCATTTTGGACCCAATTTTCGTAAATTATCGGGAAAATGGACCTAATTTTGTGTAAGGTCCATTTTCACGAAAATAGACAAAAATGTCGCGAAAATAGACAACAATTTCGCGAAAATAGAGCCATTTGTAAAAAGTGACCCCATTATTAGGGATTTCCAGCAAAAAAAATCATACCCCATGTTCAGGGATTTGTTGCCAAAAAAGCTACCCATTAGAGCGGCACATCCCCGTATACCGTCTTAGGCGAGTACCCCCCCCCCCCCCCGGGGACAATTAGAAGCTATAATGTAATCATCATTGTCTACCCAGAGAACTCAGTAAATATATTTCTCATTCGTGCGTAACTTAGTAAGTATTTATATATTATATAAATCGTTCCGATGACTTCCGCTAGGAAATCGTCCCAATGACTTCCGCTAGGAAATTGAAGGACAAACATCAAACCTATAATACCTATAGATTAAAATCTTACGCTCTATCAGATGCCTCTGTAGCTCAATTGGTAAGAGCTTCGTGCTAGTTATACAAAGGTTGCCAGTTCGAATCCAACCAGAAGCAGTTGGGGGTTTTCCCTATATAT
The DNA here is from genome assembly GCA_035610835.1 of Ophiura sarsii. Classification (NCBI taxonomy): domain Eukaryota; kingdom Metazoa; phylum Echinodermata; class Ophiuroidea; order Amphilepidida; family Ophiuridae; genus Ophiura; species Ophiura sarsii. The sequence continues at coordinate 39,363,548 of CM069452.1, read as the reverse complement.
GTGCACTGGGCTACTCTAGGGAAAGACACATAATTTAATCATTACTGTCTACCCAGAGAACTTAGTAAATATTTCCTATTCCATTTTCAATTCAAAATGTCAAAATGATAGATATTACACATGTTTATTGTTCATTGTTTATCTCACTCACATACCCTTGAATGCAACCTACATACATTTAAATACCATTTCCTCCAACGGAATTACTTCCTTTCTAAACAAATTATGTGACTTTCTTACTACATTTAGCATGTATTGCTTCCTTCAACCTCCACTTGAAGTCCACAAAGTATATCTTATAATTCAGCATGATACTATGAAACAGTGATAATGCAACAATTATTTTCTTCTTGATAGTGTTACTGCTCCAAGGCAACATTATTATTGGCCAATTGTCAGAGGGACTGTGAGCATGTAATCATATGTATGTAAAATGTTTGTACTGTTGCCAGCGACCTATTGCTAACGACTTATTGTCGGCAAAACCGTCTATGCCTATTGCCAGCAACCTGTAGCGGCTACTTTGAATTTTGGGAGTTAGTTTACTTAGGGAGATACTTTAGTATACTCTACCACTGCATGTCTTCAATTGGGACTTTAAAGAATGACCCATACACTTACACAGTGAGGAATACAAATGGTAGGGTATTCTATAACCTTACCCGAATTTTGATCCTCTTTATTTTCAATGATCTTCCACTCCACTTTTTGCTTATCAATTTTCATTCTTAACACATAATAGTTCTCTATAAGAATGGTATTTTATCTTAATTCTTACGTCACTTTCATTGGCATTTTTAAACCCTGCCCATTAGTGTTTCTTGTATGCAAGTTCTCTGAGTAGCAGTCAACCAATTGATTGGCCCATCAGAGCTCAGCTTATAGAGTCACCAGTACCAGTTTGATTTCTATTTACTCTGTTCATTAACCTTTTAAAGGTATATTATGTGATCTTTCCAGGGAATGCCCTCAACGCCGAAAAAAAATTTGAAAGAAGATTTTCTTGCAGATTTACATTTCTGATCATAAATCGTACATACATTCCAAGTTACAGGGCGATACGATTCTTAATTACTTCAAAATCATGATTTTAGAGTGAAAATAAACTGTCGGATTATCCGACAGTTTATATTTTCACTCTAAATTCACTCTAAAACCATGATTTTGAGGTAATTAGGAATCGTATCGCTCTGTAAAAAATAATGAATAGAGGGCGCTCTCTGGAAAAGATCACATAATATGCCTTTAATAATGTCTGTTGGTTTATATACACACACAATCCAAAGAGAAGGATACTGGTTCGAATCAAACTGTGTGCATCATCTTAAAATACTTGAGAGATGTATCGATATACTAAATGAGCAAATAACGTAAAGATAATCATCAACATAGCCCAAATCCAAAATGTCATACAATTCTGACATCGCCTTCATGCCAAACTAATCAAATAACGGCACTTCCGGGTTGAGATTTGCCGCGAAAGTCCGTGAGTAAAACTTAGCATAACTTCCGAATTCAGCACCTTAGTTTTGATATGATCATATCGAAACTAAGAAAATCATGAAATTTTATATGACAAACGGCGAATGTTGGTATTAAAACTGTTTCAGATGGTAGTTAGTATGCTTAAGTATTACTTTGATGCAAAAAAAACTGATTTCCAGGATAATTGAGGGCGCACTCCATACGTATCTCTCAATGCCCCTTTAAAAGGGGATGATCTTGAATTTGACTAAAACAAACAATCAATTTTTACCATTATGTATTGGGCTATTCCCGTTGAAATCCATACACCCCCTATGGAAGACATGACCTTTCACACAGGGAGTGCAGATTTCAAATGGAGTCACCCATTCAGGTAATCCCATTTGGTATCCACACTCCCTAGGTGAAAGATTAAGGTTATATCTTTCATAGGGGGTGTATGTGTTTTAAATGGAATAGCCCATAACATATACAAAGGTCAATGCTCAATAAGGCGTGATAGTTTGCACTCTCTGGTCATTGCATCTGCTTAAGGCTAAAATAATGAACATATTGAGATCAAATCAAGTCGTAATTTGTTCCTGATTAAATTTGTATATAATAAGTGTGTGTGATTCAATAATTATGAAATGTGAGCTATGCCTTATAAATCCACAAAAAAAGTCTAGTGTTTATTACTTGGAATTATTTATCCTGTGTCACAGTTATGGTCTTTCTACGTACTACACAAGGTTGAGTTTGTTACGCGGAAGAGATGTTTGAACGTGATAGTCACATCCCACATGAAATATCGGTAAACAAAAACCCACGCTTGGATGGTTACCTTGTAACCCCCTATATATCCATGGTTTATTTATTTTCAGACCACAAACTCTCACCATTTGGCCATCACTGTAATGACGTTCATTCATCTGCCTGTGAATATGGGGTCAGTCTAAATTCCGGTGGTGGGGGGGGGGGGTACTTTCTTGTTGTTGGTAGGGATGGCCGCTAACCAAAATGAAAATTGACCCAAACATTTACCAATTTGCGGGAGAAAATGGCCCATATGTTTACCAGAAACCCATAATTTTCCATATATATTTGACAGATTTTGCTAAAATGTCAGCGAAAAACAGCAACATTAAGGCTTGTAGACCCATAAATTTACCAACAAATGGCTTTAAAAAGGGGTCATCCATTTACCAGAGGGTGAAAAATGGGACCCTATTTGGCGACACATCCATGTAACCTCATATCCACTGAACTAAGTACCCCCCCCCCCCCTCCACGGTCTAAATTTCACAAGCTGTGTCAAATCAATAGATGGGGTTAGGGGTTTGCATATTGGTGGGGGTTGGGCTTGGAGGGGGTGTCACCTATCTGTTTAGAATCATGATCTTATTTACAACCATTTTCAACTTATTTCTTATAATTAGTTATATATAGCCTTGGAAAAAACAATGATACCTGCACAAAATATCAGCGCTTGATGTGCTTTATGTTATGTCCTCAGCAAAACTGTTCCTTTTTTTCTATAAGAAGAAAAGTTAAGGATTAGGCCTATATATAGTAATGCAACATCATAAGTGATCTGTTGTCCAAGATACTGCCAATATTGTGGACATTTCTTTAAAATGATGACCATAGAGCTTAGAGGTCAGCCGTGAATATTCCAATTAGTTGTACTATAGAAAATATACAAATACAGTGCTATGTTGAGAGGAACGAAGGAATTGTGGATTATTTTGGACAGTTCATAATAACTAAGAAATTCCTCTTTTGTCCTAATAACCTATTTTTGTCACCACCATTTGGGTCCCACTTCACTATTCAAGGTAGGTCTGCACAATTTGTCAGATCTATAATAATCTTGATTATGTACACCTCAAAAGATTTTATCAGAGACAAATATATAATTTATTGCTCTATTTTGACCGATTGGGGACACCACTTTCCAATTGTGTCACAATTCTCAACAACCTTCTTGCTAAAAGCACCAAAAGCTCCTTGACAAAATATACAGCTATGAAAGTGACATCATTTCAGATGCCCCCTCCCCCTGAATTTCTCTACTACATGTAGCTATTTCTTTTCCATCTAAAAGAAGGGTGTAACTCACCAACCTTTTCTCACCGGTCCAATAAACTCAATTATATTCACGTAGAATTTGTACCAATTTGCTCACTGGTCACAAAGCTCAGAATGTCTCAATTTGTTTGATCTATAGATTTCATGATTACTCAACATATTTATACACCTAGAATAGGGCAAAACAAAAAATATATAAACCTGTTTAGCGACATTCAAATCGTACCACTTGCGCAAAGCGAATAACTAAACATCTCATGCAAGTCCTAGAATTGAACAATTTGCATTTCACACTTTAACCACAGAAATGGAAGAAATGTGATCAAACCCATTCACTTTCACAATTTAGAAGCAGATAACCAGCATGAAATTAAATTCTGTTTAAGTAACTCTCGATATACTGATAAACTACTCGAATTCCACACTTACACTGGTGAATAGCATAACTAAGCATGATGGAAAAAGTTAGTGTTTGGCTCAAATCTCATTCAAATCTAAAATCATCTTAAACATATTTCAACAACATTTTAGAGAATAAATACTCATTTGTACTCAACCAAGTAATGGATTTGATTATTTGAAGCAAATCACTTCAATTATCACAATGCCACACAACCTCACAGCCTTTTTATGGCAAAAGGATGTATCTTATATGTACTTCCCTAATGATATACTTCCTTTTAACATGGATTGTGTTAACTTGGTTCAATAATCCTCACTTAGGAAAAGGTTGCAAATTGTAAAGACAATAAAAGTAATATACTGCCTTTTCCCCCAAATGAATTATGGAGAAAAAAGCCAACTTTGATCATGTTAAAAGGAAGTATACTGTTAGAAAACTACATATGAGATACATTCTTTTGCCATAAAAGGGCTGCTCAGTCAATGTACTTTCACTTTTCAAGATATATATTCAACATTCTAATAATTACTAATATTAACAGCTCTCTTTTGATTCCATCCCCATTAAATTATTTCATCCCCCTGTACTAAATGCCTCTTCAAGGAGATTTACTGCATCTTGAAGAGGCTTGTTGGTCTGATGCAAAGTCCTTGTAATAATAATGAAGTCACTTCTTTCTGGAGTAGGAAAGTGGAATAAAGGTGTGAAGTGGGTATTGAAAAGCCCAACCCTAACAATGGTATTGGTGTCCGTAGTGTTGGGCAACTGTCAAAAAAGTGTCAACATCCCATTTTCTGTTCAACAAGGACTTTCTCTTCTTCTCTTCTTTTCTTCTATGATTTTCTGGCAAAAATAAATCAAGGTACTGAATGAACAAGACTCAAATATGTTGCACGAGTCTGTTAAACATTTCAACATAAAAGGACTACTTTGGATGTCTTGGCCAATAAAGGAACCATTTCAATGGCCCAGTCAATGTATATTGAGTATCGCTAGATACAATGTAAGTAAAACACATTTTCTCTTAAAGTTTTAAACTCTCTCCACGTCTAGACCGAAGCTTCGTTTTACCCCGCCTCGGGTTATATAAGTTATGCAACAATATCGAAATCTAATTGAATGGTATTGAATGGTATTATTAGTATTGTAACCGTTGATGTGTTAATAAATCCATTAACCCATTCAAGTAAACTGATCAGATTAGTAAGCGTTAGCTACAAGCCTACATGCATGATGTAGAGCTAGCATTTGTAAATGTACATTACGTAGCCCGTTTTAAGGGGAGTGCTACATATCAGCCTTTTGATATCTATTTGAAAATCCAAGCAACAAGGCCAGCCTTAAAGCCTTTGAGCCTTCCCCTTCCCAAACTTGAAAATTCTAACTAACTTGCCCAGAGTATTTAAGCATAATAATTGACAAGTGACATAGGTGAATTTTTGATGTGGTTTGTTAGGGTCTTTGTTATCCTTTGGTCATATGTTATGCAAATATGAAATATGAAAAAAAGATTTCACATTATATTTGTCATATTTTGCTGACATAGAAAATGATGTGTTTTAACTCCCCTCCGACACACCCCTCCCCATACTCTTCATCCCTCCCCTCTCCACCCCCTCTCCTCCTCCTCATCTGGAGCTTGGAATAGTGCTAGATTGTCAAAATATAGAAATGAGAGGATGTTATTTATAATGCTTACAACTGACACCACAAATAATAATGTTCTGTTTTTGTGGGGACATCAGCTTAGTTTTGTGTGCAGTAGTCGGTGAATGTCTATACAAACAAATAGTAGGCCCTAATACTAAATCGACAAGGATGAATGACTACCTCAACTTTGAATTTATTTACTATAAGCCCAATACATGAACAACAAACAAGGAGTTACAAGTATAAGCTACGAAATGTATTCAAAGAGGTTCACTTCACAAAAGTAAAAGTCTATATAAACAATTTCACAACAACACAATAACATTGTTTGACTATTGTGGTTTTCTAAAGACAACACCAAATTTGCCCATCCTGATGTGGAGAAAAAGACTTGCCACCCACCAGCATCAACAATTTGATCAGGTTTACAAATTGCTTTAATAGCACACTACATGTCAATGCATGGATTTCAATAGTTACCGTAGTCAATATATGAATTCTGTATAACTTGATGCTTGTGAAGATCGATAAAATAGCATTGATGAAAAGTGGAGACATCCACTGTGATTGAGTGGGTCATTTTAGTCATGCTTAACAAGCGGCTATTACTAGTTTGACCATACAAAACAGATTTTTCATAAACCTTTCCCAATTTTCAAAGTCTATCTCATGGATTACTCAAACCAGTACAAGACATGTTTGTACTTATTTCAAAGCATTTCTCATGGTGATTCCAAATATGGTGATGAAATTCAATAATTTTTATTACATTTTTGAAACATTTTGTGACATTTTGGAATGTTGTCTGTGAAGTGTTAAAGATCTGAGTCAATTTAAATATATTTCAGTTTGTCAGTAGGACTAGAATGAGACTAATCCTAGAAGCTAGAGACTGTATGAGTTGTTTACTATAACAGCAAAGCAATATCAGAACATACTCCTCTGCTTTAACCTCCTATACAATCAGTATCAGTAATCCAAACAAAATATCAGTATTTACAATTTCCTAAATTGAATTTTTGTGGTTTCGGAGCAAGGATCAGCCAGTAGTAAGTCATTTTTGTGGTTTTTGGTCTTTCTTTTCTTCCAAATGTGTATCACCAGCAAGTACATTGTACTGAGATAAGCTGGCATAAGTCATGCTCTGACAGGAAGGCAGGAAATACCCAAAAATAATAACAAAACACTTGATATTTGCAAATCTGTCATCCAGACGAAACAAAACAAAAATACTAAATAACATGGCACAGCCAGGTGAGCTAAAAGCAGATTTGTTACAATGTTGCCAGTTCTTCGATTAAGTAAAATTGGGATTCTATGCCATGTATATCGCTCCAACGGATTGGTAAAGCCTGTTGTGGTGTATGCTATACTTGAAACATCTGAATATTTTAACTGTCAAAAAGATTAAAGTTTTTGCCGTCAACCGATTCTCATAGGGAACCCTTTTTGCCAAACTTTTTGCCCCCCCACTGTTTTCCTTCAGTAATATTGGACTAAGCACCAAACAACTACGCAGGACAAAGATGAGCATCATCACATAGCCTACTCCACCCATCTTCTTATTGGACATGGGGCAGATGTATATTGCATACTTCATTAGATGAGAAATGTCTTCATATTTGCAGCACAGCACATCCCAGGACTGAACACCCTTTTATCGGCATACTGTTGTGGCATATTATGACACCCTTCATTGTTTTTAAAATTTAGGGCCCCGTTTTTATATCAAATATTTGATCAACAGTTGGACCCTATGCAGATTTTACCATAAACTCAGATCCTGCTTTTAATTGCACTTCTTAGCCAATCTCTTTGTCTTCATTAATGCGCAAGAGTGCATCTTTTGTTCTGAAAAAATCTCATCAAATGGCATAAACAACGGCAAAAAATGATAAACTCGACCCATGTACGAACCAGACTGAACTTCTTCTGGTAACACTGAGTACATTAGGCTGACATGAAATACAGTTGTTATGAATGTTGGAAAAAGGATTTATAGAAATGCTATAAGAGGATCTAAAAAGAGGCAAACATCCCGGGATTAGCTGACAAGCAATCAAAATAGTTGAAAAGGGGATCAAAACAGATTAGTGCAAAACGTGAGCAAAATCACCAAGTGAAAACATAATCACCACCAAGGAGGAAATTGGAAAAAAAGGGATTTACACATCGAGGGTTGAGCGCCAGAAGGCTGTAACTCAATTTTTGGGCAAATTGATATTTTGGTACAAAAATAATCCAAATAACCTAGATTTTCAGAATCATAAAGAGATATTAAGTCATAAACACTCTAAATTTGACTAAAATTAGAGTTATAAGTTGGGTGCTACAGTGTATTGTAATGAGTCCCAAATAGTTGAAAGTCGATTATCTCAAAATAGCATTTCTTGAGTTACGGCCTTCTGCCGCTCAACCCTCGGCATGTGTGTGTTTGTGTACTGTTTCAATTGAATTGGCAAATCTATGTTAGGAACCTAACTCCACGGTGTTTAACTATTTCATAAATTACAAATTGTCATAGAAAAAGAAAAAAAATTGTGTTTGGGAGATTTATTATAGTGATTACAACATTTGTATTTTAGGTTTCATAATGAGGATTATCATATTGTGATATTATGACCAAAATAAAAAAGTAATCTATTTTAAAATAAAATATGCACAAGGGCCTATACAGATGGATAATTCTATATTATCAGGGTATCCCCGATAATGGAGGATTATGAATTAAAACAATAAATAGGTTAGGGATTATCAGCAATAGACAGATATTGCCTATCTGTATCACCGCACCTGAAGTCATAGACAAAACTATTATTTTGACCTAATAGCACTTCATGCATAACATCTGTGTGTATATACAAGTTCAAACTCAAATATTTTTAACTTGGCCGGATGTTTATAAATGTGTTGCCCAACAGAGTGTTATTTAGCGTTCTATACATGTATTCAGATTGGATTTCAGAATGCTGTAAAGGTTTTACATTTTCACTCCCCTGCCCTTCCCCTTTACACACGCATCCATCCCCATTTCCATCCATTCCCCTCGACACCCTTCTAACCCTCTCAATACCCTAACACCCCTCAACCAGTGCCGGCACCAGAGGGGGCATGGGGGGGGGGGAATGTCCACCAGTCACAACCTTTCCCCCCCCACTTGCCTCCCTGCCCCCCCCCCCCCCCTCGTTGTCCCCAAAAATGTTTTAATGCTGGTGTGGCCACTGCCATCAACCGTACAACCAATCCCCCTCAACATGCTATACTAACCCTCCTCATGACAACCAGCCTTTAATTATTATAGGTCGTACCTATGTAACTATCAAACGTATCAAAAAAACAAATCGTATGTTTCAAATAGACAGTTTAGATCATCGAAGGATCATCTTCGTCTTGAGTATCCTTGGCAATAACAAGAGTTAAAGCTGGTGATAGGACACTAAGCACTAAAACAAGTGATTGCTACGAATGAGGTATCATTGAAAAAGGGAATTGAACACATCAGCATTTCATTGATATGAAACACAATGTAAATATATCACAAAATATTCAAAAGATTTGCAATTGAAAACAAATTCCCAAACTTTTTTTCAGGAGTTAACAATTTCTGTTTATGACTATGAGTATTTTCTTATAAATAATAGCAAAAACACATAATACTAATTTGAAGGTACATCTCACAAATACCCGGTCCTGTCTACGTCCATCATGTTTTCGCTTGGCAATAGTGCTTAAGGATATCTTTATTCACTTAATAATACATGAACATGTACCATACTAGGAAATCGTGGAAATAGGGGAAAGGTGATATGATCTTTCGGACTGATATATTATGTGACCACAAGTAGGTTTCTGTCTAAACTGAGCTATGACTTTTGCCTTTGCCTCATCTATAACATCTATAATATCAATATTTTCCACGTCATAAGTCACTCAACTGGTATGGCATTGGCCCACTCATCGGTGTTGATGATGATAATCGTTTCACTGACACAAATTGCCTTACTGGAACACCATCAAATTCTGTGCTACATGTAGAATGAACCAGGTTACACTGTATGAAGAAACTGGGCTAAAGCTGGTTAAACAACAGGGTTAGGTGTTTTAAACAGGTTTAAGTTTCTAAATAGGTATTTTTGTCTCCCCAAAACCAGTGTGTATTGAAATAGGGTGTTTTTTTAAACAGGGTAAATATCTACCTAAAACAGTGTGTCTCAAAATAGTGTTAAAGGGGCATTGAGAGATGTGTATGGGAGTGCGCCCTCAATTATCCTGGAAATCAGTTCTTTTGCATCAAAGTAATACTTAGGCATATACTAACTACCATCTGAAACAGTTTACCAACATTCGCCGTTATCATATAAAATTTCATGATTTTCTTAGTTTCGATATGATATAGAAACTAAGGTGCTGAATTCGGAAGTTATGCATCGTTTTACTCACGGACTTTCGCGGCAAATCTCAACCCGGAAGTGCCGTTATTTGCTTATTTGGCATGAAGGCGATGTCGGAATTGTATGACATTTTGGATTTGGGCTATGTTGATGATGATCTTTACGTTATTTGCTCATTTAGTATATCAATACATCTCTCAATGCCCCTTAAATACTTGAATGGGTGGGAGTGACGGTGAAACACCTTACTGCAAATCTAATCAAATGTAAATTAGCAGCCATCGATACAAGGCAATAAAAAGAAATCACACAAATATATAGCGACATTAAATTTCCATGTATAGATAACCATGGAAGTAAAACCGGCTTCCTCTGCAGATAATGGGAATCTAGACATAACAAATACCGGTTTGCCAACAGTGAGACAAGATAGCTAATATAAATATATATACCAATGAAGGAAGGTCTGTTTACTAGCATCTAAACTCTCCTTGCACAAAAATTGCATGATGCTTATTAATAATGTTCTTTGATTTATCAAAGTACTTGAGATCTATGTTAAACTGATCTAAATCAAAAGCAATTTGTGTTTATCATGTTTATAATCGAGGATTATTCGTGGGTGGGGTTGAAACTCAAAGCGGTTCTAGTCGTATTAAATGTTCACATTGCATGATGCTTATTAATAATGTTCTTTGATTTATCAAAGTACTTCAGATCTATGTTTGCACTATTCCAAATCCTAAGCACATTGTGTTTAAATGGAGGATTATTCGTGGGTGGGGTTGAAACTCAAAACGGTTTTAGTTATATTAAATGTTCACATTCTTGAGTCCAGAACACTGTTCTTGGGATCAATACAAGTTCACTATAAGAAATTTGATATATTTCATAGTCATACTCCTATTGCCACCCTAACCCTAAAGCTTCCTCAGCACTACAAAACACTACACTACTAGGTGCTGGTAAGTGAGCTCTTTCGAGTGGGGCGATCAGGCAAACTATCATGCATATGGAAAATCTAAAGATTTTTCAAGCAGCCTCCCTAGCTTAAATAGATACCGTCCGGACTGCCTTGCAGGCCTTGCAGGCGATTCCCCGCGCCAGCCCTCACTGGACTTTCCTGCCTAATGCCCCTGATAGTTTTATTCCCCAAAACATGCCCTCGGATGACGACTTATTCTAATCAAACACTATTCTGAGGATATGGGCCCCCAATAAAATGTCCACCGCTTCTGGTGAAATGGAGAGGTATACGGAGTGGGATGGAATGGGGGTGAGATGGACTCAGGACCGACAATATTGAGATTAAGCACCTGTAAGTCTTGAGGATACATAAGCAGACTTCTTAAAATGGTTCCAGCATACACTCCAATTTGAAGTGAAGTAAACTTCCCCTTTTAACGCTTTCCATGCGGCAGGCGTCTGCAGACGACATTCCAAAGTTTCACAATATGTTTCAAAAATGTCAAAACTATTGAATTGCATTATCATATTTGGGATCACCATGAGAAATGCATTGAAATAAGTACAAACATGCCTAGTATTGGTTCAGTAATCGTAGAGATAGACTATGAAAATTGTGGAGGATTCTGAAAAATCTGTTTTGTATGGTAAAACTAATAACCGTGTGGAAAGTGTTAAAGACATGATACAGAACTGATTTGTAGTATCGTAGCATTGTATATTACATCTTTGACTAGGTCAGATTATACTTCAATCAGACCCGTGCCACTGTACACAGACTTGCCATTGCTAAGATCGAAGCTTCTAGTGTGATAGCGTCCTCATTTCATGATCGCTTGTCTCAATGAGCTTGCGTGCTGTCAATAATTGGCGTTGTCAAGATAGCGCCCTGATTTCAAAAGTCACACATCATTCGTACTAACGTACATGTATGTATACGCCCATAGAAGGCTCTTGTTTTGCAATTCGAATTTCCTCTCCCATTATAATTTATAGACTCCCTGCTATTATTCAAAAGACAATAAACTAAACCTCTCCCCAGCTCATACATGTACACATGCATGATACCCACTATTAAGTCACAGTCAAAATAGCTCTATCTTCAAGATCTATTGCACTAAATCCCTTTCTTCCTATTGATTGATCCTCAAGCGCTCATCCTCCATAGTCGAAACATATTTGTAGTCATGGTAATCACAATGTGTTTTTGATCCAAGACTTTAAAAGAATGCCCATTGCTTTTAGGCCAAATCAATTTAGGCCTAAAAAAATGTAATACTTTGTCTCAGCGCCTTTTGGCTTAAAAGCTATGTTACCAAAATAAGCTATGGACTATGCGCTCTATTTATTTTTTAAATTACCGGTATTTTCATAAAAATAATAATATAGTCAATCTTTGTGCTTTTTTTCTTTTTGATAAAAGTAATCAGATATGATCAATGCACATTGTATGCTTGTTTTCTCTTAATCTCTCAACTTTAAAAAGTTAGTTGAATGTGTGTTCTCAGTCACAAGGTTGCTGAGTATCACCAAAACTGACAATTTGGGTTTTTTTAATCGGAAAAAAATTGAAACAAATATTTACTGCTGCGCGAAATCCCATTTTAAAAGCAATGCATGCAGGCCGCTATGACAAAGTATTAAATTTGTTTGGCCTTATTGCAGGCAAATTGAACATTTCATTGCTTGAATGCGCAAACTGAAGGCCTGTCTTAATTGTGAATGATTCTCCGAACATCACTATCAGTATCATGAAATGTGTACATGCATACAGATCAAACAATCCCAAGCCAATTACATAGATAATTCCATTATTGCCAGCAATGATCACAAAATGATTGCCTAATTGTAAATTCAGGAAATCCACTTTTTAACCCACACAACAGAATCGGCTAATAGTTTAATTGGGTCTATAAATGCCAAAGTAAGACTTCCTTCCTTGCTTCCTTTTATTGTCAAATAAAGGACTGTGTGGAATCCCTCTTTGACCGATGTATTCAGATGTGCTGGAGCATATGAGGGGGTTTATAAGACATGACATAAATCATATTGCAGTCAACTTTCAATAGTAAACAAAGAAGATGGGTACACTTATATAATTTGCATTATTCTTAGAAGGAAAAGGGAAACCAACCAAAACAAATATGTATCACTCTTAGTCTAGGCTAAATTTAAGTTAAAAGCTTAATTTTTTATATTCATTGGGATGAAAATGGTTAGCATCACTTTTTAATCTCAGATCAGTGTAGGCCTTCGTTTGAGTCCGAGTCCATTTCCAGTCCAAAACATTCAAAAATTTGAAAGGATTGAAATTACATATTCATGCACCTACGATGTAGGCCTATTTGTCATCCTAATATCCCTGTCATTGCACTCATATTATAGGCCCTACCAGTCATGACAGTAAGACATAGGAAATGACATACACTTATACACTGATTAATAATTAACACTTATTTATAACATTTTCACACCTTCATATCAAGATGGACACATGATAAGAGGTATCAATGGTGGTTTGCGGTCAATTTTATTTTGACGAAGTTGACAAATTCCATATAAAAAGCAGTCTTTGGGGTTATTTTCCAATTCATTATCCAAAATGGATGACTTTAAAAGTTACCATTTTGGGGGATTTTTTATTCTAATCGAATTTGAAACAACAACAAAAACACCTCAGAAATATGTCATAATATTGGTGTTGAAATTAGTTGTTTAGATACCAGATTATTTAATTTCTATAATTATATAGTTTGAAATAGAAATAAAATAGTTTAAAATATGTTTATTTTTGCTGTAAAATTGTAAGATCTGAAATACTATGGTATAGTAAGCGAGTAATTGAAAACTTTACGTAATATAATTGCTAAAGCACCTCTATTCATTTAGGCATAATTGTTAATATCCACATGCTTATTGATTTTTAAATATTTATTTGGGTTTATTTACAGACATGACAGTTATGTTGTTGACACGTTAATCAGTAATCATTGCCTCAATTGGTCTAAAAGTGTACATTGGCGGTAATTTGGTTTGGATCAAATAGTTCCTATCACACAAATTAAATCCTTGGATTTATGAAATTATAGTATAAGCCGACTTAAAGCCTAATTGCAGTCCCGGGATTGTAGTAATACTATAGGACTCATGGAATTTGATAAATTAAAACATTTTTTGGCCAGCATTTTGACAACTTATTTAAAATTTAACAGAATGCTATTGCACATAATCAATCTTGTATATAGTTGGTATTGGGTTAAAATCATGGTTAAATCTAACTGAATTTTTATATTTTCCCTCCAAAAATAAGAAGTACACTAACAAATTCCAACTCACATATTTTTTAGAGGACATCCTCCTAAGACTGTTTTGCTTGACAAAACATTTTTTTGAGCCACTAGATGAACTTGCATTTGAAATAATCAGTGACAGTTAAGAAATAACTGTCACTGAAATAATACACCTTTTTCACTGATCAAGCAAGCTATACAAATATATAAGTTAATACGGTATATTGCCCTGACAATTTGTAGCAAATACATCATACAACTGTCTTAAAGAAAGGCATGAGTAGGAGTGTCAAGGAAACCCTGACCGTTGCATAATATCCTTTTCGACAATTGTCAATATTATGGACAGCTGTCAGAGACAATTCTGACATTCAAATACGAAAATAAGACGAGCAATACCCGCCAAGATTCTTTCTTTAAGGCTTGGGGTTTGTCAGAAGAGACATACACACCAATAATTATACACCACACACGCGTGCAAAACAACAATTGGCGGCTGTGATGGGTCCAAACAGCCCAGATCTAAAAGCTTTGAGCTTTGGGGCTAACCACAACGACACAGCTTGACGCTCCCTATAAGTCTTGCTGTGGACAGGATCTCTCTGCCAAAGTCAAGGTTCATACTACTTATGGCTGTCAAAAAGCAACCCATTTGATGTGTAATTATAATGTACCATAAGTCTATAGCTTACATATTGAAGTTCAAAGCCAATATATTAGTACTATGAGACTTGGAGTGATTCTATGACTGAAATAAATGTGAACGTGACCCACATTTTGAAATAAAAAACTATCCACAAAAAGATACAAATCAGTAACAATTGGACTTGTAAGCTTCAGAGACACTAAAAATGTACATACTTTACTGGCCATGTTTAAAATAACCATTTTGCTTAAATTCCTAACAAATCGACGCATTTGTCAACTGATTATTAATTTGAACAAATATCGATTTGAAGCAATGACCATTTAGAGGAGGGCCCATAATGTTTTCACATTTTTTGAAATGTTTTAACATTTATGATTTTTGTTGTTGTTGAAAATGCACCAAATGTTTACACAAATTCTGAAAAGAAAAAAAACCACAACAACAAAAATGTCAGACTGACCGTTTCTACATGAGGTCTGTTTGCCCGTAGAACAGTGTTTGGATTTTTTTCGTGGCCTAAGCGTATTTATCAGAGGGTTTCTTTTGGAGTCTACTTTCAATTTTCGCGTAAAGATATTTTCGTGCATTTTAACATCATAAACATTTCGCTAATTGTTTTTTCGCGGGCGACCTTCTGGATGCACTGCATGATGTTGAAAACATAATCTTCGCATGATATAATTTTTGGGAAAACATTTTGCGCGAAAAGCGCAAAAAATAAAACCAACGCAAACATTTCAGCTTTTACAGTATATTATGCCTTCATACTGCTGAATAAATTTGATTAAATTGTGAATAATTTGAAAATTAAGATCCAACCATTATCTGTTCTTCTTACCTGGATCACATTTGCAGCCGGACTCTATGCTCCTTGCTACTCTTTTCTCTGTGTGTGAATCCAAGTGCTGTAAAAGAAATTTGGTAATACAATCGTATATGAATTTATTAGTACAACAATTTCAATAGCTATATATGTTTTGCAGATAACAGTATATTGATGCGTCTCAAATGTGTCTTTTATTTTAAACATGAAAACAAGTGTTAGGCCTATATATCTGAATAGAGTAAAATAATCAAGATAATCAATGTGATGAATATATGACCATATACAAATAGCATCAATTTTCAGTTCAACATGTAAGTCCGTATATTCGTCTACCAACATATCAAAGAGTTTGGAAATTGAGGCTGAATGGTGGAATTCAGATGACGTAATAAGCAGAAAGTTCAGAAATTAAAACTTAGTAGCGGTATAAGCAGAAAAAAGAAGTTAAAAATGCATCATCGTGTTGATATTTGATTTAGGAATTGTTTAAGGCTCCCAATGTAGCATATATTACAGCTATAGTAAATATAGGATCGCTACAATATAAGAAAATATAAAACACAAAATCATGTTTTTAGAACGGAATTTAGAATTTATTTTTACTCTAAAAACTATGATTTTGAAGTAATTATGAATCGTATCGCTCTGTAACTCAGAATATATTTATGATTGATGATCAGAAATGTAAATCTGCAAGAAAATCTACTTTCTCAAAAAAATCATGAAAAGAGGAAAAGATCACATAATAATATGCCTTTGGAGTAGCTTTCCTAACCCTGCACCACTTTCAATTTTCAATTGTGTCTTTTAATGTTTTAAAATAAAACACTAGGTGTCAAATCATAAGAGGGTATGCTGTGGTCAATCTGTATATTTAGTTTGTTGTTCATATATTAAAGGCATATTATGTGATCTTTTCCAGGGAGCGCCCTCTATTCATGATATTTTTTAGAAAGTAGATTTTCTTGCAGATTTACATTTCTGATCATAAATCGTACATACATTCCAAGTTACAGAGCGATACGATTCCTAATTACCTCAAAATCATGGTTTTAGAGGGAATTTAGACTAGAGTAAAATAAGTTCGACATCCGACAGTTTATTTTCACTCTAAAACCATGATTTTGAAGTAATTAAGAATCGTATCGCCCTGTAACTTGGAATGTATGCACGATTTATGATCAGAAATGTAAATCTGCAAGAAAATCTGCTTTCAATATTTTTTTTTATGTTGAGGGGTTCCCTGGCTTAAGATCACATAATATACCTTTAATATTTAGGCACACTGGTGTGGTATATTTGAATAATAGGCCTCTATTACCATTTCAACCCATTTAGCATAGGACTAGACCTAGTCTACTCTAGGTTGGTTACCTAAATGCTAAATTCTCTCCTGGAGCCAAGTTATCATCTTATGTTTCACCATATAGATCCCTTGCTTTTTGGATAGTTATTGTTATAAAAATAACTACATTATACTAAAAGGCTTATCTAATATCCCGTCTAATGAGAGGCCTAGGCTAAATAATGATCATGTGTGCAGTGATCAGTGCAAGTGAAGCATATTGCTATAGTATACACTATGTAGTACTACTTCCATAGTAATGCTACTAAACCACATGGACATGGGCCACACGTGTGTGTTGTTTAGTATGGGGGAATTCGTTGTAACGTATGAAGAGAAAAGAGTAGAGACCCACAATAATTGTGCCGCGAGTGCCAATAATTTCGGCATAATTATTATGTCGTCAAAGCCTTGGATAGTGAACGAGTGTAGTCTGCATATTAGGGGTGCCAAACCCCGTCAAACTCTTCCCCTTACATACCGGTACCACGGCTCTCCAAGTGGCCCGTCTGGAGCCTGAACTGGTCGACCGTGGAGCCCTGGCTGGAGCCGCGTCAATATAAGTTTAACGCGCTGGCATATAACTTACCTTCTGTATCAGCCTTTCTACTTCCACACTCCAAACTTTTTGAACATCATCATGCATAAATCTCTGCTGATCTTGGCTTTGTAATCGCCTAACCTCTCCTTCCAACTGCGATATCTTTCCATTCAGAACAAAACAGCAGAACACCGCCACAAGACTGAGGCAGGTTAGCACACTTGACCACAGAACAAGGGGCCATACAAAGTTTTTATGTCCATATCCACAATCTCCAACCATTTTCTTGTCCTGCTTATGTCCATCCATCGCTTTATTTAGTAAGTCCTGCATTTGTGTCTTCAACAAAAAATCAAGAAACTTTCTCTGACTTTTTCAGTACAGCGAAAGTTGTAAGTCCAAACCTGTGTGTAAATGATTTCAATCAGTGCACTGTGATACCGTCTGATTGGAGGTCCTGCAATGTGTGTGCATGCGACACGCTTGTGTTGTGATTGTAAAATTGTATTGCGCGTTTGAGTGCTCCATTGGTGTGCACACGCACGCGAGGCCGATCATTGACGGATCACACTTTTGACAACTTTTATATTCATCCGCAAAAGTTTTCAATGCACAATCTACGGTATACTGTGTGGGACAAACTTTAGCGACAAAACAATAATTCTGTGGCGACCAAAATTAAATGATTTATAACTACAAAAAAAATGAATACAAATTATTGATCGCGAAAAATGAAAATTGAGACCAAAAACATTTAACAATTGAAAAATAATTCAGTACATTAATAAGGGAGTGTTCATTATTTACGCGGGGGGGGGGGGGGGGGGGTGGAGGATTTCAATTTTTTTGAACCCTTTTTTCCAAGTTCCCCCATCTTAATTTTTTTTTAATTTCAGGTTCCCCCCTGACTAGTAGAGAAAAAAAATCATGTCCCCCCCCCCAATATTTTCAATTTATGCAATTCATAAATTGGTCAATATCCATGAACCGCACATCAAATACTGTTTGATGGTCAAGAAATGATAGACATCAATGATATCAAGGGCTATCGTGTCAGAATGATCTGCATTTTGGGCCAAAATGATCCAACAACACTGAGAACAATTTGGTCACAAAAGGCCTGGATGTTCTTGTCTGGCTCTACATAGTACAGTGTTGCAAATTAAATGAAAATGCATTTTCACAGAATGCGATTAAAGCAAAAATATACACCCAAAGCTAAGTAAGCAATACCTGATCACGCGTATGTATCCCGACCAACTTCCAATAACTTCCCTCGCATTCCAACCCTTTTCTTTTTCGTTTGTCCCCCAGGGGCGTAACTAGGTTTGATATTGGGGGGCGAGGGCTGGAATTTAACCGACAAGATTATCTTGACTAAAGTAATGCGCACGTAGCGCGCAAAATTTTTAATCTTTACACTTATTTTGGCTATGATTGAAGTACATTTTGACTCTAAACAAGGTTGTACCCAACAAAGTTGTATTTGGAGGACACATGAGCGCGTAGCTCGATAATTTTTTTACAAATTAAAATTCGTGTTCCCCCCCCCCTTAGTTAATCCAAAAAAAATGTGTTTCCCCCTAGCTCTACAGATTTGTTTTCGTGTCCCCCCCTTAATTCCTCCATTCCCCCTGGCGTAAATAATGAACACTCCCTAAAGGGGCATTGAGAGATTTCTAAAATATCTTGTTTTAGACATGTAGAAAACATCTCCAAATGCAAAGATTTCTTCAAAAGAAATCAGTAAAACTAACATTTTCTCAGGCATTCTGAAGGCCTCTTAGCGCTTTTCACCCGTTTGAATTGTGTATCTTGATTAAATATCACTCCCCCCCCCCCCCCCCCCCCCCCCCCCCCCATTTAACCAGGGAAGTCATGACTTTGCTTCAGATAACAAATCACAGGTGGTCATCAAGGTTATTCATGGAAAACATGAACTAAATTTGGTAGGAGCCATATGTGGCAATGTAGATGAATGATGCTCATTTTGATGTCATCTACATCGAAATTAAACAAACTAAAATTGTACATGAAATATTGCAAGTAAGCTCTATGATTGTAGCCCTCCTCGTAGGGTCACTAAAACCAGCCGATCCAGGGAAATACTAGGCCTATACTAAGATAGAATATAGAAACACTGAGTCAGCCATTCTAGCCTGAGCTAATTATAATTGCGGCAGTGAGTAGTAGGGGAGAGCGGGGCGTGTTCGCCCTATTTTCATTTGAAGTGGTCTAGCATTCTAGAGACGTCATTTTTAAAGATTTAAGGGGGTGGATTCTCAGCATAGCCTCCGTAAAAATGCTGTAATTCCTTCATTATCATTTAATCTAAATAAAAGTATACATTTTCTTGAAGAAAAGGGTTCAATGAATCCAACCATGAACATGAAATTGACCATTTTGGAGAAATTATAAAAAACACGTTTTTTTGACCCAGTTTAGGTTTTGCAAAGATAACTCAAAATATAGTTTTAAGAATAGCTTTTGTTTTCTTTTGAATATCTGATTTATTTTTGAATTATTGACCAAAAAGTGCCAAAAATGTGATTTTCATGATTTTAGGGGGGAAAAAATCACATTTTTGGCACTTTTTGGTCGATAATTCAAGAAATAAATCAGATATTAAAAAAACACCAAAAAACCCGGAATATATACTAGTTCAGAATTCAAAAGTAATAACAAATATCACACTCCTCTAATATTAGTGTTACTCCATTCAAGACAACTATTTTTATAATTAATTACGCTGTAAGTGGTAAGAGGAGAATAACAATTTTGAAACCAGTGCAAAATCATATAAATCCCTCTTGGCGAACCTGTCCCATCATCATAGGGCGAATGTGCCCCATATCAAATCAAATAAAAAAACACCTTTATTTCCATAAAAAACACTACATCAAAATAAATTTAAAACAAACAGAAGCGTATGGAGGAGTAGCCTAAGCTAAAAAGCCAATAAGGCCTGTAAATAGCATCCCCTTTAAAAACAATACAATACAGTACAAATTAAACAAGACAAGACATAGCACAATATTGACCTATACCATGTATACCACGGAAGTCCCACATATTGACATTTAAATTCATATATAATGATAATTTACATTAACATTAGGCCTACATTACATTAACATTTTCTCTACGAATATCTTTAGAAAAAAAATCAATATGAAAAACGGGAAACAATTTCACTTCTGAAAAAAATTGTGCCTCCCCCCCAGGATCTCTCAGTGCCCCTTTAATCTACTGACCAAAAAAATTGTAATTTGCTCCCTCATATACTTTTGTCTTTAAGGTATCCTTAACTTGGTTACAATGATCTGCATCCAAAATCATGAAATGTGGTCACTATCAAAACAAGTGTAGGCCTAAATCAGATTTTTTTAAATTAAAAGTTGGTATGTTTGAAATATCCGTTGGAAGAATTGCACTTGAAAAGACTACACACACTAAAAAAATCACTCTTGTCCACACACAGTTTGTTCAACACATTTACATATTTTAGGACATATTTTAGTAGTGGCGTAGCCAGAGGGGGGCGATCGCCCCCCCCCCCCCCCCCCCCCCAATATTGACATCGTGTCGGTTGAGATTGGCACTGTCGGTTCATTTGACCAGAGGAATCATGTAATTATGATGGTCAAAAGTACACATATGAAAATGTTTCGCGCGCTACGCGCGCATAACAATCACCTAAATGCAATAGTCGTTGGTATAAGCTTGTTTAGAGCCAAAATGTACCTCAATCGTGCCACAAATAGGTGTAAAGTTAAAAAAAATCGTCAAAAAAATTCGCGCGCTACGCACGCAGCCCTTGACTCAACACTTTGTCGGTTCAGTTTCATTTCTCGCCCCCCCAATATCAATAAGGCATAGTAAAAAAAATTACATGTTTCCCGTCCAGACTTTTAAAAAAAGGAGGAGGGAGGGTCTTACTATTTACTATTTTCCCATTTTTTGCTATTTTCCATTTTTTGCTATTTTTTCAAGATGGCCGCCAAGTCGAAAGTGACCAACTGACTGTGTTGCAGACACTCCTAAACAGGATTTTCTACTCTAATTGCCAGAGGAATAAAAATATGAAAAGGTTTACCTAATATATAGAGCCAAGTACACATTGTTTTTTTTTCTCTATGTTTTCTTCAATTTTCAGGTTGAATGAGGAACAAAACATCATTGATCGAAAGGATGTAGGCCTACATGTCTTGGTCCCCATAGTACTATGTCAAGCCATGTCAATAATTCCGTGTCATTCATGGCATGAACATACTATAAAATGATACAGCATTTCTATTACACCTGCCATTCCTATGGGCAAAGGATCAATCACTAAAAAAATATATATATATTTTTTTTATTTTTTTTATTTTTTTATTTATTTTTTATTTTTTTAAATTTTTTTAAACAGAATTTTCGGAAATAGTAAATAGTAAAAAATAGGAGGCGGCGGCCAAAAAGGAGGCGGGCGGGGACGGGAAACATGTTAATTTTTTTACTAGGCCTAACCTGGCTATACGCCACTGTATTTTAGTCCAAAACGGCCTGAAAAATGCTTTACACCCCCCTCCCCCCAGTGGCGTAGCTCGGGGGGGGGGGGGGGGGGCAAATGCCCCCCTGACGAAAAAAACCCGATTTGCGCCCCCGCCCCCCACCACCCTAAAAAAACAAAACATGTAGTACATTTACTATGCGATTTTTTGTGACTGAGCGATTTTTTTTTGGACTGCGAATTTTATTGACCTAACCCAACCCCCCCCCCCCCCCCCCCCCTCCCCCCCCCCCCCCCCCCCCACTTACGTGAATTTCACGAGGTAAGTCACTAGAAAAAAAATTGGGGCAACCTTTTACGAAAATTTTAGAAATCTTGCCCCCCCCCCCCCCCCCCTGAAAAAATCCTAGCTACGCCACTGTCCGGGGGGGGGGGGGGGCAGGGGGCGGCAGTTGCTCTCCCTGACAGAAATGTTTTGTGCCCCCGCCCCCCTTTGTGCCCCCGTCCCTCTCTTTGGATATAGTGCTTATATGTGGGGTAACCATTTAAAAATGACCATTTTCGCCTTGTTTTTAAAAAATACCCCCCCCCCCCCCCCCGCTTAAAACCCTGAGGATTGGCCAATATTTGTTGACTAAAGTGCTTTTTGGAATGCGAAATTTTGTGTCCGTGCGAATTTGTTTGACCGTGCGAATTTGTTTGACTTCACCCCAGCAAATTGTTAAAAATTCACGAAAATGTTTGAAAAGACCCCAACAAATCAACCCGTACACGAAAGGTCCGTTCGCCCGTTTGATCGTTTTAGAAAAGGTCTTTTTCGTGAATTCATAGCTTTCGCAGTCCAAACAGACTTTGCGGCCAAACCATTCCGTGAGCAGGTGCCCGGGGGGGGGGGGGGGGGGGGGTACTCACGTATATTGGCCATACGGGTATGTGCGGCAGGCAAGGACCCCTTTTCACGCCTTTCGGCCGCTCCTTAAGACCCCTTTTCATCCACTGGCAGTTCCATAAGACCCCTTTTCATCCATTGGCAGTTCCCTTAGACCCCAAATTCAACCAAAAATCATAAAATGTGTGAAAATCTTATGAATTTGAGTTATGTAGTCTCAAATTTGCCCTAAATTCAGTTCATAAGGCAAAATTTGCCTAAAATTCAGTCTATAAGACACAATTTGTATAAGAATTCAGTTCTTTAACACCCCAATTTCGGCGACCGTTCAGTTCGGTAAGCCCCTGTTTTGGTGCCCCTTCAGTTCGGTAAGCCCCTTTTTTCAGACTGCCCAGCCGCACACCCCTACCCTCTTCAAATTCGAGTACCAGGTGTGTGCAAACTGGAAGACATGTTAGCAATGGACAGCAGCAGCAGCACTATACAGATTCTGTGTATTGCTACTGTCTAAACTGCTCACAAAAAGTATCGAAACACTTAGAAATGATCCAATATATAACGGCTCGAAAAGGTATGCATTAATCGAAGCAAATAACCAAGTGCATAATTTTGTTCTGCGTATTTTGACACCTCGATCGATGAGATACGATGTTGCGGAGCGGAGTTATTGTCATTTCAATGGTCGTGGGTCCAGTTTCAAAAGTGACAATCATCCTATAGAAAGAGGTTTGCATTACTCTTTAGAATGATCAGATTCGTGATTTTCAATAGGGATGAGTGTCACAAAATTTTCCCACTGTCACAACATTTCGCACAGTCAGAAATTTTCGCACGGTCACACAATTTCGCACGGTCACAAAATTTCGCACAGTCACAAATTTTCGCACGGCCGCAAAATATGAGTAACCGGCCCTGAGAGGCCCAAAACCAAGCGGCCCATGTGGCGATCGCCACAACGCCACAGTGGCCAGTCCGCCCCTGGATGTTTACCTCGCTAGGAGTCACTATTCCGTTCTTATTCTCCAATTTTGCTCTCAAAATTACATCTATAGTAAGTCGCTGTTAGGGCATGTTCTAGCGAGGTACATCGCTCGTAAGTTACGCCAGTTTGGTGCACTCGGTCATTATTGTTATAGTCTGTTGTTATAGGTTAAAAACACCACACCACCAATAGATTGCCAATGTCTTTCTACATATCTATCACATAACCTGATAAATTGTATGAGAGCGCTATATTCATGATATTGCAATGAATGTTTATCCGAGAAAGTTTTCTATCACGACGATACACATAGATAAATGTCACATGCATCCCTTGATCATGTCAGGGACAATCATATGTATGTGGTTGTGGTCGGTAGTGTAACATTGTTAATACATGTACTAAATATAAAAATGTTCTACGGGCAAATGGACCTCTCATCTCAGGAAGGGTCGGTCGGACGGTCGGGCGTTCTATTGCTTGGGTTTTTTCTAAAATTTGGGAAATGTGACGCGGAATCAGAAATTTGAGAGCGGGGGGGGGGGGGGGGTAATTGAGAGCGTGAAGTTTATTGTTTTAATTTGGTTATATTTAACGCAATTTTCAAATATTTCACAAATGTTACAATTTTAAAAGGGGAAATTTCAACAAAAATGGATCGGTCGGCGGGCCCGTAGAACCTTAAAATAATGTTTGTTGGTGTCGTTGTTTCAATGGTGTTTTTTATATGTTTGTTTGTTTGTGTGTTTTGTTTTGTTTTATTATTTTTTGGGGTGTGTGTGTTGTGTTTTGTTTTGTTTTGGGAAGAAAATTCCGGGAGGCAAGTGAAACAATGGGGGGGGGGGGGGGGGGGGGGGGGGGGGGGGGGCGTGCAAGGCGCGAACACATTGGCTTTTACATTGGCTTAATTTGGTGCAAAATTAGGTTAACTATACTTTTATAGGTAAGGTAATGTATAAAGGCAACAATCAAAAGTTCATGGAATTAAAGTTCCCGGGGTTGTTATTAGGTTGCCCCTGTCCCATCCGGTATGACACTAGATATATAACAGACAGATACAAATATTTTCTCAGATCTACAATAATGTTCCCGTCCATAATATGATATTTGTCAGCGACATTGAAGTATTCAATGTGCCTTTTCTAACTTTTAGGACAATACGATATATATAAATTCCAACAGTTATAAAATTAAAAACATTCTACTGTAGCCAAAACACAGTCCCTGAGTCCGCAGTCTGGAGTCCGGGAACACAACACCACGCCACCAAGATCTTATATCACAATATATTAAATTGTCAGTGTTTTATTGTAACTCGATAAATTGTATGAGGGCGCAAATGCATGTTTTCAACCAGGCGGTACAGGAGATCTGGCAATCCATTCTTAATTAGGGCAATCCACATTGTTCATCAACGTGTTTTAGGTACGATATCCGCGGACAAAAGTTCTCACTTTTTAACCTAATATAATATTTTTTGATTTTTGGACCAAAATGTGCAAAAAAAGTGGAAAGTAATGGAAACTTTTTTGGGGGCACTTTTTAGTCAAAATTTCAAAAGATATTAGATTAGGTTTAAAACCCTTAGTTAGTGTCTTTACATCATCATCAAGCGATTCGGGCATTTTTTACTCAAAATTATTTTTGTTAGCTTTGTTCAAAATATTTGGGTCAAAAAAGTGATATTTTGTGATTTTCTAAAAAAACAAACAATTTTGGGTCAACATTGATCCATTTCCTTACTAAAAATGTATACTTTTATATACATTTGTGAATGAATACTCGGACACAATTTGAGTCATAGTTCAATAAATTACAGCACTCACAAAATTCAAAGAGTGACTTCCTTGAGTCCCCCATGCATAAACCATGGAATATTTACGAACAAAAAAAACCCCACTCAGCAAATATAAGCTGTCCTGATATATATATATATATATATATCAGGATGACTAATTTCAAAATTTGATTTTGAAGTTATTAGGAAACGTATTGCTCTTTAAGCTATTTTAGTTTCATGGTTATAATTTGGCCCAGATGTTGCTTATACCATACTATTTTGGTTTTTTGATGGGCGCCCACTGGGACGGCCATATTGGCAAAATCCAAAATGGTCGCCATCCGAGGTAGAAAATAATGGTAGATAGGTAAGTGTAGCCTTGTAGGGGCTAGAATCAATATATGATACCATTTTACAATGGTTTTCAGGGGGTGGTATTCTGTTTCTAATTATTACCAAAATAATTTGAGGTCAAGTTCATCCTTAAAAGTCACTCTAAAGGTCAATTTTTAGTGAAAACTGCCATTAAAAAAAATGTATTGGTTTCCAGGAATTCTGTCAATGCAGTGGCCCCATTTGGTCTCATTGTTCAAGTAAAGTAATGAAGTGGGTGAATTATCATACACATGGGCTCAACGTGATGCTTTTGTTTGTTTGTTTGTTTGTTTGTTTACACGGTCGGTCCGTACAGACACACGCTTGGGTCCTGAAGGGACCAGACTCAAGCAAATTGCTCGGGCCAGGCTTAAAAAGCCTATATAAGCATGCTGGTTGAATTATTAAAACAGCCACTCCCAACAAATAAAGTTAACAATTTTGCTGTTAGCCTTCAGACATGAGAAAAGAATAGTCTTTTTGGAAGAATTTGAAAACATACGAACACACACCCCATAATTTAAATGTTTTTACGTGATTCATATCCGTGTTTTATTTTTACATAAAACTCAAGTGATACTCAATCATGAGTGTCAACATTTCCAGCGGCGGCGGCATTAACTGATACAAGTTCCGAAATTATAACGTTTATCTTATTTGACCAGCCGAACCTAGTCCTCTTGCATTATATATCATGGGGCCTTCACATGTATCCGGGTGAGCTGGGCGGCCCCTTACCGTGTGAAAAATGGGTGCGGACGGCGGCACACCGGTACACTTTGAAAATAAAGAAATACTAGTAGTAAATCAATTTTGGCTCCAAGTCACGAACTCATGAAACTCCAAATTTTCCCACTTTTCGCGACTTGGTTAGTTTTAGCAAACAAACCCAATCGCCTCTTTTCCTAGAAATATCCTGAGTTCGTGAGTTCGTGTGTTCAGATGCATATGCTGCAAACACAATCGCCTGATTTTGTGGCTATCGTGTGTTCGTAAGTTGGCGTCATATGCTGCAAACACAACCGCCTGCTTTTTGGCACGAGTTCGTGACTTCGTGAGACGTGAGTTCGTGTGTTGTCAACACAAGCCGCCGGATTTTCAGCACGAGTTCGGGACTTCATGAGTTCGTGTGTTGCAAACACAACCGCCTGATTTTTGGCACGAGTTCGTGAGTTCGTGTGTTGCAAACACAAGCTGCCGGATTTTCAGCACGAGTTAGTGTGTTTCAAATACAACCGCCTGATTTTCAGCACGAGGTCGTGAGTTCTTGAGTTCATGCGTTGCACCCCCCCCCCCCCCCCTCCGTGGTTAAGAGAGGGTTAAACATTTGAAAATAAAGAAACACACATTGTACAACTGAAAATTGCGAACAAAGAAATGCAAATGAGAATTGTGTTGTGTTTTTTTCTTTTTTTGGGGGGGGGGGGGGGGGCGGAGCATACAATAAGGGGTTTCATTTGGATATGAGTCTAACGCTATCATCTTCACCTATACTAAACCATACAGTTGATAAGTTGTAAAAATGCCTACAACTTGACTTTTAAAGCGTATGTTAAATCATAGACTAAAGAGGTATGGTTAAATCTATATGAATACAAATAATTAAATAAATTGTGTTTTGTATACAGGATGCTGCAAGAGGATCTGAGAGCAAATAACATTTCCATGCATATTGACATTATTGTGGGTTAATGAAAATAGAAAAGCTTCTTGTGACTCCCTGTGATCGTGATTCTCCATTTAAAGCTTTCTCAGTTAATTTTAGTCATGAATGATGAATAATTGTTGTCAATTCACCCATTGAAGTACGATTCACCTGAGGGGACGTGGTAGTAACAAGGCATAAACTTCGATGAGGCGAGTTCAGCATGAGAGATCAAGTAATTTTCCCTCTCGGCGACTCGATGGAGCATTTAATAACTAACGCTAAAAACAGTAAGCTTATTTTTGTCGAGAATCGACTATAATAGCCTGTTATTATCTGATTAAGACCTTTTCTATGTTTAATTTTATCAATATCGCACACTAAAATATTTCCATGCGTTATACGTATAAAACAAATATGGACTGCTCGCTATTCGTGAAATAGGGTGAACTAAACTGCGCCAATAAAGTATCGAAACACTTTCAAATGGTCAGATTTATCGGAACCTGAATTAGTATGCAAAAAAATAATTAAATAATTCGATTCACAGTTATCTTCTGCGCATTTTGACACCTCTTTTGTTGCGCTATGATGTTGTTTGGCGGATTTATGGGCACTTGAGTGGCTTTAAGTCGAATTCTAAAGTTGCAAAAGCAGCAACGAATAAGATCATCATTATTTTTGCCCGCCTTTTAAAATGATGTGTATGTCGCGTGTTGGATAAATCGATTGCAATGAATATCAGCATTAATTTTCAATAACAAAACAAAAGGGTCAGAGATGGGAGGCATAAATCAATAATTAATCAATCATTAATTGTCATGGTTAAGTAAACAGAACAAATTGGTGTCTTTTGTCTTAATTTTGTCTGTGTGTGATGCTTTGTGGAGTTCCTTTCTGGAATTGGGGTGAATAGGAGCTTTTGCAACTTTAGAATTCGACTTTAAGCCACTCAAGTGCCCATAAATCCGCCAAACAACATCATAGCGCAACAAAAGAGGTGTCAAAATGCGCAGAAGATAACTGTAAATCGAATTATTTAATTATTTTTTTGCATACTAATTCAGGTTCCGATAAATTTGACCATTTGTAAGTGTTTCGATACTTTATTGGCGCAGTTTATATAATAATTGTCCCTCGGTGATCTGGAGACCGTAAGCTGAGACTAATATACCTAGGTTTATTAGTCTCAGCCGTAAGCCTACTTTAAGTAGCCTTTGCCACGGTCTCCAGATCATCTCGGGGCAATAATTCACCCCATTTCCCTTATGAGCAGACCATTATTTGTATATATTTGTCTTTTACCGAATCTATGAACTGGGAAATTTGATGTATTTGTCAATCGGACAACACTGAATAAGTCTTGCAAACTCCGTGGGAGGGGGACTTTTATCTCTTGAGAGAGATCTCAAAGACTGGAATGCTATCAATACCAATATTCTATCGTCTGGTATATAAATAGTGCATAATATATATCAAAAGGTTCAAATAATATACATTTTCTTTATTGCAAAACGGTGCATAAATGTATTGACGCCATAAAATACAGCAGTTGGAGTGAAAATGAAAAAACCCACCTTTATGTGTTTATCACCAGCTAGCTCTCTAGCCCCCTGAATATGTTAACAATGCCCCCCCCCCACCCCCAGAAATGCTCAAACGGGTGTTTAATAAGGTAATTTCGGGCATCTTCCTCGTGTGAACATGGTGAAGAATCATGTTCAACGACTAGCACTCGGTTGTGTGTAACACACGAAAGTCGAGCAACTGGAATTTTAGGACTCGACTCAGACTCGTCCAGAATGGGTTATGGTTGGAAATGTTTAGACCCGTCCCTTTCATAAATAATTACCATTTTATTACATTGACTAGTGTTGCTCGTGTATGTTGGGTATACGTCAAGCTAGTAGAGGTTATCCATGTAGCCATGCGCAACGGACTACAACGGGGAATCGCACCCAGCCTATACATTCAACTGAATTGGTGCATAGTGGCATCCGATTCATTGCATGAACCGTGTTACCAAATTGACCTAATTATCATAAAACAGATGTGTCTTCTTTCTAAAAATATTGAAAAATCAAAAAAAATCCGACAAGATGGCAGCTAATCCGTTACATGGATAACATACATGAATACAATGAAGATTTATGTTATGTAACCGATTTCCTCATTTAGTTTGGTTGGATGGTGCTTTTGGATGAAATGACTGGTATTCTATAATTAGTTTACTTTCTGAATATACACGTAGCATGACGATTCCCACATGAAATTTAAGCCCAAACGAGGCTTTGATTATATATACTGAGAAATAGTTGGAAACAAATTGTATACGATTTTCGAACTTGAAATCTCTCGCTTTGGACCATTCTAACCCACCACCACCACCACATGCCCACCCGTCCCCAATCATCATCATTATTACAAAACCTTGTGATCTAATTTTCTTCATCTCTTATGTGCAGCCGATTCTCCAAAAGTTATATACGTTAGAATCGTAAATATTTGTTCGATGATCAAGTCCATCAGTGTGCATCTAAATTTTTACCGGAACTGTCCACCGATTTCAACATGAAAAACATCGCCAAACCGATATTGCAACCGGAATACAGCCAAAATAAAAACCGATCCACGATCTTTGCCGCCTTCCGCCACTCTTTCAGATACGCCGTCTGTGCTTCTTGACGCTTCGCCTCCTGTTTTCGCGCCTGAAGTAACTTCCTGATTTTATAGACCTCTACCTCGAGTAAATACGAGCTGGAAAAGGCTGTAGTGTTAGGGTCAGTGGGACTACCATTACAAGCCGTTTCCTCGTCTGGTAACATCTGACGGAATCCATTCTCTAGGGAAAATTGGCGAGGTTCGCCGAGAAGATCATCCAGTGCCGCGGTGTCTGAACACGCATCTTCAAAGGACAACGTATTCTTCTTTTCTTGTTGACACATACCAACAGCTCGTGATAGAAAGACGAAGATGAGAACACGGAGCCAAGGTCCCATTCGGGAACAGTCGGGGTCTTGATGGTAAATATGGAGAATCCAAGATGACAGGACTACACACATGCCAACCCACACGATCATGATGAGGAAGTATTCAGCTGCAATGGAAGAACAAGAGCAAAACCTTCAGTTATTATGCTATTCCATTTGAAATCCATACACCCCCTGGAAGACCGATCTTTCCCACGGGGAGTGTGAATTTCAAATGAGATTACCTGCATAGGTGACACCATTTGATATCTATACACTCACTGTGTGGAAGAGGTAATTTCTTCCAGAGGGTGTTTGGATTTTAAAATGCAATAGACCATGCATTACGAATGTTAATTTTTCACTGATTAATGAGATATATGAACACTATACGCTAATTACTTAGCAATGTAATTGAGTCGATTCGAGAATGGCCGAAATCAATTGAAGTACATGTTAGACTGCGCCACAGTCGGGATTGTGTTAGCAATTATCAGAATGTCCATTCACTTTTTAGTTAATATTAACCTATTTTGTATCATACTCATGTCAATCTATTTAAAAACCACGTTCCAAAGGCTTGTATTTTCATATCACATCTTCTAATATAATGCACACTGGCGACTTAACGCTCATTTTATGGTAACAGGTCTCCTATGTTGTAACGGCTTGTGAAGACATGTGATCACTGCTGTAAAGTTTTATATCTGGCCGTAAAAGGACTCTCTTCATGCTCACTGCACAGTTCTAGTCCGTCGAGAAGTCCCACTCGCCCCAGGGGAGGGAGCGCCACAAGCGAGAACCGCCGCGCCCGAGCCGATACAAATACAAGCGTATCGCTACATATACTCGCGCGTTGCGGAGCGTGGTAATGGGTCACAGCAGGTCCCAAGAGCTTTAGCTTTTAATGCAATCATTGCAGGTGAACGCAAAGTCAACGATGATTGGCTATACCGTAATGTCAAATTTGCTTCGACTTTCCAAAGCAGATTTACCCAAAGTCGAAAGACCCTCGCCTTCGGCTCGGGCGCGGCGAATCACGCTGGTGGCGCTCCCGCCTCCTGGGGCGAGTGGGACTTCTCGACGGACCTTCGGCTCGGGCGCGGCAATTCTCGCTGGTGGCGCTCCCTCCCTTTGGGGCGAGTGGGACTTCTCGACGGACTACACAGTCCCGGAAACTGCCCCGCATCCGCATTGTTGGGAGTTCCCGTAGTAGGGACGGAGTGTACTGGCTGAAGAATGTGAAGAGCGCCATTAAACATGTTTCAATGTAGTGCTAGGAATCAGTGGATCGCAAATACGTGGGGCATATATAATACTAGGACCTACATACATGTAGGGAAAATTAATAGGATATGGAGTAGTCTAAGTACATGTTTGAGCGTGAGTTCAATACAATATACCAACACAGCCTCGTCCCCGTGCCTCCTTCAAACCGTGCAGATTGAAGTAGGCATGCTCATAGCGCACCGTGGTCACGTAGAAATGTTGGTCCCGTGTATCGGAAGATCTATCCTCGAGCACGTTAAAAGGTCACAGACTCCTTCGTCAAGAGTAGGGGATCATCCCGGTCTGTGTCTGTACGCTCATATTTTTGTATTCCTAGGTTCCAGGGATACATAGTGCGAGTATACTAAGGTTTCTGCACAGTATAGGAAGATGATGATGAAGATGTTGATGTATGACAATTTCTCTGGTATCTCAGGCCATACAGGATAAATTAATTAATGCAACCGCTATTAAAACATTTACTTCCGGTAGGTGTCATGGTTATGCATTTTACGGACCCTAATCTCTTCCCCAAGGAGTGAAATTAAAAATAAATGTTGTGCATCTTTCAAGAATCGGTGAATTCTGATCCAAGAATTATATTTGAAAATAGTAAATATACTCACATAGTAACGGAAAGAAATCGGCACTCGGTGGCACAATATTCATAACATACTCGTTGAAGACTACCAATGACAACATCGTCGTAATCGCCAAACTCATTTTTTCACCAGATTCAGGTTGTAAGAAAAACACCAAACTTGACAATCCAGAGATAAGAAAATATGGTATCAACAAAGTGAAGAGATAAAAGTTGTATTTCCTCTGCAGCGTCAACGAAAGGTATACCTCTGGCCAGTGAAACAGCTCCGTTAGCCCGGGGTTGCTAGCGTTCACCGGTAGTGTGTAGTTCGTTACTTCACGGTGTGCCTTAGCAGATAACAAGACCCATTCTCCGTTCTCGTGGAATTCAGATTCAATATCCCAGGCTTTTCCTTCCCCTTCAGTGGGAATAAGCAGATTCAGCAATGAACCGTCGAAACTCCAGGATCCAAATCGAAGGGTGCATGTTTGTTGGTCAAAGGGAAATGCCGTGAGGATCATCTTGCAGGCAAATCTCAGAGTGGAAGGTTGGGACCATCTAATGGTGCCATCAGAGTAGATGATGGCGTTGCTTGACTGCTTGTTCTTGCGTGCCTCGTCGTCAACGCTTTGAAAGTAACAAAAGAAAACAGGAACAGACCATGTTAATGTAAATTTCACTATCTCACCAAATTGTTAATAAACACCGTATACACAAAGTCTTGACTCAACTTCTTAGATGTGGCCTAAGGGAGAACATTTAATTTATGTTATTAACCTTCAAATAGAATCTGACAATAGAATATTTCAAAACTTAAAAACAACAACTTGTCTTTGTGGCCTTTTCTTGTATTTTGCCGTATTCAAGTAATCAAATAGTAAACAAACAAGTTGAAGTCCTTCATTCAAAGTATTGTCTTCGACTACAGTATATTCATAATTAAAGTCTCTTGCGAGTACAGACTTCAATATGTTTTCACAGCTAGCAAAAGCTTTACAATTTACCGGGTCCACACACAATCAAAATCATAGTCGCCTAATCCAAGAATAGCAATTAAAACGGTTTCAGTAGTTTAGAGATTTTCAAGTATTTCACGCTCTATCACTGTTTATCATGTTTATAGAGATACCAGGTGTTTGAGATGACTTATTCCTTCGCCCTTTCATCATGTAAGTAGGTCAAACTCATAAAAATATATTCATTTCACCAAACTATAAGCGTTCACAGGATCAGCAACTAAATTCATAATGCCATATTAAATATACGCTATTCACGTGATAGATAAGCTTAATAAAGAAGTTAACACTTTCCACGCGGCTATTAGTTTTACCATACACAAAACAGATTTCTCACAAACCTTTCCCAATTTCCAAAGACTTTCTCAAAGATTACTGAACCAATACTTGGCATGTTTGTACTTATACCAATGCATTTCTCATGGTGATTCCAAATATGGTAATGAAATACAATAATTATGACATGTGTGGAAGAATAAGGTTTATATCTTTCATAGGGGGTGTATGGATTTCAAATGGAATAGCACTAGCCCAATGTGCAATCTGAAAAGTAGTGCAGTAAACCATTGAAATGACTGATTTGATATTAAACGTGAATAGTAGTTGTCACATATGATCAAGATAATAACTGTGATATTTCTCTGTTATAGTTCAGTCAGTTCCAAATTGGCGAAACCTGTTTACAGCAGCGAATGAATTCAGAAGAGCGTCGGGCGCAAAGCGCTCGCATGATACAATGTGGCGCACAATTTCGCAGTGTCATTGTATCCGTGACTCTTGCGTATGCCAAAATCTCGCGCTTACGCTTGGATTACTTTTGTGCGCGGACAGATAGAAACCGAATATTTCTCGCCCATTTGGAACTGATTGAACTATAGCATGTTTAGCGCGGGTTGCCCTAATGTGGATATCTCAAAGATAAATAATTCAATTTACACTAGTACATTGTCCGAATACGCGGTTTCGATGTTTAGCACTGGAAACCGAGTTGTACCGATATTTCAGTCCCACAATGCAATGAGTGTAGCATACAACAACGCCGATGAATTAACCTATGTCCCGTAACCATTGTAATGCAAATGCTCTGTGCATTGTGGGATGGACATTTTGGTGCAAATCGGCTTCCGGTGCTGAAATCCCGAAACCGCGAATTGTACGTTTTGTAATTGTTTACGGGTTTTTAACACTTTCCACGCGACAGGCGTCTGCAGACGACAGTTTTAACAGTTTACAAAATGTTTCAAAAATGTCAAAGTTATTACATGTCGTGACCATATTTGGAATCACAATGGGAACTGCATTAAAATAAGTACAAACATGCCTAGTATTGGTTCAGTAATCCTTGAGACAGACTTTGAAGTTTGGGAACGGCTCTCTGAAGAAACAAAAATCTGTTTTGTATATAGTAAAACTAATAGCCGTGTAAAAAGTGTTAAGACCTACATCAAACAGGCAAAGGTTAATATAATGGGAATATTAGTGCTGATAAAAAGAAGTAGGCCTACAGTTACAACACTCGTGCTGATTGGTGCCAAAAACACCTTAAAAAAGTAAAATTCTTTTCTTGTTATTATGCAACAGCACACTTTCTATGCACTTCCGTGTTTTGTTCAAACCCCTTTGGCATGGCACATGCTATAACCACATTTGGCGGACGAACTTTCCAAATTGCATTAAAGTAAAAAATGCTGTAAGAGGTTGACCGATATTGTTGTTGTTAGTGTGAAGGTGCATGGTTCTTGCTATGA
The DNA here is from genome assembly GCA_035610835.1 of Ophiura sarsii. Taxonomy (NCBI): domain Eukaryota; kingdom Metazoa; phylum Echinodermata; class Ophiuroidea; order Amphilepidida; family Ophiuridae; genus Ophiura; species Ophiura sarsii. The sequence goes on along the minus strand of CM069452.1, from coordinate 39,328,184 downwards.
AACATACAATTGAGATTCAACTGTTCGTGGGGAAAACTTTACGGTGAATGCTAACGAAGTGACTAGACTCGGTGATATATAAAACGTGTGTTATCATGATTAACTGACCATGAGCTTAATAGAACTTGAGGTTTATGTCTCTGGCCGTCTGAGAAAAGACACAGCATTTGGTCTGAAAAAAATGTCCATTCCCGTGCAAACATAGGCATTAAGTCGTAGAGCGTGTTTCTACTGAGGCACTGGAAAGTAAACGCTTGACTTTGAACTCCCCACCCATCGTTTCTACTCGTGAAAAGTTACCGCTAAGTTTATAATCGTCCTAATCGATGGATTACGACATTTTACCTTTTGTTATACCAAAAATGCCGCTCCACCTGAAAAAGACTGCCTTCGTATTCCTTGTCTTTTAATATTGCGTGTTAACAACAAAAACACCATAAACGAACATGAAATTCGTCATAAACGCAGAGTCACAATGCGTAGAATCAAGCGTGAAAGTGTATACTTCCGGGTCACAAGAACTTGGCGTTAAGATTTAACGGGTGGCTGTTTCTACTGGGCAAGTTAGCGTTAATTACCGTTGACAAACCTGGTTTGTGCAGGTTTCATAGAGCGTGTTTCTACTGGGTAACTTAACGGTAATTACCGTTAAGTTGCCCAGTAGAAACAGTCAGATAACGCTAATCAACCCGGCAAAACCCTGCACAAACCAGGTTTGTTAACGGTAATTAACACTAACTTGCCCAGTAGAAACAGCCACCCGGTTCAACAACAATTTCTAAGTGTACTTAAACTGTTCTACACACCATTATTAATCACAGGAAAAAAACCCCCACCTTGTGATTTGAGACATCTGAGACTTTCGAATTAATGTGGATTTATGTATAGGCTATAATATGGGGATTGATGCGCCTTCAATTTTCATTGACAGCTCTCCTCCATTTTGAAAAATTCGTAATTAAAGGTACACTCAGTGATTTTGAAACAATAAGAAATTGCCTATCTCCATCTTTGTAAAAACACCTTAAATAAAAAAAATAAAAAAAATAAAAAACCCTTAAAGATTGCCTTTAGTGATCTCTACTACCTATTATAGTGTATTTTCAAAATAAAGTTTGGGAAAAATGCGCGGGATGCGCGCGAACATTTTGGCTTGATTGTAAAAATTGCCTGAAAATAGCTTAACTTGTTCTGAATTAGACATTTCAGACCAATTATAATCTAGTTTAAAGTAATTTTGACATTAAACCTCAACATTTTCGATTATTTCGTGGTTAAAATGGGGGGGGGGGGGGGGGGGGTGGGGCTTGAGCTGATTGGGGAAAAGTGGCAAACGTCGTAACTACCGTCACGAATTACACATGACCCCGGAAGGGTGCTCAATATCGGACCTAGATAGTTTGCACGTTATTTTAAAGAAGGCGGTTATAAGAGGGATTATGGACCCCTTCTACCGGGCCATCAACGGACGTTACACGATATTAACTGTTACACGATATTACCTGTTATATAAAATAGTGTCTGGAAGCCATATCATATCAGATGGTAGCACGAGTTTTTCTTTCCCGCCAAAATCTGACGTACTCCACGTGAGGTATTCATCCTTCCAAACCTGTGAAGAAAAGGATCTAATGTATGTAATTTATTCAATGTTTCTTTTTTTTAAAATTCAATACATAGCGCCTATTTGGATGACATTTGATTGAATGCAGGTCGCACACGAAAACGATTTGTAATGTGAAAGGTAAATACAACAGTCAAATTCAACAATCATCTGATTTATGATCATTAGAAAAGAAACATTGTATATTATTTATAGAAGTCTGGGCACGTAGGCAGTCATGTCTCTAACCAGATACAATACATTTACATACGTATATTCCCATTGACACACACTATATAAAAATGAACAGGGATGTATGCTATATTGAGCCCTTAAATCCTAATAAAACAATGTACATTTTATAATGGTACCATATTATATCATATTATACCAGGGTTTAATGGACGAAGTATAAGCATTGGCGTATGCCCGGGGGAAGGAAAGACTACGTTGTGATGTATGAGCGTTGACGTATGCAAGGAAACCCAGGGAAAGGAAAGACTACGTTGTGATGTATGAGCGTTGGCGTATGCAAGGAAACCCAGGGAAAGGAAAGACTACGTTGTGATGTATGAGCGTTGGCGTATGCAAGGAAACCCAGGGAAAGGGAAGGACTACGTTATGATGTATGAGCGTTGACGTATGCAGGGAAACCCAGGGAAAGGGAAGACTACGTTGTGATGTATGAGCGTTGGCGTATGCAAGGAAACACAGGGAAAGGGAAGACTACGTTGTGATGTATGAGCGTTGACGTATGCAAGGAAACCCAGGGAAAGGGAATACTACGTTGTGATGTATGAGCGTTGGCGTATGCAAGGAAACACAGGGAAAGGAAAGACTATGTTGAGATGTATGAGCGTTGACGTATGCAAGGAAACCCAGGGAAAGGGAAGACTACGTTGTGATGTATGAGCGTTGGCGTATGCAAGGAAACCCAGGGAAAGGGAAGACTACGTTGTGATGTATGAGCGTTGGCGTATGCAAGGAAACCCAGGGAAAGGGAAGACTACGTTGTGATGTATGAGCGTTGACGTATGCAAGGAAACCCAGGGAAAGGGAAGACTACGTTGTGATGTATGAGCGTTGGCGTATGCAAGGAAACCCAGGGAAAGGGAAGACTACGTTGTGATGTATGAGCGTTGGCGTATGCAAGGAAACCCAGGGAAAGGAAAGACTACGTTATGATGTATGAGTGTTGGCGTATGCAAGGAAACCCAGGGAAAGGGAAAACTACGTTGTGATGTATGAGCGTTGGCGTATGCAAGGAAACCCAGGGAAAGGGAAGACTACGTTGTGATGTATGAGCGTTGGCGTATGCAAGGAAACCCAGGGAAAGGGAAGACTACGTTGTGATGTATGAGCGTTGACGTATGCAAGGAAACCCAGGGCAAGGGAAAGACTACGTTGTGATGTATGAGCGTTGACGTATGCAAGGAAACCCAGGGCAAGGGAAGACTACGTTGTGATGTATGAGCGTTGACGTATGCAAGGAAACCCAGGGAAAGGGAAGACTACGTTGTGATGTATGAGCGTTGGCGTATGCAAGGAAACCCAGGGAAAGGGAAGACTACGTTGTGATGTATGAGCGTTGGCGTATGCAAGGAAACCCAGGGAAAGGGAAGACTACGTTGTGATGTATGAGCGTTGGCGTATGCAAGGAAACCCAGGGAAAGGAAAGACTACGTTATGATGTATGAGTGTTGGCGTATGCAAGGAAACCCAGGGAAAGGGAAAACTACGTTGTGATGTATGAGCGTTGGCGTATGCAAGGAAACCCAGGGAAAGGGAAGACTACGTTGTGATGTATGAGCGTTGACGTATGCAAGGAAACCCAGGGAAAGGAAAGACTACGTTGTGATGTATGAGCGTTGACGTATGCAAGGAAACCCAGGGCAAGGGAAGACTACGTTGTGATGTATGAGCGTTGACGTATGCAAGGAAACCCAGGGAAAGGGAAGACTACGTTGTGATGTATGAGCGTTGGCGTATGCAAGGAAACCCAGGGAAAGGGAAGACTACGTTGTGATGTATGAGCGTTGGCGTATGCAAGGAAACCCAGGGAAAGGAAAGACTACGTTATGATGTATGAGTGTTGGCGTATGCAAGGAAACCCAGGGAAAGGGAAAACTACGTTGTGATGTATGAGCGTTGGCGTATGCAAGGAAACCCAGGGAAAGGGAAGACTACGTTGTGATGTATGAGCGTTGACGTATGCAAGGAAACCCAGGGAAAGGAAAGACTACGTTGTGATGTATGAGCGTTGACGTATGCAAGGAAACCCAGGGCAAGGGAAGACTACGTTGTGATGTATGAGCGTTGACGTATGCAAGGAAACCCAGGGAAAGGGAAGACTACGTTGTGATGTATGAGCGTTGACGTATGCAAGGAAACCCAGGGAAAGGAAAGACTACGTTGTGATGTATGAGCGTTGACGTATGCAAGGAAACCCAGGGCAAGGGAAGACTACGTTGTGATGTATGAGCGTTGGCGTATGCAAGGAAACCCAGGGAAAGGGAAGACTACGTTGTGATGTATGAGCGTTGACGTATGCAGGGAAACCCAGGGAAAGGGAAGACTACGTTGTGATGCATGAGCGTTGGTGTATGCAAGGAAACCCAGGGAAAGGGAAGACTACGTTGTGATGTATGAGCGTTGACGTATGCAAGGAAACCCAGGGAAAGGGAAGACTACGTTGTGATGTATGAGCGTTGGCGTATGCAAGGAAACCCAGGGAAAGGAAAGACTACGTTGTGATGTATGAGCGTTGACGTATGCAAGGAAACCCAGGGAAAGGAAAGACTACGTTATGATGTATGAGTGTTGACGTATGCAAGGAAACCCAGGGAAAGGGAAGACTACGTTGTGATGTATGAGCGTTGGCGTATGAAAGGAAGTCCCAAAGGAAAACTACGCTATGGTATGGACACAATGTCGGTCAGAGAGGGAAGAATACGTTGTGATCGTCCGAATGTTTAAATATCTTATTTTAATCATAGCTAAAAGTAGTTTACATAGTAGATTCCCTTATAAATTTAAGACAATTCTAATGGTTATGATCACGTTAGGCACACAATATATTCACCAACCCTTATTTTTAGCACACCCTGCACGCCACCTCGCTTACTTTTTTGACACACCCTGTACACAATTCTCGCTACAGCACTTACCTGTCGCATCCAGACATTTAAATCAACTTGATGGTTCATTTCGTCCTGTTATAAAAAAAGCAATTACATTAATGTTATATAATGCACATTCAATCATATTTAGTCAGAACACGTAACTGTCTATACTTGAGTTAAATATCACACGCACGACCAAGCGTGTACCACTTTATGCCTCTATTGCTTCTGCATTGTGACGCTTCATGGGGTTATCCATTTAGGTTGAAATTTCAATTAAAATGGACATTTTTTAGGATGCTAAAGCGAAAACATATCAATACACATCAAGTAGTGTTAGAGTTTGCATTAATTTGCGTTGAAAGACGGAATATACATACGCGTGCGTAAATGTAGCGCCTATAAAGACTCGTCACTGTCCAGAGGAAGTTAAAAAGACTGTAGATACCCAACCACAAATGCCTCACATTTCCCTCTATTATCTCTACTTTTCATTCTGTTTAAACATACTACGTCGTATAATGTTCATCGTAGCATTATGCCAATGTGCGTGTCAGTGACACGGTTATTTGGTAGACCATTTTTCATCAGCATGATATTATAGAGATGTAACTATGGACCAGAAACTGATGTGATAAGTGATGAATGAAATTCTGTTTGTAATCGGCGTTAAAGGAGGTAACAACTGGAAAATAATTACTTCAAGAAAAGACTCCAACAACCATATGTATAGGGTGATGTAGAATATAATTGGTACGTGTTTACAAAACATGTTTAGTACAATTTGGGAACACCTTTCTAAGTTTGAAGGTTAGGAGTGCCAATAATGATAAAAATAACTAAACTGCTCAAAAAAAGTTTGGAATATTTTTTCAAGCACAAGATTTTCAAATATCGCGGGATATGTTCTTTAGGTGTTTTTTTCTTTACAATGATAGCAAATTTGAAGCAATCCCTTGCTCCAGTGCTCAGCTACTTGCTTGAGAACATGGTGAGGTCACAATCTGAATGTGCCAAAATCAACATTATTTCGTGCTCAAAAGAACATCTTTGTCGTCTGTTAAATGAAGTATTACATTGACTACTACTGTGAAGTGTGATTTTTAAGCTCAAAATAGTGTTGATTTTGGCACTTTCAGATTGCGACCTCCCCATGTTCTCAGACCTCCCCATGTTCTCAAGCATGTGGCTGAGCACTGGAACAAGGGATTGCTTTAAATTGAATATCATTGTAAATATGAACACATCAGCTTTTAACTGATATATTACACTTAATGTACATATTCCGCAATATTTGAAAATCTTGTGCTTAAAAAAATATTCCACACTTTTTTTTACCAGTTTATATACGTTTTGATTTTTTAAATAATTAACATTATTATATCATGTGTAACAGGATAATATGAACGACGATTGCATAGTGGCAATGTTCAAAAGCACAAATTGTTGTCAAATAAGTATCATAAATCTAAATATTCAATACGTTCAAAAGGCACAAATTGTTGACAAATAAGTATCAAAAATCTAAATATTCAAGTATTGTAGCTCAAGGTATCATTAGTAACCCATTAGTACCATTAGTGACATTAGTCACCCATCCAGGCAAACACGCAAAGAAAGGATTCACAATCACGTATGAATGTACTATTAAAGGGGCATTGAGAGATAGGTATGGGAGTTTTTTTTGCATCAAAGTAATACTTAGGCATATACTAACTACCATCTGAAACAGTTTCCCAACATTCGCCGTTTATCATTTAAAATTTCATGATTTTCTTAGTTTCGATATGATCATATCGAAACTCAGGTGCTGAATTCGGAAGTTATGCTAAGTTTTACTCACGAACTTTCGCGGCAAATCTCAACCCGGAAGTGCCGTTATTTGCTTATTTTGGCATGAAGGCGATGTCGGAATTGTATGAAATTTTGGATTTGGGCTATGTTGATGATTATCTTTACGTTATTTGCTCATTTAGTATATCGATACATCTCTCAATGCCCCTTTAAGAAAATCTTCGTATATCGTGTAGCTAATATCGTCATGTGTATAGCGTGTGTTTTTCCAGTCTCCAAGACGCTTATTAGGAATAAGCAATATAAACATTTACTAGTAGTTAATGGCAGTCGCCAATCTAATGCGTGATTATGCTATAAAGCCACGACTACGATACATGTATGCGCATATTTAGACAATTGGAGTGAGAATTCCATTGGTCTGGAAGCGCAATGTGTATCTCATTTCAAAACCGTAAGCTCAGACTACGGTCAATTCACTGCTGAGTGAACCACTTAGTCATCAGACAGAGCTGGACTAAAACGTGACCGGGGTTTTCAGTATTACGGGTATATCATAAGATGTTAGACCAGTAAATGATTTCCCTTGCATATTTACGTTTGAGTATTATTAAGTGCCTTTTATTAACTTGCAAAAAAACCGACTGGGTTTTATCAAAATTTTGTAAAAAAAGTGATATGATTCTGTCACATTTTAAAACACGCACCGAACTTACTATAAGATTAAATAAGGTAATCAAAGTTTGATATTTGATAGTAAATACTCAAAATCAGTATTATGTGACAAAAACCCAGTTCTATGATCTCGACAGATCTATAAATTGTGACTTGAGACTTTAAGACAGTAATTCATGAAATTTATAAAAGGAACTAATAGAAAAACTGAATTTTACAACATTTTGAAAAATGTTTGCGATGTTTTCAAATTGTTGGTCTGAGGGATTTGCTATTTTAGCGGTGTATCTTTTATCTTTATGGAATAAGAATTGAAAGGTCGGTTATCCCGTAGAGCAGGGTTTTGATTCGTTGCCTTAGCTATAAAATGATTGAAACTCATCCTTCTTAACAGCTTTGATTTGACAGGTGGAGAATTGTGTGGTCTGGTACACTCTTAGAAAAAATGGTTCTAGAGTTGTCCTGCCAGGAAAACCCTAAAGGGTTCTTTAAAGAACCAAAAAAGTTCCCCAAACATGATACAGAACCATTTTTGGTTCTATGAAATTTTCAAAAACCTTTTTTGACGGTTCTATGACGGTTCTATAAAGAACCTCTCTCTTAAACCTTCAAAAAATGTTCTTGAAATTGAAGAACCAAAAATGGTTCTGTATCACGTTTGGGGAACTGTTTTTGGTTCTTTCAAGAACCTTTATGGGTTCTCCTGGCAGGACAAAAAAGGGTTCTTTAATTTCTTAGAGTGTAGTAGCAATCAAAAGCGTTGAGTAGATAAAAGGATACTACTCCTAATCTGTAAATAGACAGGCAAACGTTTGTACTACTTACCATTCTGATGATATCTGTGAGAGTGAGCTGTAACGTCACGTCGACGGGTTGAGATTCATTTTGCACTGGTCGCACAAGTTTGTTGTAATCGCTCTCGTGGAATAACTTGTTCAGAAGCTCTGTATGGACACGGGAAGTGTGTGCACCTGTTAAAAGATCACATCAGAATAAGATAAAATTGATTAACGGATCTCTTCTTAAATTTGTTTCTGCAAACTTGATTGGTTTACACATAAAAAGGTTACTTTGGTTTGCCTTTGACAATTGCGGATATTAATGTTACTCTTTTTCAATCATAAAATATAAAACTTATGTTATGTGTGGTATGTTGCAGTCAGTTATTATTCCGGATACCGGTATTATAATACATTTCCCCCGAAAAACAACGAGTCATACAGTCTGTCCATGGGAACGGTTATTATTAAAAGTATTCTTAATTTAAACCGTTGCGGCAGCAATGGAAAGGGTATGCGAGGAAGCCCCAGAAAGGGAAGACATCATTTACAGGTATGCATTTTGAAATACACTAGCAACCAAAAGTCTTAGGGTGCTGTCAAAAATCATCCCAGATGATAAATTTGGAGTGTAATATTTTTGCTATGTGTTGAACAAAGTGTGTTGCTAAATCTCTTCTCATAATAAATTTGTGTTTTCTGCAACATCTGCTCATTCCATTCCATGAAATTGAAGAAAATAATATTGTGCCTTCGTTGAATCTTACTATAAATCTGGAAATGGTGTGCATGTGAGTGGGGGGGGGGGGGGGGGGGGGGGGCGGTGCTATCCTTAGTTCTCCGTTAGTTTTGATTAAAGTGTTGCCTAATTTGCACGAAATACTGGAAGTGTTATTAAACATATTCTAGTGAAATTGGTTAACAATTGGCTCCAAAAACAGCAAAAAAACCGCTCGAATTTAGCTCAAAAATGTCACGAACTTGCACGATATTTTGCGGTGCGCGTAATACCGTGGTAACACGCCGCATTCATGTTTGTACATGGGCACGCTGCTGCGGCATTATACGCACACGGACCCACCCACACACGTACACGGCACCGAATAAATATAAGCCACACGGGAAATGGTTTAAGAAAGGCCTAGGGGTTATTATATAATAGTGATATGGTATAAGTACCGTCGGGTGGGGGTTGAATCACGGGAAATTGTTTAGGATAAGCCTAGGGTTATATAGTGATGTGGTATAAGTACCATTTTGTGGTGGTTAATAAAACAAAGCCACGGGACCGAGGGTTGATGAAGTAATGCGGTTTGAGAGGTAGGGTTATTATAGATCAAGCCACGGGAAATGGTTTAGGATAGGCCTAGGATTATAATTATAGCGATGTGGACCGTTGAGTGGGAGTTAATAAGCAACCTGGTTTGTGGGGGAGGGGGGTTTGAGAGGTATAAAGAAATGTGGTATAACCATAGATTTACAAAATATATATGGGAGGACCATAAATTAAATATAATGTGGTTTCTTAATACATCCCAATTGCGGACATGACAGGATTGCTTCAAAAATACAGAACCCGCAGATGTTTGCGTTTTATAATTATATTCCACCTGAGTTATTTATAACTCATGAGCTCAAGTTTACAGGAATTGACAACTCATGAAGTCAAGTCGCAACTCATGAATCACATTCGCTCATCTAGCGGGACCCTAACCCTAAAACTGACCCTAACCCTAACCCTAATCCTAACCCTTACCCTAAACCTAACCATAACCCTAACCTTAACCCTAATCATAACTCTAATCATACCCTCAAGGCCCTGTCACACATACGGCGATCAGGCCAGCGATCGCACTGCGCTATAAAAAGTGTATAACACGCAGTGATAGCGCGGAAAACTGTCCATTTTTAAATCAATATCACCAAAACCCTTTCACAAACTGCTGCGATCAGACCGGCGCTTGGATTACGCTGAAACATTATCAAAACGCCAAGCCAAACGCATCAAGATCTCCACATACCCCTCAGTGACGCAGTGGGAACTGGCTGGGACTTCAGAGGGTCGTGAGAGGGTCCCCATGGTCGCCCTTGAGCGCCAGTGCACCACGCTTGTTTTGTGCATGCACAAAACAAGCGTGGAGGTTCCGCGTTCTGTTCAGAGCGCTATAATGACTCAGTAGCAACGAAAAGTGAGCGTCCCGTCGACGTAGCAAGGACGCATACAAACTACTTGTCCTCTGCGACTGCAGTAAAGTTTCGTTCACACTATTATAGGCGATGTTTGCCGTGCGATGCGATGCGGTAGCCGTACTTCCACCGCAATGTACGGTAATTCGTCGCGGGTCACGCCGGGTCAACGCAGGTCACCGCATGCGATGGCATTCAGTGCCGTTTGGCAAAATATGAGAGCGTCAGCGTCAACGCAATGCGTCGCAGACTGCCGCAATGACAGTTAAACATTTTTAACTCCATTGCAATAACGTACCGCACCGCACAGTAAATAAGTTATAGTGTGAACAAACCTTTGCTGTCAGGAGACAAACACATCATGTTATTATCACTATTATTGTATTCAGATTAATCAAAAATGTTATTGATACACCTGTTTTTAAAACTCCCGCCAACCGATTATCATGGCTATATAAAAGTAGCATTATCGCATTACGCTAAGCTAGGATAATGCTCTCTAAATAGAATTTAAATAACAATCAATTTATCGGCAATGTGATTAGCAAATTAGAGCTTAAACGTGGGTCATTGTTATTCCTTCTGTATCTACTACAAGGAGTATAATGTACAGTCCTCAAAATAAGTAACTGACCAGGTCAACACTATCGGCCGAGTGCACCAATGGCGAGTAGCTGAAGAATAGCGCTACCTCGCTAGTAACTGAGGCGTAACCAAAACATTTGAGAGCACCAAACCGGGGTAAGCTGCTAGGCTAGTAACTTGCGAGTCGCGATATTGGAGGCTAGTTTTGGTGAGATCATGAACAGTGAGGCAAAATCTTAAGGAAGGAAGACAATAACGGGTGTATAAAGCCAATTTGAACTCATTGCGAACCAGTGATTGCTCAATATTGTACAATTTATTGTTTGTCCCACAATCATGTCATACACATCTTTTTCTTTGCCATTGAATGTTATCAGCGAACCAATGAGACGTTGGGTCCTGATCAACAGTTTTTACAATGTTTCCCCCAATATTAAAGTCAATTACAGTTGGGCATTTGCTTGGCTTTAGGGTGAAACCCATACTGGATGCTTAGTTTCATCTTTTAGGGGACGATGCTGAATAATGTGGACATTTACCTCGCTAGTTACTTTCTGGTGTTACTTGCCAGTTTTGCTCTCAGAATTACATCGTTAGTAAGTTACGCTACAGTTAGGGCTGCTAGGGAAGTAGCTTACCTCCCTATAAAGTGGTGCACTCGGCCGATATGTGTTATTATGTATGTGTTGTATATGTATAACCTAGGTAGTAACTTATTTTGAGGATTGTATATAATTTGAAAACGTGTTGAGAAGGAACTAGTAACGCAGACAGAGACTTATAAGCGCAATTTGATCGCAGCAGAGCATAAACAAACGCGGCGCTTTGTATGGGCCTCAAGGGCGATCATGGGGACCCTACCCCGCTCTAGATGGTGTCCACTGCGTCCCCATTCGGTTCTTAGAGACCTTACTGTGTTTTGCATGGCTTTTTTCAGCACAACGAGAGCGCAAGGACTGATCGCCGTATGTGTGACAGGGGTATCACCCTAAACCAAACCCTACCACTATCCCAAACCCTTACACTGACCATAAGCCTAACCCTAATCCTAACCCTAACCTAACCCTAACCCTAACCCTAATCCTGAAGTTTGGGTATTTGATAATTTTACGGACAGTTTTAATGAATTTATATTGTATGTAATCTACAATTTTTTTAAGGGTTTCCATTTCCATACATCGTCAAATTTAAGGGGTCCCTTCAATTTTGATCGGGACCCGCAAGTCTTTCCAATTTGAAACCTGACGCGTCACTACAAGAAAGTGAGAGGTCTATGGCGCGCATTGATATGTATGAATGAGTTTATGTCCACATTAAAAGTAATAGCTTGTGTAATTAAAATCCGATAAATTATGGATTCCCCCTTTTCTGCCTAGATTTACCAATTAGAATAGCGTTACCCCAGCGTTACAACAGCATCTTTGACCTATAGAGGATACAATATCTCTCTTTCTTATTTGAACACCTCCGCAGTATAAAAGCGATTATAAGCATCATATACGAGTTTTATGAGTTTATTTATTTCGCCCATTCAACATAGCAATACAAAGACAGAATAAAATTTATTACAAACAGAGCCTGCGTATATGCAAGGCGTCGTTGAAAAAATCTCACGAAGAGCCTTACACATATGTCAATGACCCCTTGGAATATAGTAGATTGGAGCATTCAAACGTGGCATGAATAAAGCAATTCAATAGGGAGAGTTTATAAATGAAATGTATATAATATAAACAGTCCTAAAAAAAAGTAACTTACCAGGTAATAACTATGCTCGTAACTCCAAAATTTCTTTTCTTTATTTAGAGACATTGTTCGTGAAGATCGGTCAACAATTGAGAACTCTACGCTGAAAAGAATGAACCAAAGTGCAGTTTTCAGTTTCGCACTTGGGTTTTGACCACGCATGATAGTGTGACAGGTATATTTATCAATTGAAGCATCCCCAATCCTCATCTTACTATCGACCGGTGAGTTGTCGCTACCAGTTAATAATCATAGTCAATAATCTGCCTATTGCTACACCGAGGCTGGTGTAGAAGAACCAGTGCTTAAAACGAAAAAACGGACTTTGTTTTGGTTTTGGGCATATAGCTGTGTTAATATTCAGTCAATCTTCACGTGTCATATCTCAAATTAAAGAGGAGAAATGTCTATTGAAATTTATCATTTAATGTTTTACACATGGGTTATATTATTGGAATTTAGTGCATATTTACTACCTGGTAAATTACTTATTTTGAGGACTGTCAAACAATCGTATAAACATGGTGGGTGTTCATACTTACAGCGTGTTTTTATTAAGCAAACCGGCTTTTACCCGTCTTATAAAAAGCAGGATAAAAGCCGGTTGCTCGTGTGAGAGACGTGTTTTTATTGCAGTTCGATAAACAAACTTGCCGGCTGCCGCTGACCTCATTATAATAAATGCCAGCGAAAGGTCATACACATCTGTTTGCATTTAATTGTCAGGTGATCGTGCATCGTGTGCCCACTTCCGCTTTTCCACCGGCAAACGCGCTGAGCAGGAACCGTGCGTGTTTATACTGACGAAAGACTGCTTTTCCTAACCGGTTTCAACCGCTATTATCCTTGGTTTCGAAGGATAAAAGGCATCTAAAATCCAGGAGAAATAAACCGGTATGAGCGGGCAAATGCCGGTGGTGGTGTGTTTTTACTGGGGGATTTTAATCCGTTAGCAGTCATATGCCTGCTTTTTTTCTTCAGTAAAAACACGCTGATAGACACACCTGACAGAAAGATAGACAGCCATACATACATTACACTCATAACAAACAAACAAAGCTTTGAAATTACACACAAAGGGAAAATAACAAAGATGGTCAAAATGGTTGCTCTAGCAACGTATATGATCGAAACTTAAGTGAAACCGAAAAAGGGAAAATAGCTGGAAAAATGGTTATATGATAATATTACAAAAGAAATAACAATATCATTTAGGAAATAAATCAATGAAAATCAAGGGATGTGAAGAAACATACGAGTACGCGGAGATAAGGTGATCTCTGGGCATACGTGTTATATTGACGCATGATGGATGGATTAGCATTCCAAGTCAAGGGTCCAAAGTGACCGTCTGGAAAGTCTTAATGTCTTTAATGATTAAGGGTAGGTGTTTTAAAAGTAGGTTTAGTTTGCGCTCTGTATTTAACCAAGGAAAGCTTTGAATTGCTCGTTTCTGGAGAATCTTAAGTGATTCTATGCATTTCGAGTGTGTGAAAACGTCTCGGTCAGCATTTTCAAACTGAGATGTTAAAATATGCAAGGGAGCCCCGAAAAGGAAAAATTACGTTGAGTGGTATGTGTGTTGGTGTATGCAAGGGGGCCCTGGAAAAGGAACGACTACATTGAAAGATTGCAAGGAAAGACCGGGAAGAGAAAGACTACGTTGTGATGGATGAGCGTTGACGTATGCAAGGAAAGACCGGGAAGAGAAAGACTACGTTGTGATGTATAGCGTTGACGTACGCAAGGAAGTCACAGAGAATGAAAACATGCGATATAAGTTATTACAATTGACGCACACAATGGAAGTTGTGTTGAAGTATGCAGGAGAAAGTTATTATGTAACCGAGAGTAATCAATTAACCACCAAAATTCGTGGCATGTGCTGGCTCGCTGTATAAATGTGCTCCACACAACTGATCCATAGATGGATCAGATAAATTAACGAGACATACTCTTAAGACCTGATCATTTTACTCCATAATGCTCCAACTCTTTTCACGCTCTCACACATGCGTATCAGTGTTCATAATACAATACGCTTTCCCGCGAAAATTACGCCATAGAAACACATAGGTCGAAGCCAATATGACACGCGTAGCGGTGCAAAACGCTACCGCTCAGCCCTTTACTCTTTTATGACACCAAGTCTTTTCAACATCTGACTTAACACGATTACGGTGGCCAGGATTCGTGTGTATATGGTTTGGGAGTTGGTGACCTGTAAATCGTGTGGCCTGTAAATCGTGTGACCAGCACTTGAGCTGATGATACGCCCCACGCCCTGACAGGCGAGGATAAGTAATTCCTGGCAGGATTAATCCCCATTCCCATGTTTGTTGTTTAGGTGATCCTGATTATCATGAAAGAAGAAGCGCTGGCCATATTGAGTGAACGTTGAAGAGCAGATAAGACGATATTGAGTTGAAGAACGAAGATTGCGTGAGGGTGTATATAGCTTAATAACATCTAGAAGATAGATTGGCGCAGTACCATGAAGACATATTTTTATAAGTTAGAAGTAAAAGGTTCATACATAATACGATTAGGCAGCCAGTGCAATTCACGGAGAAAATGGAGTTTTGTGATCATGTTTGCGAGAAAGAGTGATTATTTAATAGCTGCAGAGTTTTCAATTTTTTGAAGCTGGATTATTTGCGAATCGGGAACGCCGTGTAAAAAAATCTGTTACATTGATCTACAATGATCTAAGCGACATGTGATAAAGGCGTGAAGTATAAGTGAAAAAAATATCATTAGATAAAAGATATGATGTATGCTGATACATATTTGAGAAGATTACCTTTTACTTAAAACATCAATGATCTACAAGTAGTTATTTTGCCTAATATCTTCTGCTACGTGTTAAGTGTATGGTGATGTTGATAATGTGTTATTAATATTATCAGAAAACAGTCGGAACTTCACTGGAGAAACAGTGTTTCAGAGATTACTGCTTTTCATTTCTCACCATCAGCCCAACATCAACCATCTTAACATCATTTTGTACAACGTTTCAAACACTGTTTTCTAATTGAGTTAACATTTATATTTTATGTAAAACTTTATAGCCGTAGACCCATCAAACGTCAACGCATAATAAATGGGGTTGAAAAGACATAAATGGCCCCTAAAGAGCACTTGCTGCTGCGATATATGTGGGGACTACAATGACGCCTTTCGTGCAATGAACCTTGATTTATGATGAGCTGTAAAACAATGTCTGCATCAACACAATGATTTGATGAATTATTCAGCTACATGAATATGTTGAATTTTTTTTCTTTCTGTTGCATGTACGAGTTCATAAAATATTCCTTTCGTACAATGACCTTGAAATGTATACGCTATCAACACTGCATAAAAAGATCGAATAACAATAATTTCCATTAATATAAATGCACTGGGACTGCAGTTTAGTAGTTCATTTGTTTAGAGGTTATCCGTGTTTTGGGAATAATAAATGTGTGGGAACATGCCTTTAAAGAAAGAGCAAGATGGAACATGGTTCGGAATTATGGATGAAGTTTGGGAATATTTAGTACAGTACAGTATAATATTGTACCACACTAATGTCTTTTATACATGATATACCGTATACATGATACATTCTATTCATCTGTTATAAAGGGTTCAACAAAAGAAAGTATACCACTTTATTTATGTCATTTTGAGTAATATTCAATTTTTTTGGGATCAAACAGGCTAAATAGACATTTAGATGAATATTTTAGGCATAATTTGATACCAAATTTCCCCCTAACAACAAAGATAAACCATGATTAGCACCATTTAAAGAAAATTAGTCACTTTTCAAAAGTCACATTTTCAATACACATACGCGGGAAGAAAAGACCACATGTTACCTGTTCATAATCAAATAGCCCGCTCGCTCAGGCACAACCCATTCAAAGTGCCACGCACAGCATTTTCTCGCGGCTTGCGTGCGTTGAAAATGTGACTTTTGAAAAGTGACCAATTTTCTTTAAATGGTTCTCATCATGGTTTATCTTTGTTGTTAGGGGGAAAATTTGGTATCAAATTATCCCTAAAAGATTCATCTAAATGCCTATCTAGCCTGTTTGGTCAAAATAAAGTTGAATGTTACTCAAAATGACATAAACAAAGTGGTATACTTTCTTTTGTTGAACCCTTTACATTGTAGTGTAAATCGATTCATAGGTAGCTGTCACGTCACAATATGGCAGTTACTGAATGTTTCACTTATTCGTAATGATAACTTTTGGCGAAGAAACTACATTGCAAAATGGTTGGGCGAAAATGTACCCAACATCTTGCCCCTCTTGCTGAATAGCGCCAGTATCGTGTTTTATCGGCATCATATATGTAAAATGGTACACGTTGTGCTATATCTGCTATAAGTCGATGCTACCAAATTCACAGCACTATATTCTATTTTGGCTTCCTCTGGACAGTGACGTAACTTAACAGGCGCAGCTTTTAAGCACGCGTAAGTATCTTCCGTCTTTCAACGCTCGTGTGTATACGCCAGCGCCTCTAGTAGGCACGCGCGTTGTGTGCTGCATATAAATAGAATACGCAGTTACGTCACTGTCTCGTGATGGCCAAATAGACTTAGTGCATCAGCTTCCCTTGCGTTGAGACGTTACCTTAAGTAATTAAGAAGGACTATTTCCTTTGCCTCAAGCTAACAAACTTGTTGGGCATTTCTCCTAGTGATCTGTTGTAATAATTATGATCTGACAGTGAAGTGGCATCTGTTCATAAAACTGACCAATCTCCATCCAGATCAGCTTTGGGTGCCTGCCAGGTGGTCATCCATAATTAAAATTGATATATTATTGAGTACCAGCCCTGTGTGATGGAAAGTGAATGTTAATTTGAGGGCCCATGTGGTTAGATTCCTAGTGCTGGTATCAGTTTGGTTCAGCGCATCGTCAAAGAAGATTTTAAGGATATCCCACAATGCAATGCTGGAGCACAAGCCAACTAAGGCTGTTTTTACACGATGCATTTTGTGGAGCTCTTAAGTTTTAGAAATAAGAAAAAGGAACACTGACAACTAATTTATTCATTTATGTAAACTAGAATCTAAGAGATCCAACGATGAATGCACTATGATGCCCTGATTTTGTGTATATGTCTATGGGAACCGAGACGAATTGGAGACCAGATTAAGGGCATTTTGCAAAAACGCAATGCATTGTGGTGGTGTCTTTAAAATCTTCTTTGGCGCATCGTTAAGTGTTAAAGCATGTGGGATTTATTCTTTATTCTTAAATTAATAATACCTCGATGATATAGTTCGGTTCAACGAATCGTTAAGTGTTAAAACATACGGTATGGGCTTTATTCTTAAAACCTGACTGAAATAGTTCAAAACGCGTACGTGTGTAACGTAAACAACGGCAAGTTGCGCATTTATCACTTTTAATCGACGTTCTTATATGAAGAAAAAAATGTATGTCCATCATTGCAAATCCCTTGATCTACATGTTTATTGGCCCACGTATGTAATTCACGTTTTCTGGCATGCATGTTCACCATTTAGGCAGGTACTTCCGCCCTTCCCTTGGCACTATTTAGGTCAATAAATAAAAGAAATCGTGGATAGGTCCCATTCGTTCATTTCAATATAAAAATACCATCCTCGGAGAATAAAATTGCCTGAACCGAAAACCTCACATTTTCAAGCTTACTCCTCGTGCTTTCCCGAAACTATTACAGGACTACACAAATTGCGCATTGATTTGGCGTGGTGCTCCCTGAAATCAATATATCTCTTTCAAAATATAGTTCATCATGCTATATTAATAATATGTGAACTTGGTGTGAACGGCTTCATTCGAACTAATCTCGAGGCTTTTAATGCATCTCGGAATGTGATCACGTCAGTTTGCCAGAATGGAACATGAATCTGGATTTTTGCATAGCGAAAAGGCCCTGGAGTTTTTGTACTTTTGGTGTCGGGTGAGATGTAATTTAACACTCTTATCATTAAATTATATATGCATTCACTGTGCGCGTTAATTATGTCACTCGTCTGACCAGATATATCCTAATATTAATATCTTATTCCGTTTTGTCTCACCATTTCTTGCAAATAAAATACGAAGAGGTGGGGCATATATTGCCGCTGCAATTTGTATTTTTTACTACAAAACGTTTATCAGACTTGTTTAGTCATCCACAAGACATTTTTGAAAGCGCGCGAAAATTTTGAATTGCCGAAAATTAGCTAACATTTGGATTAAAATTAGGCATTTGAGACCATTTTGAAGATAATTTAGAGGTAATTAATTTTGACGCTAACAAATCAAACATTTGAGATAACTGGGGAGGGCAATTTTAATTGGGGATGCAAGGTTCATGACTGGAGAGGCAAATTCCCCATGTCTCCCGCCACCACTGGTTGGTGTTTTTATAAGAATCAATTGACAATTATTGATGAATTAGTGTGAATTATGAGTTGTGTGTAAATACCGGCACTCTTTATATGCTTTACAAACATGAAGATTGTCTTTTTCTCGTATCAAAGGGAGTAAAATAAAATTTTCATAACTTTTTGATTGCAAAAATCCGAATAAATGGAGGATATTTGTGACATGTGTCATGTGTGTGATGGTCTGGAACTGGATTCAATATGTCAAGCTCTTCTTTCAACATGTTCAACTTGCGCCCCATTCAGCAAAAACTCTTACTTTTATAGCGGATAACGTGGAAGTTCGAACAGATTTTATTTCATAGAATTCAGGAACTTAAGCACATATCTCCCGTTTGGAATAACCAATTTGAATGAAATACAATTTAGGTTGTAGCTAGCAATGTGTTCTTGCTGTGATTTCATTAATTAAATGTATTCACTTTTGTGTTTGAACTGGTTTTAAAAAATCGGTGAAATCGGGACCTGAATAATTTGACTCACCCTGTAGAGTGGAGACTTCAGTGGGTTTGGGCTCAAAATGAACGCTGCAAAAGACAAAAGTGGAAAAAGTGTACTTTATGTCCCATATTCTAAACTGTAACAGCCAGTATTGTTCGATACTGGTACAAAGACAGTGTTCCAGTATCGGACAATACTGGCACGTATAAACTATTCCAGTATCGGGTGATACTGGAACACAATTATGTACCAGTATCGTCCCATACTGGGACAAATCCCTTACTGGTAGCATATGTGTACTAGTATCGCCCGATACTGGAACATAAAAACGTTCCAGTATCGCTCGATACTGGAACACATTTTGGTATTCATGTATCGACCGATACTGAAACAGTAAAATCGAACCAATATCGAGCGATACTGGCAACTTTTATGTTCCAGTATTGAACGATAGCCTACTGGTATACTAGTATCTTGGACCTAAAGTACACTTTTCCGTTGATGGCTAAAACACCTTGGAGTCTGGATGAATAGTACTGAGAAGGGAGACTGGATGAATAGTACTGAGAAGGACAAAATATCGGACAAGATCAGAGAGAACGTAGAGCAAGATTTGCCGGACACTGCTTCAGAGGGTCCAATGAGCCGGTTTCCAAACTCATACACTGGATTCCAAAACATGGAGCAATAAAGCGTGGTAGACCAGCCCTAACGTATATTGACCTACGAAAGCGTGACACAGGATTGAAGGTATAGAAGAGCTCAAGACAGCCACGTTGGAGAGGAAGATTTGGAGGAACATCGTGGTTCGGGAAGATCACCCGACATAAAGTCAAGTGAGTCATGTCATGCGTGTCTAAATTGTTTGTATCGTGAAGTATAAAGGTACAGAGAGGCCTATTATATATATATAATCAATAAAATGAATGAATTCATGAACGTTGCGGCAAGGAGTATATATAATAGGAGGGGACACTTAGCTCATTTGCATATTTGCTCATTAATATGATTAACCCCGTGAACCCAGTCAAAGGTCGCCTCGAAGAGTCGAGGGGACTTTTCTATTGTTCTCTAACGACAGCGTTGGGACAGCGCATGAAGTTTCTTGTACAGAGTTGGCGATGAGCGATTGAGAAGTATCATAACAAAAGCATACATAAACAGATCGTAACATGAATAATGCAATGCAACAGGTCACACAACGTTCAGTCGAGCGACCGTATAAACAGTATACAAGATGCCATTTATTGTGTTCGAAATGTCAACGCTTTTACCATTCTTTCCAAAATAAGGAGTATAATCACATTACAAACACATTTTGTGCGAGAGTAACATATAAATATGGTTTAAAATGTCCAAAATGGCACGATAAAAATCCGTTCGTTATAAATAAAAGAATCAATGGTTGAATAATAAAACTGACACAATTACACTCGTCGATCTCTGTGGCGTGCATACGTTGGCCATATCGTTTTCAATCGGCAATCACGGGTTCGAATCTCCGTGTATTCGTTGTTGTTTTCTATTTTTTTGTTTTAAAAAAACACCAAAAAACTTGATTGTGGATGTATGTAACATCATTTTTATGTCAATTTTTATAATTTATAAAGGCCGCCAATGCTTTTATAGTTTTTTTCTATTCTTTTTTTAATCTATTTTTCTATCTATCATTTATCTCTGGATTTATTTAACTTTATAATCTAAACAAATTAAAATGCGTCAAACAATATATTATTGCTCGATAAATAAGTGATTGAAGTTGAGTTCACTTTGATAATGAGAGCAACACTTGTTGTAAAACCATTTTACCACGTGCCCAACCATTTCTCCTTTGCACACTTTGTTTAAAATACATTCAGAGATGTCATTTTTATAGCTTGTTATAGCTAGGCTAATATACAACTGTAAACTATTTGGATACACAAAGCAAACACATTTCCAAAACAGGCCATAGCCAATCGTACAACATGAGAAAGGAGACCGTTTATACCAATGTTAAATCTACCATGATTACCATTTTTTTTAAATCTGTACAACCGATAAATTTCTAGAAAATCTTTGGTACAACTTCATTTCAAGAAAGTTAGTTCTTGTACCAAATTTAGCTAGCTTTAATAAACGAATTGGGAGACGCAATATTCATGTCGAAATATGTGGAAAGGCAATCAGACAACTATTGATAGACGCGATCAAGTCTTGTACCTTTGAAGGGTGATTACGGGCACGTAATAAGTAAAGTGGATTCCCTCTATAATGAACCAAAATTTTAATTTCAGTGCCAAAGATCTTGAAAAAGGTTACAGGGGACATTCTCGGTTCGACGATGCTCCTATGCGTAGGTCATCTAAAAGCCCGGTCCGATGGTAGACTCCGAATCTCCAGAATCTTAGGAGATATGTACACATTTTCTCATAATACTTTATGCTGCTACGCTTCCAATCATTAGATGGTTATATCATATGCACGGCGCAAAAGTGCACGGTGTCTCATTTAGGCCCACAGGCCGGGCGGGCTAGAGAAGTGCTCAGAACCGGGACTATTAACAATACACTCGATTTAAAAAAAATAAACACCGGATTCTACTGTCGCTCTGTTACGGTCGTATAGTCGGCCCCCGGATTCCACCGACACTCTGTTGCAAGTAAGTGTAGGCCCTATATTCGCCACAACATGAAGGCACTACCGTAGGCTTTTATTGACTGTACATCATGCCTTTCGTCGGTATACAACTCGGACTTTTTACTGTCTGATAAGTCCATCCCCTCCCCCCTCCCTATGGCCCTGTTAAGGGGGGGGGGTCTAGGTTGATTTGACCCAAATTTAGAAACACATTTTCTCAATGTTATCGTAGACTTACCGCTTAGTGTTATATATCAAATTAAAGCTTAGGTCAAGACGTTTCAGAAAATGTGTGTTATTTTGATCTGGTTGCCATGGTTACCATGCAAGGCCTCTGATTGGCTAAACACGGGAGCAAACGTAACTAGAAAACAAAATGTTGCATATACACCATACTTAGGTAGATGATGTATCGATTGAGTGCGCATGAAACCATGGATCCGGATTTTTTATATGGTTGCCATGGCAACCGTGAACCGACCAATCAGGTAATTTTGCATCGTAATTCAAATTTGAAAACAGATATTAAAAATCGGGATCCATGGTTTCATAGCCCCTTGTGTGCTTAACATCTGGTCCAAATCCCATGGTTATATGAGCTTTCGTTTTTGAGTTACGTTTGCTCCCATATTGCAAGTTTGCGTGTTTTATAGTTTTGAGATATCGTGCAAAACGTATTGAAAAATATTAAAATTGGCGAGAAAAAAATAAGTTGACATTTGGGATAAAAATAAATGTTCAATTATGGAAGAGCATGAATTTAGACACATTTTGAGCCATTTTGGGACAAAATCGCACTTATATTAGCATTTTTATTGATTTTTAAAGATAAATTGCTTAAAAATAGCCGGGTGAGAAAAATAAAGAAATACATAAGAAATTACGTTGACCTTGAAATTTTGATGATTTATGATGTGCAATTATTTATTTCAATATTTTAATAAATAAATTCAATCAAATGTTACAATCATTTGATCAAAAAACAATTAAAACTGAAAATGCTAAAAAACGCAGGGTGAGCGTTTTTACATACAAAAGTATACAAAACACCACCGATTTTTTGAGACAACCGAAACTAAATTGACCATAACTTCAGAACCAAAAATCCAATTTACCTCAAACAAAAAGCATTTTAAAGCAGAGACTTAGCAGTTTTCTACTGTGCTAATATCTCATTTTTTTGAGAAGCACTGAATTTTAATATCTGACCAACCTAGACCCCCCCCCCCTTAAAGCTGGCTACGCCACTGATTCGCGCATGTTGGATGTGCCGGCCCGCCGCGCGCCAGTGGTCCGCATTGCGGCGCGTTGGTCACTCTCGATCATAGTTCGGCGTGGCCCCTCGCTACACGGCTCGATCCTCATGGCGGCACATTATCACATCAAACCACTTCTGGATGTTATCATCAATCAATGCATTGTCGGCTGCTTTAGTCAAAATTAAATATTATATACAGGGGATATACAACTGTCACTGGATATACCCACTTTGCCTATCTGTGATATACCATTGAACCGTCAACGCCTGAATCTTTTCCGTGAACTTTTCCTGATTGGGCTTTTCCACCCCAAACTGGCCGGAGCCCGGGGGTTAGATCTACGGTTGATTAGCGCATTACAAGAAGTTGTGTCACTTGCCATGCAGCACATACTCTTTAGGCATTTGTCCAAAATTTTAGTGGACAAATCCAAAGCGATCGGACGCATGCGTAGAAAAAAATGTTGTCCCCTTGACTCTCCAGAGGGCCTTTTCGATATTCAGACGATGGCGGACATAGGTTCGTGTGACGACTATTCTAGGTGAAATTCGATGTGGGAACGCTCGGACTGTAGGGAACGATGATATTTCTGACTTCAACAGCGCCAGGGCATCGTTCGGGGACCGTTTGATTATCACTCAGGTCGTGTCAGTATGAAATTAGGTAAAACACTCCGACATAACATTGAAATCAACGGAGAGTCAAAGATTACGGCCGTTCGTGTCCACTATGGTCTGGTACTTTTCATTTTCGACTTCACAAATGACGTATATTCATTGATATGATTATTCATTGTATATTCATGACCGTCTATGATTTCGGCGATTCGAACAATAGAGTGTCAGGGGCCTGGTTGCAGTTTAGCGTACGGTATAGGTTTCTCTGCCCTCATCAATAAGGTTAATCCTAGTGATTCCGTTTCGTTTGAGGGTTAATATATTTATCTGCTCTCACCCAAATAGCTTCATTGACTCCTCTTCCTTCCTCTTCAACCATTGGGGTTCGCAACCTCATTTTCTAAAACTCGACGTTTTTTTACGCTTGCGGTGTGCCATATACCTATTAGCTGATTTGTAGCGTGATGGGACATTATGGTTTAAAGAGCTGAAAATAAACTGTCCTGCTAGCAGGACAGTTTATTTTCACTCTAAATACACTCTAAAACCATGATTTTGAAGTACTTAGGAATCGCATCGCTCTGTAACTCAGAATATATGTATGATTTATATTCAGAAATGTAAGTCTGCAAGAAAATCTACTTTCTAAAAATAAAATCATGAATAGCGGGTGCCCCCTGGAAAAGATCACATATTATGCCTTTAATGTGCCGGACGTAAGCCGCTGAGCAATAATCCATCACTTGCGATTATCGATAGTATACAAGTTTCCAGTATACCTAATTTTGACAGTTTCACAACAGCCAGTGTAGTATGTTATGCATGTAATGAAATACTTAATTTGCCGGACGTAAGCCACTGAATACAGGGCATGAGGTTACTAGAGTGATTGACCGAGCAGTCTATAGCAATAAATAATCCATCACTTGCGATAGTATACAAGTTTTCAGCAGGCCTAATTTTGGGAGTTTCACACTAGCCAGTGTACACTGGTGTAGGGTGTTGAATATCTTTCACGATAATTTGTGACGCGATCATATAGCGTTGAAACAACGCGCTTTCAAAAGGTTCGATGAGTTTTGTGAACGACTTGTTGTGAAATGTCCACAGCAAGTATTATGTACGTTATTAGGTTTTGCAAAGATGAGTTGGAGGCTGCGCGATCATTTTGATTAAAACAGGTATTTCTACATTTTTGCAATATTGTACATGTATTACCCGTTATACAAAATGTATTACATGAAAAAGCATACTGGGAAAAGTGCACTTTAGGTCCCAAATACTGGTAGGGAATATGGGCAACTGGTCCTATGGGGCAACTGGTCCGAAATGAAGGATTTCATAATTGTATGGGCATACTGCTTTCTTTTGAACAGTACGACTTATGTTGAAACTTGACATATATCCTTAACTTCTACATTCCAAAACATTTGCAACTTTAGGGTATTTACACATGTGATATTCTCCAGATCTTTGAAGCCACCTCCTTGAGTGACTTATTGAAAATTCACAGATAGTATGGGCGATTTATGAAGATGGGTTTAGATCATGTTTAATGAACTTTATATGATTGATAGATATGCAACAGTAAATATATACATGCAGTACAGTCATCTTAAGATGCTAAGTGCATATTACATTTGATGGGTGCTACAGGGTGAGTCAAAAAACTGCAATAGTGGAAAGAAGCCATCTTGTTTTCAAAACCAAGTTGAAGTTTGAAATGTCTTAAACGTTGCAAGAATGATATAGTTGTTCCTAACTTTATGTGCAAAAATGAAGTCAATCGCATTTTTCGTTTGTCTTTGGTGAACCTGTTTGCTGCACAACCCAGTTGACTTGTTTGTCCACGAGCATAGCAATTTTCAATTTAAATTGCACACATTTCATGTTCACATTTGAATATCCCGCTAACAAAAATTTGGAATAATTTCATTTTTATTCAAATTTAGAACATTATAAGCAATTCATAGCATGGGTTATGTGAATTGATTATTCTATTTCCCTTGTATACAAGAAAGAATGCATTATGTTCAAATTACATCACACATTTACTCGAATTTTAAAATTTTAATGAGAGACGCATTTTGAAATCTTATGCATGTTTTGGGTGTTCCGTGGACAAGCGTGTTAAATGGGTGCATGGGTAAAAAGGTTCACCAAAGGCAAACGAAAAATGCGA
The DNA here is from genome assembly GCA_035610835.1 of Ophiura sarsii. NCBI lineage: Eukaryota > Metazoa > Echinodermata > Ophiuroidea > Amphilepidida > Ophiuridae > Ophiura > Ophiura sarsii. The sequence continues at coordinate 39,302,151 of CM069452.1, read as the reverse complement.
TTGACTTCAATTTTTCACATGAAATTAGTAACAAATATGTTATTCTTATAACGTTTAAAACATTTCAAACATCAACTTGGTTTTGAAAACAAGATGGCTTCTTTCCACTATTGCAGTTTTTTTTGACTCACCCTGTATATCGTAGTGTGCTCAGGGATTTTTCGAAATATGATTAAAACCATAGGTTGTGGCTGTAACGACCGTAAAATGGCGCATGTTGCTTACTTGGGACATTGGTGGTTTGGATTTGCGATCAAAATTATCATTTAAAGAATGCTTCAACTTAACTCATTATCACGGGTATTCATTTGGTAGAGTTATTAGTTCATGAATTTGCAAATAACAAATTATACCATTTCTTATTTTATCTAAAGACACTCGTCTGCTTGTAGGAACCGAACGCCGTTATAATTGCGAATTCAAAGATACTCGCTGGCTACAGAAAACTGCGTAATGGCTAAAAACTAAAATGCAGTTTTGTCTTCTTTTTTTCTGAAATGTTTTGGAGTTATTGATTATTATGACAAATGGTGGTATGTTTTAAAACATTTTGGCGTAAAATTTATCACGTGACAGGCGTTCTTGAATAATGTTTCATCTCGACAAAGTGCTGAATCATTTGTTGGGGCAAGTGGTCCGAAGGGGTATGGGGCAACTGGTCCACCTGCAAAAACTTAATCAAAATTGTATAATTAATTTTGAAAATTATAGTTGTTAGTGTCAATAAAACATGACTCGGTATTGAAATGTGAATAGAATATGAAATATTTCACATTCTTTCTATTTCTTAGACATTTTGGGGAATTTTGGGTCTAATACCACTATTTCTGCTATTGAATGATTACAATATGATACGAACTTGCTTTAGAATGGTTTAAAACCTCGGTATTATGAATTACATCTGTATTATATTTTAAATGGTGTCTGTAAATATATTTTCAATGACGAAATATCATGATTTATGTATTTTATTCACTGCTTTTTGTGTATATTAACCGTTGGGTTATCATTGTCATATTGACTATAACTTCGCCTGCAACATGAAAAGCTGGCTAAATATCAAGATGGTTTATTATAAGTATTAAATGATGATTATATGAAGTAAATAAAATCATTAAAGAAAGGGGTATATATTTACAAATGTATGGGGAGTCTGGATATCACAACCATGTAACAATTTAACTAGGTTCATACCGTTTGTCAAAAATTGCGCTTGCTTTGTACACCATTAGTATTACTGCTATTTACACGTTAACCACGAAAACTGTATAAAACATGGGTTTCATGAGACATGTATCCTTTTTACACGTTAAATAATATGGAAATGAGTTTGTAAAGAAAATACTCCCTATAGTTACCGTGTTGTCAATCAATGATTTCTGTGTATTCTAACCGTTGGAGCATATAGGACCAGTTGCCCCAATGATGGGGTAACTGGTCCGTGCCAAGTAAAGTTTTTAGTTAGTGGTAATTGGCCTTTTGTTTGGATATTTTTAAACATTGATTATATGTTATATATAAACAGTTACATGGGTGATATTTTCATAGCAATTCCATAAATATTTACACGAGCTTTAAGCTTTTATATCATAAAATATGCTTAACCGGACCAGTTGCCCCATCCTCCCCTATACCAGTATCGTTCAATACTGGAACATAAAAGTTGCCAGTATCGCTCGATACTGGTACGATTTTACTGTTTCAGTATCGGTCGATACTTGAACACCAAATTGTGTTCCAGTAAGGAGCGATACTGGAACGTTTCTATGTTCCAGTATCGGGCGATACTGGTACACATACTACTAGTGTAATTTGTCTCAGTATTGAACGATACTGGTACATAATTTTGTTCCAGTATCGTCCGATAACATTTTATATGTCCCAGTATCGTCCGGTACTTGACACTGACTTTGTACTTATTATGTTTTGAGGTGTCCAAGTGTGATATAAAATTGGATAGATGTATTGGTCGAGCTATGAGTTTTTAAAATATTGGGCGAGACGCAGTCGAGCTTTTAAAATTATCAATCATATGACCGTTTTATCCATATAAAATGAAAATAGTATCCTTTTAAAACCAATTACTTCACCTTTTTATCCCTAAAAGTATTGGTTCATATAATATAATATTGTTGATATTAAAGTCTGGTAGTTGTGAGTCACAACACATGGCTTTCGCTTCAGACTGAAGCAAAACATAGTTACGATTTTATATGCATTAGAGCTGTTCGAATTACGCTTTGCGGTAAAGACTCTCTTTATAGACGCAAAACGTCAGTAAATAAATGCGTATCGTCGTTTGAACGTGACAATTTGGTTATTTTACAGAAGGAGATTTTTTGTGTCCAATTATGTTAACTTAATTATTGTTTTAAAACAAGCTTAAGTATTTGATTAAAAAATAATTAATGCCTGGTAAAACGGCTAAATATAAATAAAAATCTGTGATTTTGCCTATTTTTGACCGAAAATGTCACATACGACGTTCTTTTGTACCCGAGACGATATGATATTTCATCATTTCTACATACCTATTTTTAAATAGTACATCTGTCACTTTCAATAGCATTATCCTGATAGTTCAGTATTAAACACTTATTATTATGAAGAGATTTTTATCAGGTGTTTCAATGTTCATCAATCGCTACAAGGAAGAGATCGATAACACACATCCTTGGGAGTTTTACCCGATATCTGAAATAATGTGATGTGAGATTCGGGGAATATCTGTTATAAATAGAAAAAAGTGGCATTTCCTTTCATGCAGCCTATACATTGCATCACGCGAATGCTAACCTTATCGTTAAAGCCAAACATCTAAAATCTCAGATAACACTATCATTTTCGTATAAATATTTTATTTATTAGAATTAAACCGTTTATGGGTATAGGATGAAAGCAAATCAAATTCCTGTGTGTTGTAACAATACGTACAAAGTAACACCTGACTTGTTTTAAAAATGCAGCATGGAATGATTCATTCATGACCGAGGGGTGGGGGCTTGTATTATTTTCCCCCTGCTTTTTGTGTTTTAGAAATTCTACCCACATCCAGGTGTTTTCAGTGGCTGAATTTAATTATGCGCGAAAAGGAATATTAACTATGTTGAAGTTTTTAAATGCGTTTTTGTATTGGTTTTTTTTCTCATATTTTATGTACCAGATAAGTCCACCCATTCTTGATGTGCGAGTAAATTACGCGTAAAATGTGGTCCGCAATTTTCAAAGATGGTGTTCAATCATCTGCATGGTCTGGGGATCCAGTTTTATCGATACACTCTGTGTCTGCAATTTCAAATAACTTAAGTGCATGATCAATTATTTACCTTTCCCCAGAGTAGGGCAGTGCATATAAACGCTGAGAACAACTCATGTCCTTCTGACCGGATTTGAACCGGCAACCTTCGCAACGCTCGTTATCAATTGAGCTATTACAGGGGCAACTGGCAGAGGAGCGCAATATTATAATCGATAGGTATTAAGTTCGAAAATTGTTTTCAGCACTCACTGTGCACTGGCCTACACTGGGGAAAGGGAAATAATTGATCAATTCCAAATTGGCTAGAAATATTAGGTTTTATCTCTTTGCGCGCAAAGTAATTCAAGCGTACACGCTAGAGTTTAATGGTCACCTGCATGCGGTTTTGGCCGCACGTACGTGTCAATCATAAAGGGTTCAACAAAAGAAAGTATACCACTTTGTTTATGTCATTTTGAGTAACATTCAATTTTTTTTGGACCAAACAGGCTAGATAGGCATTTAGATGAATCTTTTAGGCATAATTTGATACCAAATTTGCTCCCTAACAACAAAGATAAACCATGATTAGCACCATTTAAAGAAAAATATCCCATTTTCAAAAGTCGCATTTCCAATACACAGCAGAATTCACACCACCAAATGGTTCGCCTATACGTTTACATGCTAAATGAGTGTTACAAAATGCCCATTTTCTCGCTTATAAAGCGACTGGTTTTTTCAATTTGACATTTTCCTTAAATTTCATGATATCTTTGATCATTAAATCAAAACAATTATATATGATATCCCCGAAAGTTCTGAGAAATTGGCCCCCAAAGTTGGACAATTGGTATAGCGCCCTCATTTATCAGAAAAAGTTGAGAAATGTTACCAGAACATTTACAATTAAAATACACCCAAAAGACCTACAAAATGCATTGAAAATATTTCTTTTTGCACTGTAGTATTAGGTAATAGTTCAAAAATCAGGATTAAACTACAACTTTAATCATTTGGGAGCAATAAGTACCATTTCTGATTAATTCTATAATCAATGGGCCACAGGATGCCAGCTGATAAAAAAAGTTTTGATTGTCGTCTACAAGGACTGAAATTATTTACTGGCGTGGAATCAGCACGAGAAGAAAGGACCAATTGGGGTCTCTCGGGGTGTGTGTATTAGCCATGCAAATGCGATGGGTCTTACGACATTGTGTGTGTTAACAATTGGTCCTTTTTTCTCGTGCTGTGTATTGGAAATGCGACTTTTGAAAATGGGATATTTTTCTTTAAATGGTGCTAATCATGGTTTATCTTTGTTGTTAGGGGGCAAATTTGGTATCAAAGTATGCCTAAAAGAGTCATCTAAATGCCTATCTAGCCTGTTTGGTCAAAACAAAATTGAATGTTACTCAAAATGACATAAACAAAGTGGTATACTTTCTTTTGTTGAACCCTTTATGATGCACATTGCGCTTGTTACCTTCATGCGTGCCCGCGTCCTTCTGTTATTCATTCGCTACTGCAAGGAGGCTTCGCCAATTTGGAACTGTTCAAACTATAGTAGCCTAACCCAGAGATAAGAACTAAGTATAAATTTATCAACTTACGTGTATTCCTCTTAAAACTGTATACTTACTTGGTATACTTGGTTGATTAGTCCTCTTTTCCAATGGGAAGGACTCTCAGTCGATTCTTGAAGGAGGCCACAGTAGGTGCAGAAACCAGATTTTCAGGCAATTTGTTCCAGGTATTAACTACTCTGTTTGAGTAGAAATGACCTGCCAACTGAGTTCTGCTACGCCTGACAAAGAGTTTGTCTGAATGTCCTCTGAGATCTCTGTGGGGGAGTGAGAAGTATTTTTCGGCTGGTGTCTTATAGAGACCGTGTATGAACTTGTAGGTGTCTATGAGCTCTGTTTTACTTCTCCTCTCCTGTAGGGATTCAATGGCGATGTCTTGATGTTTGCATAGGCGTAGGCATCTTTTCTGCACCTTTTCTAATATCTTTATATTTTCTTTGGATCTGGGGCTCCACACAGTTGATGCATATTCCAGGGCTGGGCGGACGAGTGAAGTGTAGAGAGTTTTAACTTTCTTCTCATCCAGGCCTGTGAAGCAGCGGCGAAACATGGCAATCTTCCGGTGGGCTTTTTGACAATATCTTTGATGTGTCTTGTTGGGGTAAGGGTATTACTTATAGTGATACCCAAGTCTTTTTGGTTGTCCACTACCTGCAGGTATACTCCATTTAGAGTGTATTGGTAATCTATGGCAGCCTTAATACGTAGAACTACGCATTTCTCGGCGTTGAAGTCGAGGAGCCATAGTTTAGACCATGCAGAGAGTGAATTTAAGTCACGTTGGAGAGCGTCACAATCGGTTTTAGTCACAATCTCGGTGTACACTTTAGTGTCGTCAGCGAACATTTTTGCTGTATTTGAGACCATATCTGGAATGTCGTTGACGAAGAGTATAAAAAGGATGGGTCCTAGGATAGATCCTTGAGGAACTCCACTTGTTACATTCCTCCACTCAGAAACACCGTTTCTTAGAATAACTCGTTGTCTCCGACCACTCAGGAAGCCCTCGATCCATGCCAATAGGTGACCACGAATTCCCAGATGGTATAGCTTGTATAGAAGACGCTTATGGGCCACAGTGTCGAACGCTTTTCTGAAGTCTAAGTAGACTATATCCACTCCCTTTTTCTCGTCAACAGATGTGGTCCAGTCGAATATGCATTCTAGGAGTCTGAACCAACAGTCACCAGGGCTTTTAAAAACACGGGGTAAATGGAAAGTCCTTCGTGAAATGCATTGACATAATATATTTTGCTTTTCAATTTAACTCTTACAAACCAAACAGTTAATCACTGGCCATAGCCGATAATACACTTCAAGAGCTCCTACTAACAGCGCTCGACGGCTGGTGTACGAATGCAAGGCCTCGAGAGCGATTAACAAGCCCGGATGCACAGTAGCTCATCAAGTGTGCTTATCATAAAGTACTCAGCATTGATGCATTTATTTTGATGCAATTGCTATACACGATGCAACTGATTCTATAAATATGCAATGCAATGATTTCTATTCTCCTGCAGAATGGTGTTGACTGACTGGTCCGACGCAAAATGGTCGTCGAACACTGTGCGATGTGAAAAAGCCTGCACTGTATTCGCCCAATCAATTGATCAACATTGATTTAACCAACTCAGCCAGCATGCTTATTTAGGCTTTTTAAGCCTGGCCCGAGCAATTTGCTTGAGCATGGTCCCTTCAGGACCCAAGCGTGTGTCCGTATGGACCGACCGTGTAAACAAACAAACAAACAAACAAACAAACAAACTAATTCTTATTTTCAGAAATCTAAACATGCCAGAACTTCATGACCGGGCTTCATGATTAGTAACGAAATGGTCAAAAATCTTTTAATCCCCTTTTTGGGCATTTGACCTTGGATTGGATTTTAATTCGGATAGTAGAAAACTATATGATGATAAACTGAAGAATTAGACATGATTTCAAAATTATACCTCTCAAAATATTTTGTTAGAATCGGAAGAAGACTTGGTATTGTAACAAGGCTGGCAATATGGATATGAGGGGAGGTCACATCGAATAATTTGTAAGTGAAGCACTAATGTCGAGCCTAATTAAATGCGTCATTTACAGAGCTCAGTGACTTATCCGAGCCATGCAAATTAGGGTTTCTGTTTAGTGCTGCTTAGTATAGAACCCCTAAATAAATTGACACGATGGATTTCTAAAAATCTATCATCATATTGTCAATTTAGTTAGGGGTCCATTAAAATACAGTTAAATATCAATTCGTTTGATAAAATACATAGTTAAATATCAAATCGTTTTATAACGAATCGATTTGTTACTTTAATGTAAAAAATCTATCATGTCACTGTAAGGCTCTGTAGCCTAGTCCATTTATGTTTTCAATAAGATTATTAGATATTTTTAAAGTACACTTGTTGAAAACATGATTTTGAAACGATTATATAACATACATAGAGTCGATCCTAGGGATATCTGGAAGTTATACATGCCTGCAAGAGAACACACCGTGGCCCATTGGTTTGAAGATAATGTCAGGCCTCAAAGAAGATTTTTTAATTTGTTTAAAGACACCACCACAATGCATTGCGTTTTTGCAAAATGACCATAATCTGGTCTCTAATTCGTCTCGGTTCCTATAGACATATGCACAAAATCATGGCATCATAGTGCATTCATCGTTGGAACTTTTAGATTCTAGTTTACATCAATTAATACATTAGTTCTCAGTGTTCCTTTTTCTTATTTCTAAAACTTAAAAGCTCCACAAACGCATCATGTGAAAAAGCCTTAGTTGGCTGGTGCTCCCGCAATACATTGTGGGATATCCTTAAAATCTTCTATGGTTCAGGCCCGGAACCAAGGGGTCCCCACCCCACCCACCCCAAAAAACAAAATCCAAAAAGACCTTGAGATAGACCTTGAAATTTGGGAAACGTTTTTGACAAATCTGCTTTATAATTATGGTCAAACCAATAGCCGCGTGGAAAGTGTTAAGATGTACCGCGTATTATCTATTGTTGAAATACTACGTTTTGAGGAATTCAACTGGCATACATTTACATTAAGTAAAATCAGTTATTTCAGAACATACGATGTTGCAGACTACTTTTCATACCCATACCATAAGGTGTTTTTTATTGATTAATTTCCATATTTTTAAAATGTATGTGAAAAAGGCAGACAGTAAAGCTTGGTTTTTAAAATAATCGTTACTGTCAGTTTCATGCCGACCGGTCCACACATGGTGGTCGGGGCACCGGCAATCATCAGACTGCAAAATGTATTTATTTAAAAAAAATCCCTCTCAATCACTTACCTCGAAAATGCGGACAATTTATCAAACAGAAAATATACAGCGATGTAATCCAAATGGCAGACGAGATATATTCCATGGTATATTTCACAATCCTATCACGCACCAGCCACTCACCGTCAGCCGATGTGAAAAAACGCACGCACTACTTGTTGAAAGCGTGTAGGAAATGGTGAAAACGATACCGTTTTATGTGACAACTTCTCGCGTTTATTACGGAGTTTATGGTGGGTCACGTGATTAGCACCACCTGGTGGCACGTACGTGTACTTTTTACATGTTTTTCCCTCTCGGAGTCTCTTTTTATTTTCTCGAATATTTTTTACGCTAAAATATGGATTAATGTAACGAAATACACGTTCTGGGCCTGGTTTAACAAATTCGAAAGGTCTGAGGATAGTGGGTAAAAAATTCGCGAGACATACATTCCGCGAGTACAATGTACGACGAATGGAGAACATATCGCATTTCCTGATTGTGCGAAACACCTACCGTAAGGTGTAAGGTGTAAGGTGTAAGGTGTAAGGTGTAAGGTGTAAGGTGTAAGGTGTAAGGTGTAAGGTGTAAGGTGTAAGGTGTAAGGTGTAAGGTGTAAGGTGTAAGGTGTAAGGTGTAAGGTGTAAGGTGTAAGGTGTAAGGTGTAAGGTGTAAGGTGTAAGGTGTAAGGTGTAAGGTGTAAGGTGTAAGGTGTAAGGTGTAAGGTGTAAGGTGTAAGGTGTAAGGTGTAAGGTGTAAGGTGTAAGGTGTAAGGTGTAAGGTGTAAGGTGTAAGGTGTAAGGTGTAAGGTGTAAGGTGTAAGGTGTAAGGTGTAAGGTGTAAGGTGTAAGGTGTAAGGTGTAAGGTGTAAGGTGTAAGGTGTAAGGTGTAAGGTGTAAGGTGTAAGGTGTAAGGTGTAAGGTGTAAGGTGTAAGGTGTAAGGTGTAAGGTGTAAGGTGTATGAGAAACAAAAAGAAATCACTATAAAAGCCTACTGTAAATAATAAGACATTTATTTCAACTGTAAGTGTTCTGTTGTTTTCATTTTCAAGGGCGGGGAATCGTTTTTTAAAAGAAGAAAACATGTGGAACTGGGTGTAGTCAGTATGGTTTGTGCCTATCACATAAAGAAGTAACCACTGCAAAGAAGAATTCGGAGTTGTGAAATTACTATAATCCGATATGGATACAGGGTGAGTACAAAATACAATAGTTGAAAGAAGACATCTTGTTTTCAAAACCACGATGAATTTTAATTTTTTAACCTTCTAAGAATGACATTATGTTTTAGTAATTTAGTTAATCCCATTTACCGTTTGTCGTTGGTGAACACTTTTTACTTGAACCTTTTTGGTAATGGTCTGGAACTGGATTCAGTAATGCCCAGCTCTTCTTTCAACTTGCAAACACTTTTACTCTGATAGTGGCCCTTTGAACATATTGAATTTAACAGAAATTGGGGAAAAGCACATTATCTCCAGTTTGGATTAACCAATATGAATGAAATCAAATTAAGGTGATAGCTAACAATGTGTTCTTGCTGTGAATTTCATTTAATGTATTCATTTTTTGCATTTGGGCTGGTTTAAAAATCGCTGAAATCGGGACCTGATGATATTTTGATTCACCCTGTATTGCAGGGTTTTTTTACTCACCCTGTAGGATTTCAAAATATCATAGCACCGCATATCCTCTTTCAAATGAAGAAGTGAGTCATCCTCCTCCATGAATTTTGGAAACAACAATGGTGTTGTTTTATTCTGAGCTGATTGCCTTATTTCCATACAATTTGCATACATGTACTATATATGACTCCACTTTGTTATTATACTATTTTTTCACGGCAATGTGTCGACGAACATGCCCTATAGACATGATAGATTCAAACAGTTAATCGTGTCAGGCACACGACTTGTCCACCCGCATATACCGTTGGAAGCGGCTGTTATAATAGGTCATGGTCACAGGTCACTAATAGGTATATCAAATAAGGTGGGGCCGTTTCAAAAAATCCTTAAAATCGTGATACGTGTCTCTATTTTAAATAGAAGTTGTCAAAAAAACATAACAATTTTGGTATCATATTAAAGACAATTTATCCAGCTACCGAATAAAAAAAGGATTAAAGCCACATGTTTAGCAACAGTGAAGTTATCAATCTAAACGTCGAGTGAGTCAAGGATGGGGCCGGTGGATGAGGCGCCGGTAGATGAGGCGCCCATAGGTTTCTACACAAAATAGCGGAAAACTAGAACTTTTGAAATTGATGCCATTTTAAAAGTATACATAGGAAAGTTTTCAAACTTCTCATAAAAAATGTGTTAATAACATGTGCCTGCTACTATGAATAATAATATTGAATTGTTATCTAGACATTCTCTACTAGAATATGATGTTCAATTCAGGGAGTGTATGATGTTCAATTCAGGGAGTGTTTTAATGTAAAAAAATACACAGTTTTATTAATTTTATTGATTAAACAATAGCCAAATCGCAGTCTCTCTATTTCATTTGTGTGACTCTTCGGTCCTTTTCTACCCTGGGTAGTAAAACATTTAACTAAAAAAGCCAGAAGTGTTTCTTCACATAATTGTTCATAGATTCATGAAGAATTTGCTATTTAGACCTATTTTGGACCACCCTGTATTCAAAATAAAAGGAACTTTAATGTAGTTCATTTTGATAACCATTTTCCTTTAAATTGAATAGTCTATGCTAACTAAATTTCATAGAATATTATATACAAACCTTCATTTTATGCATTATTTCATCATAATTTTAGACACCCTGTACTTTTCCTGTGTACATTTTGGGCAGGTGATTCTTAGCAAATTTGGTAGCACCTTCTGCGGTTGTTCTGATTTTGATGACTATCTTCAGCTAAACCCTAATTGTACAAACTATCAAAATATTTTGTGAGGAGCAAAAACGATCAACTTTTTTATGTTCCACCCTGTAAAAATGTTACACACCCTGTATAATTTGATTCTTTTTTTGCAAAAATGAAAAACCTTGAATCATAAGCTTTCCAACAATATATAGTTTGTGGGTCACTAAGTAGCCTATGTAAAACTTAAGTTTTGTCCCGTTTAATCAGAATTGGTGCATTTCTCAACATTATTAGAAGTGAAACATTTTTTTGGACCAGTTTGTGACTTCTGACCCTATAGCTTTTTTTCAAAATGTGTAATCCTTCCCCGGTATTACTTAACAAAAGAGCGGATCAAAGAGTGAAAAGAAATGATTTTCCGATACTTCGTTTCCTTTAACGGTTTATATATGGCATGCTGCAATATTTCGTAGCACAGTAGTATAAGCCCTTATTGTTCATTGTTCATTGTTTAAGAGTAATATAACGAAAAAAAGAGTCTTGCTAAACGTATCCAATGTACGTTTTCCACTACCAGCGTCACCGTGCATACACATATTTCGGTTCCTAACTTTCGAACTGTATTCTGATGTTAAAGGTGGATGACCCGATCGCTTTAGCTTTTTCCTATCAAAAATTGGGATTTTTATATCAGAATAAAGCCCATATTTCCCCCCATGCGATACCTTACGCCTGAGAGATGTTTGTTTAGATGTTATGAGTGAGAAAAAAAAGTGAATTATCCCCCAAAAAGTAGTTAATCACTCACATTTATGTGAGTGTAATCAATCTACAGCTGTATCTAATCTAAACTTTTAAAATGATTGGCTAAAATGAGAATATTTATTTAATTTGCAGAGGTCAAACATCGCATTATAAATCGCTACATTATCATACATTTTACGCTTCAGTCGATGTTCTCCTCACCCAAGGTCATCTTTCAGATTTTATTCTGAAGTATACTTTCAATACTCGTTGAGAAGAGGCTACTTACTTTTAAAAATCAGTCAATGCTAATTTATATTACAATAACAATTGCATATTATTGAGTTTTCTGATTGCCTTGTGATATTAATTCAAATAGCTTATTATGAACTACACGAGAAAATGTTGATTCTGGTAAGCAGAATGCCCGAGAAAGTGTTGATTCTTACTAACCTACTAAATTATGTAAATTTAATGAGAATCGTTACGATAAGTCCCTACTTCAATTCAAAGTTGTTGTTATGCATCTCGACTTAGTTGGATGCTTGATTTATAAGTACATAACTTGACTATTGTTTTTATTACAATTAGTTGAAAAATATATATTATTCTATCGGTAAAACCAGCAATTGATGAACCAAAAATTGGTTAACATTTCGAGGGCTCATAAACAAAAGGCCTCATCTCCAAAAATGAGATTTTGATATCAAAATATTCTCGTAACACACAGCATATCTCCATAACACAACCCCTTTCAACGTTATAGCCAGTATCACAGGGCCTCATCTCTATCTCCCCAATGTGTTTAAACATCTTCAATAGGCTTTTCCTCAAAATGGTCAAAGTGGAGATAAGGCCTTTTGTTTCTGAGCCCTCGATTTACTGCAAAACTGAAATTCTTTTATTGATATTAATTTAAAAACAAAAATTGGGTCAATGTTCATCATTGGCGTAGCCAGAAAGTTGCTGTATCTTAGTCCTTGTAACTAGGACCTGCGAATCTCATCTATTATTAACACTGTACATTATCAAACTACTGATTCTAAGTTACATGTTACTTCGACTAGCTGTAGCTCAGCTTTTATGAATAAACCTTTCAAAAAGTTCGGATTTTATTTAAACGCCTATATTTCGTTATAAACTGCTCAACAACAAAAAATTGAAACATTTTTTCAAGCACAAGATTTTCAAATATCGCGGGATATATTGATTAAGCGTTATATATCCATGTAAAGCTGATGTGTTCATCTTTACAATGATACCAAATTTGAAGCAATCTCTAGCTCCAATGCTCGGCTACTTGCTTGAGAACCTGGGAAGGTCACAATCTGAATGTGCCAAAATCACACTATTTTGTGCTCAAAAGAACATCTTTGTCGTCTGTTCAATGAAGTGTTACATTGACCACTAGTCTAGTGTGATGATCTATTGATTTTTAAGCACAAAATAGTGTTGATTTTGGCATTTTCAGATTGCGACCTCCCCATGTTCTCAAGCAGGTGGCTGAGCACTGGAACAAGGGATTGCTTCAAATTTGGTATCATTGTAAAGATGAACACATCAGCTTTTTAAAACACTTAATAAACATATCCCGCAATACTTGAAAATCTTGTGCTTGAAAAAATATTCCAAACTTTTTTTGAGCAGTTTTTTTCCATAGTGATATCAATGGAAAGCTGATGTGTTCATCTTTTCAATGATACCAAATTTGTAGTAATCAGTATTCAGCCAATTGCTTAAAAATATGGGGAAGTCTCTATCTGAACAATGTGCCACTCAAAAGTCAACTGAGCGCTGTATAGTAGCTGAGACAAACATACCTTTCCCCCCCCCCCCTTTTTTTTTTTGTATATAAAGAGCAAATGTGAACAATAGCCCAACAGACATTAACAAAGTTAATGAACTGAGTGATTACAAATCAAACGGGTAACTCTCAACAGAAAGCTCTGATGGGCCAATCAATTGGTTCACTGCAACTCAGAAAATAATCAAAAATACAAGTAAACACAATTGGGCAAGTAAAAAGCCAATGAAAGTGGCGTGGGACAGGAATAGGATAAACACCCAAACAGAATAACATCATAAAATAAGAGAAGAAAAATAATATCTGGAGGTCATTGATACATCGAGAGAGCTTAGCCAACATACTCTGAAGAGTTGGAGAGAAAATGTCTGTTAACACGACATTTAAAAGATTGTAGTCCTTCCTCTTCGATGTTGCCAACAACATTGACTGGAAGACTATTCCACAGTGGAACAGCTGTATGGATGAAACTTCTGTCTAAGCAACAAGTTCTGGCAGGCGGCAGTGAAAAGGCGTGATCTGGCATTGCAACACTTGAACGCGTAGCACGACGATGAATATATGGTGTGGGGAGCAATGCTGCTAAATCTTGTGGGCAGTGGTTGGTGTGCATTTTGTACAAGACCGTGGCTGCTGCTACCTGTCGCCTGTGAAGTAGGCTTGTGATGCTGAGATGCGGTAGACCAGTAGCGTCACGAGCTCCAATGATCTTGAGTGCCTTCCTTTGGATGTTGTCAAGCTGGCTTAGGATAGTAGGTGAAGCGCTAGACCAGCCTAATGAAGCATACTCCATTACACTACGGACTTGTGATTTGTACACAGTAGATCTGCCCAATGGCGTCAATTTATTTGCAACCTTGCGAAGAGCGCCGAGCTTCTGGCCAGCCCTGGTTGAGACAGCCGAGATATGTTTGGACCAAGTCAGCTTGCTATCAATGGTAACACCCAGGATTTCCAGTTTGTCTGCAGATGGTAGCTTGCAGTCACAAGTAGAGTTCAAGTTGGGATGGGGTTCTCTTTCTAGAGATTACCATGGTCTTGCACTTGGTAGGCTCGAAGGTCACTTTCCATTTATCAACCCACGCTTTCATATTGCTTAGATCACTGTTAAGGCTAGCAGCTACTGCATTGGAGCTGGTTGAAGACTTAATGGGTGCAAAAAGTGTTGAATCGTCAGCGTACAGATAGAGCTCGTTGTCACAGACATCCACAAGGTCATCAATGAAGACAGAAAACAGTAGTGGACCAAGGATAGATCCTTGTGTGGAACAGAAGCATTTATGGGTGCAGTGTTGGATGCTTGACCCGACATGACGACATTGATAGATCTGTCGGATAAGTAGTTGTGTATCCATGAAAGCAGTCTTCTGGTAACACCTTTTGACATTAGTTTTGAGCAGAGTCCATTGTGCCATACTTTGTCGAAAGCTCCTTTTATGTCAAGGGCAATGACACAAACCTCGTCACATTGGTCTAGGGAGTTGTTCCATTTCTGTGACAAAATGTTGAGGAGATCAGCTGTACTGTGGCCTTCTTTAAATCCAAACTGTCAGCTGGAAACCAGATCATTGCTGAGAAGAAAGCGTTGAAGTTGTTTCTGCACAACAGCTTCCATGATATTGCTGATATTGCTTAGCAGTGAGATAGGTACCAGATATACCAGAGGTCTGGTCCAGTAGCTTTATCTGGATTGAGATGTTGTAATAGTTTTCGAACATCCTTGGGCTTAAAAACTATTTTGTCAAAGGATTTGGTTGTTGAAGGATGGACATTTGGGGCCTGGTCTTCAGCACCTTGGAGTCTACATTTTGAGATACCTTATGGTATATTGATCTCAGATAGTAGTAACTCATCATTGAACATACGACAAAGTTGTTCTTTTGAGCAATAGCGACGAATTTGACATTTAGGAAAAAAAGTGTACTTTAGCTCCCAGATTCTGGACTGTACTAGTATCGGCCAACACTGGAACATCCAGAATCGTTCGATACTGGTACAAAGTCAGTGTTTCAGTACCGGCCAATACTGGCACATATAAAATATTCCAGTATCGGGCGATACTGGAACATAATTATGTATCAGTATCGTTCAATACTGGGACAAATCTCACTGGTATCACGTGGACCAGTATCGACCGATACTGGAACATAAACATGTTCCAGTATTGCTCGATACTGAAGTACAATTTGGTGTTCCATTATGATACTGGAACAGTAAAATCGTACCAGTATCGACCGATACTGGCAAATTTTATGTTCCAGTATTGAACGATACTGGTATACCAGTATCTGGGACCTAAAGTACCCTTTTTCCAGCATTTATTAATTGAGACCTTCCCACTTTGTCAAGGAAGTGGTTGAGCACTGAAACAAGTGATTGCTACAAATGTGGTATCATTGGAAAGATGAACACATCAGCTTTCCATTGATATGTAAACTAATATGAGTATGTCACGAAATATTCGAAATTGGCGATTGAAAACAATTTCCTAACTTGTTTTTGAGGAGTTTAGATAAAGAGGGAAAGGACGCGAGGTGGTTAGGGTTACTGGATTTAATAATTTAATGTGGTAACTGGAGAAATAATATGATGGTGAAAATGAGTAGAGGATTTACACTTGTTGCATCTCGATACATTTTTAGTAAATTTATTGTGTAATTCTCATGCCTGGGTTTGTGAAAATTTCTAAATTATTTAAAATTAAAATATAACTGAGTGAAACCGTTAAACTCAAAAGGTGTGTGCTAATTCTGGTTCAAAAGGCCTGTAGAGCGGGGGGTTTTGTTGCCTGAACTTGTTGTGCTCTCACTTTTCTGAAACTGAACCCATCTTCTCTATAGTAGTGAATTCAGTACTGAATATTGACCATTTCAAATTGAGATCGGAAATCTTCGGAAAAACAGGTCACGTGGAGTAGGTGCGTTGCGCGTTCTTCGTAACAGTTGATCGCATTCACAGCATTGTTCTAGTTGGTTGTCCGCCTAGTGATTTACTATATATACTATGTTTACATACACGCGTGCACACATGAGAAGTAAAAGGTGGAACAAGACTATTTTGGTTTTTTTTATCAACAAAGGCGTTGACCGGCAAATTCAACATGTATCGAGCAGAGGGTAAAAAGTGAAAATATTACCCCAAATCTCTTTAAATCTCACCGTTTTTTGTTACTGAAATGCCGCAACATCAACTTTGTGAGGGATACAATCTATCACCAACACCAGCGCAATCTACCACACGGGCAGACGGGTGAAAAACACGTTTGTTTTTCTCCGGCACATGGCCATGACCTGTGAGCTGACAGGTCATGTAACCGAGCGTCAAATCACTCGGCTAATCGGAAGCATTCGGAATCGATCGTATATTTTCGGATTTGAAATGGTCTATTGAAAGGAAGTTTTTGATAATGGGTAACACTTTTTGTTAGGCCAAATAAAAGTTTGTCTTAGAAGACCGTGCGCTGATCAAACTATAGTGTAATTCGGGTTGTTACCAGATCTTCATGCCACAATTTCATAAATTTGCTCTCATAGAGTGGGGAATTTGATAAAAACGAGACTCGTATATGACACCGTAAAGTGGTACATTTCTGTATACCTTATTTATGCCAATCATGCAAGCATGCGTGACCACAAAAACACCTAATAAGGCGTGGTTTTTGAGATGGGGTGAGTAACACTGTTAGAATGCGTGGCCACAAAAACGCCTAATAAAGGGCGTTTTTGAGATGGGTTGAGTTATGCTTGTAACATGGTTTAGGGGTCAAAAATCATCAATTTTCAAGAAAAAAGGGTACTTTTATCAAAATCCAGTTCCTAATAAGGGAGTCAAATTTGGGAGAAAAACAGGCAAAACCTCATTTTATGGTGAAATTTGTCTGGAAAATGTTTGGTCATGCATGCTTTTAGCTTGATAGTTGACTGGGCCCGGGTATTCACTCTTCCCTTGGTCAATGTCATATTTGATAGACCTCCCCTCTCTCTAGGACATAAACATAACCTAGGCACACACACACACTGTAAATAAAGCACTCAAAAGAAACATATCCATATATCCCGTAATGTCATAGTAATTGCACATTTAATGGCAACTTTTTGAGAAAGAGATTTGTCATCATCAAGAAACAACAAAGAAAAAAATATGGAGGTCATTTATAGTACAATTCTACATTTCACCAATTTCTCATAAGACCCACATTATCACAGTAAGAGAACAAATCCATCACATTTTTTTTGCTTTTCCACTTTTTATGTTGTGCATTTCATTGAAATTAGTCTTATCTGAAAACAAGATAACAGAAAAACAAATTTAACTGAGTGCAGTTTTATGGTACCTGCTCTCCCCCTTTTTTATTTAGAAGTATCAGTTTACACACAATATTGTTTTCGTTCATCACGTTTTTGTCAAATTCATATATTTAAGCATTTTATAAATTTATTCTAATTAATCCAGTGTCCATGATTGTGTTTACAATTCAACAATATTCCCTTTTTTATTATCTTTAACATCACATAATTGCTAAAACATTTAAAGCCTGATATAAAAAATTGTCAATTTCAGCGCAGTCATGATAATGTACCTACAAGAACCAATTTTCTATACACAGATACACACTACCTCCAGCACAGTCTTCCGGGCGTATTAAAGTACTGCTACTGCTGCTTAATTGAAATGCAAGATTTGCGACTGTGATTAAGCTGTAAAAATACCGGTCAAATGTGCAACATTATGATGTACACACAAACTTCAGATTTGTGAGTCTGACTCATTCCTAGAAGGCACCGCACATCTTCTCTTATTTGATTATGTATCATACCACTCAATATAGCTTAGCAGATAAAAAGACTAAATGAGATTTTTCTCTTGCCTATAGTTAAAATGCCACAATATAGGTACTGACGACGGGATAGGATACACACAAAGATACAAATCTAAACACTAAGATATTTTTATACAAATTCTTGCATCAGTTGATTGTGGAATGTGGTTTAATACAATGAACGATGCCTTCTACGAATGACATTATTGGCAAATAGTCAAATACCATACCCTAACAATCCCGCAGCATTTGTCGAGCCAAATTCATTTAGAGTTACTGCAGAAAACCCTGCACACCTTTTTGCCAAGAGTATAACACTTATCCTTGGTATGGTGTGTCGGGTATTCTTTGGTTTTGCCAAATATTTCACTAGATTTGCTTTTATGCTACCAATGACCAAGCCTATGTAATCACTGTAGGCACTGCACTGTAATAGGCATGTACCATTATTTCAGGGGTATACAGTAAATCATAGCTTTACTCGTTAAAAAAGTTTGTTATCGCCTTTTTTGTTAGTACTTGTATACACTTTTTTCTTCTTTTAAACAAATCAAGTGCAGTGTGACCAATCTTTAATACACAATCAATGATCTAGATGACGACAGATTACCAAAAAACAATCATTTCATATTTTGGTAAACCCAGGCTTTATAAATATATATATTTGGGGTTATTTTTCTTCTTATTCTTCTTCAGACTTGGTTGATTTTTGGGGTAAGGGTAAAATTACATGGTACGATCTGTACAATAATTGGCCATACTGCTTTGTGTAAACATTTTTTGTACAATTTGTCAAACACCCCTTCTCAATTGTTGCAATGGTATAAACCATACTATATAAGGACATTTTTTCTGTCAACTCAACTGTTGATTAGTTAAAAGTGACCCACCCGGGCGCACCGATTATGCAATGAGGGGGAAAATGAATTTGGATTAAATGAGTTTTTAAAGTTACACTTATAAAAAAGAGAAAAAATGTTAATTTCTTAGCTACTACATAATATTTATAAATTTGATAAATCAAAAAACAAGATTTGATTGAATTAGCGGGTGACGAATCAGTTCAATAGGTATAATAATGAATGTATGAAAGCCAGAAAGCATGAATAAATTCTTCTCTATATTGTAATTATAATAATATCATCTGAAACATATGTTTACTATATTTTAATAACAAATAAAGCAAGAAAAGAGAGTGAGTAGTACATCTATTGATGTCATATCGTATATAAAGAGGATATTTCTGTAGTAGCATTAGGAGCTGCACAGCGTTTTTTCCGACAGACAACCCTGTTTTTTCATGTATATATAATCGCTACATTGTTTTTAGAATGGAATTTTCCAATCTATACCAATTTCAATAGTATCGTCACTATTTATAAATCAATGCTATGGAAATCCTTCCATAAATGTGTTGTTCAACAACAACCTTCCTACAGAGAGTACATATACAAATACAAATATATAATCAGAAAATGTTGAGGTATAAATTGGAAAATTCCACCACTGTGACAGAGACGTACGTAGTTCATTCTGCGGCTAGAGGTTTATTTCAAAAGCTTATTATAAAGTCACCTTATAAAGACACTAACAATCTAATTTGTTAGTTTACTAACTGGTTTTAAATTCTAAAAAGCAGATGCAGCCGTATTTGATAATTATACACATACAAACATCCAGAATTAACTACAGTTTTTGAGATTAAATTTCTTAATTTTTTTTAAATATTTTTTTTTCTTCTTTCATATATGCAAATGAGTATCAACTATATATATTACATGTTTTTAACAATATATCTAATATGATTTTTTGTTTTGTTAACAAGACTGGTCAAATATTTCATTAGTAAATATAAATTACAGAAGATTCCTAATCGAGTTCTTTAATACGACACCGGTGTAGAATCGGTTCTAACTGTTTATAGTGTATTTACAATGAGATGAACTGAGCTCGGCGTGAAAAATGGTATAATGACATTACCGCTACTGGAGGTCCAAGAGACATCTTATTGTAAAAGCACTGATATTTTAATTTCAGAACACACACTATAGGAACTGTGATAATTGGCTTATAAAAAGCTAGGTTTACTATCATATGTTAGTGAAGGAACAAATTGAAAGTCTGTTCTAAGTCATATCATAAGCCATCTATCACTTCAAGATAAAATAACCCATCTCAAAGTTCCAATAATACAACAGCACGTGAACTATACCAATAGTAGAGCTACCAAAGTCCCTGTTAAGCAATACAGGAGACTCCTTACCCACCAAAGGTACTTCATTTCATTTGAAACATGATAAGCAAAATCTATATTTGAAGTGAAATTTGTTTAAAAAAGAGCATGAAAACTAGAACTGTGAGAATTAACAAGAGACCGAGTGCAACTTTGAGATGGGCTTTCTTATTGGTAAAAGGTAAGGGCCCAAATCAAAGAGCCTTTCATGTAAATTGTCATCATTATTCCATACAAAATGATCAAATTGCCAACTTTTTACATATATCAAATGACAAAAAACCCACCAACAACCAAAAAACACCTAACCCCCAAGTATCTTTGCTTGCACACTTCTCCACTAGTATATTCTATCCCAAACCATTCTTTGTGTGAGCATTGTATTGCCTTTTAGAGGCAGAGCTATGCTTTTTATAATGTACACACCTACACTCAATACAGCCACACTATAGCCTCTAATGGGATGAACACTTATGGAAAGAGTAAAGACCACTATTTTGTCAAGGGTCAGGTTCGAATCCTACAAATACCTGTGTCCTCTGTATCATACACATCCAGCTAATAATGAGTACATCACATTGAAAGAGGAAGCCCCGTTCTGGACAGCTTAGGGAATTCTCTAAGGTTGGAATATCTCCATGGTGACTCTGTTCTGACTCTGTTCTGTCTGTCACCATGTGAACAGGTGTTAAAGCGGTTCTTTGCGAAGAACTGGCCATGGTGAGGCTTCCTCTTGAAGTGATGCTTAACCCACACCACATCCTCAATGGTCAGCGTTTAAAGATCAACTTATAGTCCGCGTCATATTGCTATGGACATAATTCTACCAATGCATACGTGCATAGTAAGAGCGTACGTGCGTAAATCCTGACATTGTGATGCGCATGCAAGCAGTTGTTCTCGCATTTCATGCATCTGGACACAGCTCGGCGAACAGCAACAAAACACGCTCGTGTGCTTGAATTTCGTCCATAGTATTATGACAGTGACTGCAACAGTCATCCAATCAGTAGGGGTAGGACCAATTGAAATCACCAGGTACGTTGGCCTGTATAATTTTACCCAACAACTTTTTCCCATTATAATATCAGACCTGCCAATAATAGAGCATGGTACTTCAGAAACTTCTAGTATGTTCGAAAAGTGCTATGCTGTGTATTAAATCAAACGTGTGTTCATTTATAACACATTAGAGCTACTTTCAGTCATTGTGGCAACATCTGGTGGCAGCATTCACTCAAAAACAAAACATTTATCAGACCCTAAAATCCTTCTGCTGATGATCCCACCGTGGTCTGAAAAAACCCCACAACAATCACCTTTTGTAATTTTCATGATCAAAATCATATCTGTCACCCCTAACATAATATAAAATAGTGAAAGATTGTGTACCGGTACTTCATACGTAAAAAAACCCCAAGAAGTCATCATGGCTTTAATCATAATTCAATCTAGTTTTTAGAGAAAAAGGAAATACACATATAGGGATGTTTCCCCTTTCCAACAACTCTATGCTCTTTTATAGGGTACCTGTAGCTCTGATGATAGATGGAAAATGCGAAGTGAGGATATGGTCGTTGTTAGAGAATTCTCCTCTTCCCCTCTTTCTCAAGTAAACATTGTACAAAAAGGCCTTAGGATAAATCATTGGCGATTCAATTATTACACATATATATCACAAGTCAAAGATATATACACAGACGGTATTTATAATAACTGCTATAGGTAATACTTGGGGAATGTTGACAAAGGCGCAGAATTTGGCACCCAACGATGCATTTTGATTTTGCCAACCGATGTTCTTCACAATGCACTCGGCATTTCTGCAGCTATTCCCTGAACAAAAAATACATTTGGCTTATTATTTCACAAGCTAAATAACAAGCCAATTATATGATGTAGAATCTACTAGTCCACTGTATGGCTGTTTGACCCGCTGACTTATCATCACTAAAATCATACACAGAAATCAACAACAAGATTGACCAATTACTTTAAACGCTTGACTAAATGCCTGACTACTCCAGAGCAAGTTTGGAATTTCACAAGAGGGCGCCCTCTATAAACAGCTTGAGCAAAAGGTGGCTGACACATTCCGCTAAGTCAATATCTATCTGCCTCTCTATAGCACTCGGCAAACGTCTTGCACAAAAGGTGGCTGACAACATATTCCGCTAATTTATCTGCCGACACTAACTTACAATACGCAAGGATCAAACAGCCGTGAACAATGCAGTATCCGGTGACTACTACAAGCCTATATCATACAGATTGAACGATGCTTATAATTGCATATTGCATTTGTAATATTTGCAAATCAGGTTCAGATCTTAATCAAATGGGGAACTCATGATCGTTCTTTGAAGTGAAGTGTTTTGCAAGTCACGTTGACCTATTTGAACCCCATCGTTGTGAAGAAATTGCTGACATTTTCTACAATAAGAAATCCCCAAAACATCGGTTTGAACACAATTCAAGGAGATTCTACGACAAGCATCACTTTTGGTACAAAAATGAGGCTTATATTATTAGATCAAAATAAACAATTTACTAATATTTAGGTCAATTTGATTATCAATTGAATAACATACCCCTGAATGGTAAATAAAGACAAAATCTAAAACATGCAAAAGAGCAGACATCCGTTCTTGAAATATACCCTCCATATTATTACCAAGCTTCCAAAAACAATGATGAAACGTACCCTTTTCACCAATATTTAGAATGATCATGTATACCCCAAATCAATTTTGAGTGAACCCATCGGCAGTAATTTGGGCAATATCTACTAATGCCCCGAATGGAATACACCTAAGCATACGCCACAGTGCGCATCTTTATTCTGCGTGTAAAGCGATGTTACGGGCTACACAAGTAGATAATGACACAATTTCAACTGAATCATTTTTGATCTATAGTCAGCGTCGTGATGCCACGGACAAAATTCCACCAATGAATGTGTATGTGCGTAAACCCTGAAGTGCGTACCGCAAGCATTAAAAAATGATTGTGTCGTCCTGATATTGGTCATCATGCGCACATATTACGCATTTGGACGCAGCCCGAGAACAATTACACATCACGCTCGCGTAAAATAGCTTGAATTTCTTCCATAGCATTATGACAGTGACAATAGCAAGCTGTTGCCATTGGACTGATATTCATGCATGGCTATAGACAATCCCAAGTCATTAGGTGATACAGGTAATCGTCAGTGTTTGACAAGGTGGAAAAATCAAAGGTGAGAATCTTAGCCTCTAGACTGAGCAGAAGGGTAACACACAAGCCAGGGATACACAACAACACATCCATGTATCCTATTAACTCGTTCCTCAACTTAATGCACATGGTGCAGTATGGTGTTTTAAGGGTGCATTCCCCATAGCCGATCCAATGTGTAATACATTACATGATCGCAAGCGTATTAAAGCATGGCACTTCTGATGACTGTCCTTCTAGATTTACAACTGTCTTTCAATCATCTAATTTCTTTACGGAGCAAACTTTTTGAGCGACAAGATAGGCAGTAACAATGTTCAGCAATCAGCCAAATTCGTAAACCAATTGTACTCTGTATCATTGTCAGAAGTTGGGTTGATGTCAACCCATACACCAAGCATTGCTAAAACAATCGTCAATACATTACCCGTATAGTTATCATCAACAGCGGACATCTATCCCATCAAAGATGGTATAAAATGTGGATTTCAAATGACTTTACCAGAATCCCAGCGCTTTCTTACAGTAATGAAATCAATATTCATATCTCTCTTCCACTTGTGCCAATGAGCCAAAATCCCTACCTCATGGGCCAAACACCTATCCATTATTGAACCATGAGAAATAGTTCAAATCTAAAATTCAATATCACCCAATATTTCTCAATTCATGACTTATTTATATTTACATACTCACAAAATGCACACTGTAACAACGATAGAAAAAAAGAAGTCCATGGAGAAACAAAGTTTTGTTAACATTTCTACAAATCTGTTTTCATATCACCTTCTCTCAGTTGATGCCATTTTGTAAATATTTAAGCAAGAAACATGATAAAAGGCACATTATGTTCCCTATGTTCGTTTTGTTTGAGTCGGTCAAGTAGTTTGATCACAAGTTTACTTGGTTTATTTACGAATGTACAACTGTACAACATGCACATTATACAGATATGGAATAGCGAACTGGATCAACACTCTACAGGGATCTAGGAAACAATGTAACAGTTGGTGATGGTAATCAGCATATCGAGGGCTTAGTGCCAGAAGGTCCTATCTGTAATAGCTGCCAGTTGTTATATGCTGAGCAATTGGTATAAACTAAATGTAAATCGGAGTAGCTATTGCAGACATAGCTACTTAATGATGTGAAGTGTCACTATCTGTAATAGCTGCCATATGTTGTTATACACTTCTGGTGCAATAAGGTGCACTCTTGGGAAAATGCAATCTTACACACGGCAGCCATTGTAGATAGATCGTTGCGGCACCAAACCCTCGATATAATCCAGAGGAGCTATTTCCACAGGCTGTTGGGAGGAATGGCATGGGGGAGTAAGGGAGGGGGTCATTAACCTTTTTTAGTTAAAAATAATCTCAATAACAATCCCTTAATTCATTTTATACAAGTTTTTTTCCATTTAATTGGTCCATTTTGATTGGCTTTCATTGCTGAGTGAATTCTGCTTTTCATGTGATTGGTCAACTCGCAAAGATGTGGTGGTTGTTATGGCAACCGGATTAGCCAGTTTTTAATATTACCTGGGTACACATTTCTTGATAAACTTGTTCAAAATTGATTGCAATAATTTATGCTGCTAAGATACATGAAATGATGGAGACGAGTCAAATTGTCTGGGCTAGTCATGTGATCAAACCTTGTTGTTACGGATAGATCTCAACATCCGATACAGCCATGATGTAAAATCCAGTGCCTCAAGGAACACACACATATAGTCGGTTCAACATAGGATAGGACATGACATTAGGAAAACAGTACCGAGTCCGCATTAGGATTTATAGCTCATTTTCATGTTCCATGTTACCCTCAACAAACTATAGCAAACATTCACCCTGTGATAGTTTAGGCTACATACTTCGTTACACATTCTTGGCTACCTGTACATGCAGGATTGCGATAAACATTTCAAGCGATCATTTTACCCAGAACTGACAACCTTGGACTGACCCATTTGTGTGTTTTCCAAAGTAAAATGAGGGTCAGTTTCTCCTAAACAGGGCCAATTGGCAGGTCTGTTGACCTCACAGGACTACTGTACATATCCCTACCTGGAGTTACCACACGCTTCAGAGGGCTAGTACATAATGGCCATTGGTATTGTATGAAGACCTGCAATCATCAATCATTTCAATAGCCATGCAAAACATGACACCCATAAATAAAACAGCACAAAAATGTATCTTTTCCCACCAACACTTGTTGCCATTTTCCCCCTAATAAACAAAATCTACATAATAAAACAATCAATATACACGTATCACATTTTCAAATACACAATAAATATCCAATTTCTGTTATCATTATTTCCTTCAAAAAACCTTGCAGTAAATTTTAAATCTTACAAAATGTATAATCTACACGGTCTAATCTAGAGAGTTTATTCATAGGGTAGAAAAGATCGCAGGAGACTATGTGCGAGTGAGCCTTGAGCATATCGTATTCCAGACTGTACCATGTGGGTCTTTTTGTAAGGCATGATGTTCTTAGACCTGGTACATATAGGACTGTGCATATAGTTTCAGTAGCAAAGAGTTATGGTTTTTTTTAGAGATCGTGAACTAATATACTGTATATACTGTATATCACATCTATGCATGAAGAGAAATATTGTGTTTGACAGCAGGCAAATGATGACTTTGAAGGATGATGACTTTGATGATGATGTCACATAATAGCCAAGGTAAAGTTAATCCCCTGAGCGCTACCTGCCTATCTAACAGTATTTATGATTGGATAATTACAAAATGTACTCATTTGAATAGCCAATTACAATACTGCTTCTAAATCATTTCACTCTTATCGTTATACAATGATTCCAACAATGTCTCTGATTGGTGCAACAAATGATGCCTCCATCTTTCTGGCCAATCAGCAGGTAGTTCTCACGGGGTTATAACCCAGCATACAATCAAAATGAGTAATCACATCACAGGTAAATATTCCATAAACATTTTCTTAGGGAGTGATATGTGACAAAGAGAGTATCAATATTTCAAATTTTGGAGGATTCTGTTTTGTTTGTTGCACCATTTTGATATATTTTGATATATTTTGAAATTTTGGATTGGCTTGAGATAGAGGTATCATGAACATTTCAAATCCATGCTATTTTGATACGTTTGGACATATGTGTACAGCAGCAGCAAAAGGGAGCAGTTGTCTCTCAACAAAAAATTGAGATCTTAACCCCCTGAGAACTACCGGCCGATTGGTTGAAATTTAGAATGTGTCAAATATTGTGCCAATCTGAGACATTGTTAGAAAAATTACAATTGTCAAAAATATGAGCATAAAATATTCATAAGCAAAACTGTAATTGGTCATCAAAATGATTATATCATGTAATTGACCAATGGGAATTATTGTACGAAAGACAGGTAGTGCCCAGGGGGTTAATACCAATACAAGGAGCTGTTTTGAATGCTTCAAAATGACACCTTTGTGGTTCAAATTGAATACTGCTTTCTGATTTTATGAAGAAAAATTACGACAAATTGTCTTTATTTTATTTGTTTTTCGACACTTAATTCCATCAATATCTCATAATGCACTTTACCGACAACTGCACCCTTTGCCGCGACAGTACACATATGTGTTAACGGGACCCAGATATGCGAGCCTTCATTTTCAACCAGAATTAGGTTGGGTAAAAGCCACAATCCCCTCCCTGCTTGATAAAAATGGCAACCATAACAGAATCTGACCGGGTCACATAAAAAGTGACAAGTTGCGGGCAAGCTGTTTTGAGATCAATAAGGTCGGTGATGTTATACAAAGAATATAAACAAAGTGTGGAACAAAGTATGATTCTAACACACCTAAACAATTAAAAGTCACAGTATTTCAAATGAGGCATAATGGTAAGGCCGAGAATGCGACCTTTGACTTTTCAAATGACATAAATCATTTGGTTTAATGTGTACTTGCCCTCAACTTGTCACTTCCTATGTGACAGCGCACACCATACAAAACATGAAAGGTGCAAATGCTAAATTGGCAGAACCATATCCTCCTATTGACATTGATGAAGCGCCCTAATAGAGCGTAATTTCAATAGCCGCTAGGCGGGAAAAAACACTCTCACTTGTCACAATCCTTCTTGCTATCTTAACTTCAATCTTGTTAAACTCCTTCCTACAAAGTCAAATCTTGACAACACACAGTTGGCATATTTCACATAGAAAAACCATCTCCAACATTCTATGCATTACAATCAAGTCCAACTAATCCTTCTCCCCTTAGATCAAAATAGAATGATCATAAGGAATACAAACACTTAGCACTCCCAACAGAACCTTTTGGCTATGTCTGCTTTAACCACCCAAATAGCATAAGCTTAAGCTTAATAATAAGCTTAAGCTTAATAACAAGCTTAAGCTTAATAACAAGCTTAAGCTTAATAATAAGCTTAAGCTTAATAATAAGCTTAAGCTTAATAATAAGCTTAAGCTTAATAATAAGCTTAAGCTTAATAATAAGCTTAAGCTTAATAATAAGCTTAAGCTTAATAATAAGCTTAAGCTTAATAACAAGCTTAAGCTTAATAACAAGCTTAAGCTTAATAATAAGCTTAAGCTTAATACAGAGCACAGCTTTCTTTTGTGTGCAAAGTGACGTCACGGGTGGAAAAAGCAGATAGTGCCAGCTCTTTTAGAGCATGATGTGATTGCATGCTGGTGTCCAAATCTTTTCTCTGGAGTACATATCTCACACACTTGATAGTGCATAAAGGGTCAATATCCTTGGATCATTCCATTTAGATGCATAGGGGTGACCTGTTCACATCCAACAGTTTTTGTGCTTGTTACGCAGCAAAAATGTATGCATTGAAAGTGCCCATTACATGCATGCGTTGACCCCGATTAATTCAAAAAGACGTACAAATTTAATGCTACAAAAATGGCCCAACAATAAGAGAATTTGAAAGTCTAGAATCTACATTTTTTGAGAAAAGTATAGCTATACCTGTACTACATGGTATCCTACTGCCACTATCATTGTGCCGCCTTAAATATAGTTCCCATATACATATTTTACTGTGCCTTCTATGTCTCTATCTGTCCGAGAGTTACAAATATATGATTCCTGGAAACTAAAGCCATCGATAGTATAATATAATCCAAAAGACCCACCACAACATGTTCACTTATAACAACATCCTTTACTTGTTGTACATGTCGAGACAAAAACTCGCAAGTCAACATAATTTAATCTAAATTAAGCGCCAGGGAAATGACCACATTTCTCAATCAAAATCATTTTCACTTTTACTTGTATGGCTTAATATGGTAATGCAAATCAATCGATCTGCAAGTTCTGATTCTTGATCTAATGACAATAAAGTATAGAAGGGAAAATTGCATCTTCCAAATTTGTCTATTGACAAGATTTAATTAAGAGCTTCTCCCATGTGTTCAGACTATATAATTGACCAGTTCAATTCAACAACGAAAAGGTATTTAAAAAAAGAGTACTACATATAAATTTAGAAATAGAAATATTGAAGACTACATCTGCAATTCCAACATCTCTTTTTTACAAAGACACAATACTTTTTAGATTTCAAATGAGATCCTTACTTTTCAGTAAGGATATCAAATCCATGGTGTTATCAAGTACCGAATTCATCAACAATTCCTAACCATGACAAAGTAAGCCAGTAACAGACTTACTTGTGATCAACAAGTAACTGAAATTCCAAAACACAAATTGGATACACAGTGATTAAGCTGTTAAGTTCATTGATACCCACAATGCATTTATCACAACTTGCTTTTGTTGAGCACACATGATATCTTCAAAAGCCATCATCGCACGGTCTCAAAACATGGTCACCCTTTTTTCAGGACAGTTAAATCCAGAACGACAATCTCACTCAAGAGTCGAATAATGATATACGAACCACTGGTCGTGACCAGTATATAACAGCAGAATGCAGAGATCTGTTTATCGACTCCACTGGATTTGTAAACAAACAAAAATTGCAGCATTTTAATGCAAATAAGTGTACTGAACAAATCATACCTATAAAATAGAAAAAAATTAACACATAATATATTTATCTCCTAGCTACTGTAAAGTGAGTTGTACATAATCTCTGTACTTGATTGAAAGATAAAATCAACTCTTAAAAAAATACCAGCCGCAAAACGGATCTTCATCAATCCTCTGGTCAGGCTCAGTAAGCATCTTGCGTGATCGTTAAATATAACAATGATGCAAACATCCTTTATATGTTCGTTGAAACAAACATAAAATATTCCCTGTGCCAAGAACAAAATGAAACTGCTGGCAGTAGTAGCATCTGAGAGAAACAGAGCAACGAGCTAATAAAGAAAATAGAAGAGAACTGTTCGGTTTTAAATCTTTTGTAAATATCTTTTTCTTGTCACAAACTCCTCGTGGGAAAAATGATCTCCGATCGCACGCTGTCCTTTTGTCTCATCCGGCTCTCACTTCTCGCACCTCGCATGGAGTAAACCAATTGTTGCTAGGCAGCCAGAATTTTGTAAGGGAACAAAAAAAATGGCACTGCTACTATTTGTTGGGTGCGCTGGGGTCACCGGATCTGTGAAAGTGGACGTTCTGCCACTTGCCTTCCTTACGCGCCCAGACTCTAGTCTCTTCTGATTGTGTGGTGACTGGCAACCCATTTCTGCAAGAACACAACAATTATAATCAAAATAAAACAATGGCAGAATATTATGTTTGTGAAATAGAAACAAAATCAAGATACCAGACTCCCTACGCTACTATTGTACTAGGTGTGTCATCGTCTCTGTTCTGTCAAAACCTTGTATCTCCATCGAGCCCTTCAGCATGTATAAAGTAATACTATCTATGTATAACATTTGAGCTGTCTGCTCTATACATGTTCAAGGGCTTAAAACACATCTATCAAAACCTTGGACTTGTGCTCTTGCCCCTGAACATGATGAAGAAAGACATCCTATGCGTAACCACTGGCCAGTTTTTACTTTATACATGCTGACGGACCGGAAAAACATACAAGGTTTGACAGGACAGCGACGTCATCGTTTATGGGGTCTAAAATAGCGTACCTGGACATTCGCCAAAATCAAACAGCATCTCCCAAATGTATGTGCATCCATACATCCCCAGTGCAAACAATTGGGATAATTTAGATTCAAATTAGTGAGCCCCTTTGCAGTAGCTAATTGTCATTAAGTTAGGCTTCAGGAGCATTCACATTTTTTGCTGCCAGAGCCTTTCCCTTACAAGTAAATCCCAACCCTAAATGGTGCTATTCCTGGAGCATAATATATTGAAAGAGTCTCACTTTTGCAATAAGTGTTTAAATTGCTCTTGATCCACAATTATGTTGTTTGGTAGGCCTATAGTTCTTTCTAATGACCATCATTTTCATCACCAGTTTCCAGAAAATCTCAATCTCAATCACTGAATAGCAAGAACTAGACTTTGCACACCTACTTACCGATCGATATACTGTGTGAGTCGTATATATCCTACGCATGCTGCATCGTCACCTAGTATGTGTACATGTGGATGTAGAATGGTCACGTTACGTGCTGCTCTGCTATTCTTATTCAACACTGGCAAAGAAAGCAAACATACAAATCAGTGCAACAGACTGGGAAAACCTTCGGGAACAAAATTCCAGTTGAATTCAAATAGCACATAGTGTTAGTAGGTGTGTAGAATAACGTGATATGATACAGATACAGGCATCGGGCCAATTCAAAATGTCTGGCTCACAGTGACCTTCTAGTGCACCTCAACAATTGCTTGACCTCCTTTGGTTGGACCCCAATTAAACTTACTACAAGAAACCAATCATATGAATATTTTTGTATTTTTAACAAATTGCAAACCCTATTCGCCTCTTGCACAGTTCAACCGTTAGCGTGGAGAGCCGCGGACTGATACCATAATGAATGGGACTATTCCAATGGAAATGGTTCGACTCTCTCCACACAATGTGACTTGTCTTGCAGTAAGACATTGCAATATTATGCAACACTCTCACTCAATTCGAATCCAGTCTCGAAGACGTAACCCGCTAATGGGGGGGGGGGGGGGGGGGGGGGGGGAGGGTACAAGGTAAACAGTTGAATGGGAGGCTTAAACCTTCACGTCCCTGAATTTAGTCAATACATGCATATATATATTGTTTCTTGAAAAATTAGACAAATCAATGAAATTGTGCGAATTTTGATATGCTCACAATAGCACCCACCTACGGAGTCGTGCCATTATTCGCACATGAACATCAGAGTGTGTGCATTGATTTTTCCAATTTATCTTGAAACAACACATACGGATTTATTGACCTATAATCATAACGATGTAATCACAACAATCTCTAAATTGTTTCTCACATCCTCAAAAGGATGGCCAATACATGCACTCCACACATGCCGAAGACACAACAACCATTATTGGGCGAGTTATCCTTCCCAGCCATGTCCAACTACGTATTTATCATCATACTGCAGTGGAGCGAAATTCTGGTCCATGATATAAAGATCCATAGTCTGTCAGGCAATGACCAATAACCATTTTTAATGATATATATAAAGTAAGCTACAAAAGAAAATGATCACTTATTTACAAGGGTATATATTAAAATTCTCTGCATAAAAATGAACAATTTCTGTTCACAGGCATACTTCAAAACGCTTTACTTACCACACATCATTAATCAATAGATTACCTCAATCACAGAGAAACAGAAGGCATTCAAATGGACCAGGTAGCTGAATCAAATGTCACAGCAAGGAAAAGAAAAGGACAACAAAATGGCACACATCTGCAAAGCAAAATATGGTACCTGAGTGATTCTGTATAGGGGTGTTCTCCTTACTGACCGTGATGACCTTTAATGATTGCCAACAGTTTTCATGATCAGACCTTCCTTTTGCTGTTATCTAAAGCCGCTCTGGAAGCTTCTGGTATGGAATATAACGATGTCACGACTGACGAATGTGTGACATTTAATTCAGCAACCCGTTTCATTTGAATGCCTTTTGTCTCTGTGAGATTGAGGCAATCTCTTGATTAGGCCCAAAAAAATAAATTGTTATGTTGTCCTCCACAGCTTTCAGAGAGGAGGGGCGGGCGGGCGGATTTTTTTTTTTTAAATTTTTTTTTAAAATTTTTATTTTACCAGCGGAAGCTAAAAGTTCAGCCGTTTTTTTTTTGTTGGCCTTAATGACATGTGGGAAGTAAAAGAGTTTTGAAGTAAACCTTTGAATTAAGATACAGGGTGCCCCAGAATGATATATACCGGGAAAGGTGCATTAATTTAGCTATAAATACCGTTGTTGCTCAAAGTGCTTATGATTCTAATATCTACATTATACTTAGCTTTCTTAGGAATTTCACATTTTAAAAAATCGGACTCTTCTGACAGAAATTATGGACCCTTTGTAAAAATTGTTGATTCCAAGTTTCACCCAAATTACTTCTTGCTGTGTCCTCTTTTGTTTCTAAATTAATAGATATCAACTCTTGGTGATGTTTTGTCAAGCAATAGTTGGATGATGTACGGGAATTTTTATACTAGAGCGATTTATATCATACTTTCTTAAGCGGCAGTTTTGAAGTTTGGTGCAAGTTTTATTAATTGAAATACGCTTAAAGTGAAAAACAAGTTTTCACCGATTTTCAATGTCATGCCGAATCGGATTGGATACATATTCTTTATAAAGAAACATGTTCACCATTAAATTGCAGGCATAATTTTTATGCAGGGAATGTTAACTTGCACCCTTGCAAAGAAGTAATAAGTGTCTTATGTAGCTCAGTATATATTGGTGCAACAAAACTAAAAATTAAGTAGTATTTCACTACTGTTTTTTTAATTGTTTACAAGTATAGAGCCAAATTGGAGTGATTCTTATACAAGAGGGACACTCCATGCACAATTCTTTCTAACGTTGATATCCTGGTCTAAAAAAGTATACAAATATGGCTCCCAGTAGCAGCAGAGGTATCAGAATTTAGGGTGGGGTCCAATTTTATGGAGGGGGGAGGGGGGGGGGGGGGAGTCGCAGAAGGGGGTTGTGAATTATAGCTCCCCCTCCCTGCCTATGATGGCTCCTGATAGGTATGATGACAGGTAATACGTTTGGTTTCTATTGAAAAAGTTATTGGTTTCCAACCAGAGGTTACCAAATGTTTATTGAGGTGTAGGGTAGTCATGAACATATAGAGATTTTTAACCCCCCTGAGAACTACCGGCCGATTGGTTAAAAAGAGGGATACATCATTTTTTGCACCAATGAGAGACATTGTTAGAATAATTGTATCCCTTATAAAGATGGTAGTGAAACATTTTACAAGCTGCATTTGAATTGGCTATTCATATAAGTATATCTTGTAATAAACCAATCAGAACCACTGTAAGATAGACGGGTAGACCCCAGGGGGTTAACAAGTGCCTGTGATGCAACACATGTAGGATTCCTCTGCTCAAATCGTCTGCTCAAATCGACAAACATTTGAGGTACAGGTGCAAATCTAACTAATCAAGTTACAAACAATTTGTAATTTGAAGTGGCACTTTCAGGCCAAGGTTGGTTTGATTGGTGGTGGGCTAAGCCAGTGACAGTTAAAAATAGCTGTCACTGGCTAAGCATTGGCGATTTGTTTGCTTCACATTGGCATCACCCAATGTTAACTCAATGTTAACTACAGCCCTGACAGTATTGTTTGATTTGAATGTCAAGTTTGGGGTTCGACTAAAATTATAATTTTTGACATTCGCATGCCTCCTCTCGGGAAAACAATTCTCTGTTTATTTGCCCACACCTGGTACGACTCAACCCAATGATGCAACACAGGCACCCAAACATACACACACGCAGACTCACAATACAACAATCTAACAATTTTGATAGCAGTGTTACCTGGTTTGCTATTTAGTAGCCTTTTGGGCTAGATCTAATGATTAAAAGATCCTCTTGATTTCAAATTGTGCTACTCTTTGTCGCCATTTTGAAGTATATATATATATTGGGCTAAATTCTACCATACATTCACCAAATTTTCTCGGAACCAGACCAGACCAGTCCAATCTTGGATTCAGATACATTTTAATGCGGTCATCATTTGTAGGTTGGTCCGCATGGAAGTATATAATACATCAGGTCCACTTGGATTACCATGACCTCCAGATACAAAACAGATTTTTCAGAAACATTTCCCAATTGTCAAGGTCTATCTCAAGGATTACTGTACCAAAACTAGGTATATTTGTACTTAATGCAATGCATTTCTCATGGTGATTCCAAATATGGGAATGAAATTCAATAAATATGACATTTTTGAAACATTTTGTGAAATTTTGGAATGTTGTCTGCAGACGCCTGCCGCATGGAAAGTGTTAACATCCACACCATTTGTGTTTCTTGTAAGTAATTTTAAGTTGTAATGAACCAATTGATAGGTCAATCATGGAGTCCTGCAGTGAAGCCTCTCTATCATTCTGGCAATATGTATACAAGTACCAGTGACTTTAGCATAATTGTGCGCCAGGCCGGCGATGGACGTATACTCACGGCGAGCAAGTATTGCCAACATAGCCCATCCAAACATGGTCAAAAGTAGCCAAATTGGCTAACTAAATCATTGGTTCATGGTCTTTAAGGACGCTTTTTTGGAGGGGCAGTCCGAAAGTAGTCCAATTGGCGAACTAAATCATTGGTTCATGATCATGACCACAAGGAGCATACAAAGTTTTGATTTCATAACTTTTTGGTTCAACAGCCAAGAAGTCAAAATTGTTAAACACACAACATCATAAAACATTGAATACAACACACATACACGCATCATTTTACATAATTGTACATCGTTTATGCAAATGCATCTCAAAATACATCTGAATGACAGACCAGCCAACAAAGAAATGTATCATACAAAAGACAAGTGTTTTCGTAACATACAAACAATGCGCAACCTCAATCTGTATCTCATCTGAGGAGAAGGAAAACCCATGCAATGTGAGGTGACACTTCACTGATGTCCTAGCAACCAAGTGCATTGTAAATGGCAAGACAGAATTATCTACTAGAAACACTGTCATAGCAATCAAGTGCATGGTAAATGGCAAGACACAATTATCTAGAAATAATGCATGTTTGATTAGAATTGGTAGACTGAACTGGGGAAGAAGAAAAAAATCAACATAAATAAGTAAGACATTCACATGCGACAACATCCAGTTGGGTTCAAACAGCGAATAAATCTGCCATTTC
Organism: Ophiura sarsii; assembly: GCA_035610835.1. Classification (NCBI taxonomy): domain Eukaryota; kingdom Metazoa; phylum Echinodermata; class Ophiuroidea; order Amphilepidida; family Ophiuridae; genus Ophiura; species Ophiura sarsii. Next base: position 39,266,138 of record CM069452.1, on the reverse strand, counting down.
AAGTACAATTTCTTTTGTTTTATATCTGGATTGTGTTTTTTTAGTGTGCTGGTATTCTAAACAATTTCTTGCCAGTGCTGATTGTTGTTTGTTTACAAGCATGCGCACAACATGGCTGAAACACGAGTGACTGACTCGACTATCTCAACTGACTGACTGACTTGACGGGTTGAAATGTTGTATAGCCTAATTTCAATAACCACTAATTCCACAAAATATATATACGACAGGATGAAATTTACGGCAGAAGCATATGGACCAAAACAGCACAACTCTATCCATTTAAAATATCCATCCAGGTTTTGCGTGGCTTATTGATTTACTATATATTCACTACATACTGGCAGTTTGTTTCGCAGTTTGAATCCAGCTGCTTCTGCGAGAGCCCGCGTTCAACGGCTTTGCGGGTGATCTTGAGGGCGTCCTATCACCGCACAAAGAAGTTGGCATGACGGCTACCGGTAGTTGGCAAGTGGCACAATATGAGAGGGGTTAAAAAGGGGGTAAAATAAGGAAACACACAGGCATATATACGAGATCTAAGGTAGTATGCTATACAGTACTGAACTCACTCCAGAGAAGGGGAACAAGGGGACCCGAACATGGTGAACCAGACTCAATTCTGGGGATACAACAAGGGTTCCAACCATTGGCTTCATGGTTATATATGGTTCACAGACTTGGACATGGGGGCTACAACAGGGGATCAATTATGGGCAGTATTGAACTCTGAGAAGGGGGGGGGGGGGGCAACCATGGACTTTTAAGTATGAGACTTTGAGCATGGGAGGTTCAGCAAGAGGCAAACTACGGGTATCATGGTTTATGGTAATTGGCTCAGAAATAGGGGATACCATTGGCTTCATTGGGTATGAAAAAGGAGAATATAACACAGGGGGCCAACCATAAGCCTCATGATATGGTACCGGGCTCAGTGTATGGGGAATAAAACAACAGAGGGCCGGGGCCATCCATGAGCTGCAAAGGGGACAGACACACTGTCTTCAATAGAAGGGGATTCAGAGATGACAGTAAAGGAACGATTACGATGATGAATAAAATGTAGAATGGTGTATAGTTATTTTAGTATTCATGCTATGAACAATGTTATGTTGATAGTAAATTGATCCTTTTCTCTAGCAGAAAGCATGGAGAAAGAGATTAAGAAATATGGGAATTTGAGCCTTAAGATGCATTTCTAATGCTTCAATACCAATCTTCCTCAGAGACTCGGTTGGTAGAGTGTCCGCCTAGAGTTTGGGAGGTCTCGGGCTAGAATCCTAGTCAAGGAAATCAACTTTTCATTGCTTTTCATGTTACGTCTTGTCACTTTCTACAACAGCCATGCTCACACAAACAAGAAGAGTTGCAAAGATTTCAGAAAATGTCACTGCAGTTCTTAAAAATCTAGTATTTTCTAGCCAATAAAAAACAGGAATAAACAGGGAAGAATTGTTGAGAATGGAGTAAGGAAAGAAGAAGAGGCATGCAATATAAATCAGAAGGCTGTTACATTCACTAACCATACACCTAAGAATCATAATTCATAACAACAGTAAGACTTCCCTTGTACGAGAGGAGGAGGGAGTTAAAATGCATCAGCCATTTATGACACTTCTTGACATGTATCCGCCAGGGTGCCTCCTCATAATATTTAGAAATGGAACTCTACACCTGTTCACACAATGATTCCAAATCACACATTGGAATGTGGGCTAAGGAGTGCACACAGTTATATGCCCCTGGTTGAATTGCTTCATATATAGGGTGAAAAACCTCAGAAAATAAACTTTCTCCGAACTATAAAGCGGTATATATGTGACCCGTCACGTCAAAATGGACATGTTGGAGGTCCAAGCCAAATTTGAGTTATTGGTATGACTTGAAAGAACACATTTTAAGCTTTGAAATGATACCATGTTGAAGGTAATCGGACTTTGTAATCACAAGATATGATTTGATGAAGCATATTTGTTTCTATTATTTTCTCTATATTTCACCAAATATATTGGCCTACATCTCAATACTGTGTTTGCCGACAACATGTCCTTTCTGACATGCAAAAGTACTTGGCTGTACAATCAAACATTTAAATGGCTTTATTTTGAACTAGACCGTAATGGACGAAATTAGTCTAAGGATTTTTATAAGATTTTTTAAAGGAGGCTGAAAATATAATTCTACTATAGTAAATACTGGTTTGGGTTGGTATGTGTTTATTTTGTCTTTTAATGTGAAAATTGCCTACAATTATCTTAATATGATCTGAAACTAGGCATTTCAGACCAGTTTAAAGCTAATTCAGAGGTAGGTAACTTTGACATTAAAATTTATATTTTTGAGCTGACTGGGCGGAATTGGGTGGGGAAAGTTTCATGACTATGGAGGGTCAAATGCCCCTCATGGTGCCACCACTGTGGCTTGGTGGCTGTGTATTACACTGCATAAAGAATAGTGAATGTCAAGGTTGCACACTATGAATTTATACACTGCTGTCGCTCTTTTTGACTCGCCAGATATCAGAGTTTGCTATGTATATACTTGATATGTTTAGATAACTACTGTAAAAGTGGAAATTTTCGCACTACATTTATTTTTGTGCTTTTCACGCTAAAATCAGAAAACGCGAAAATAAAAGCGCAAATATATTCATTTTGTATGTAGGTCTGTGTAAGAAAGCTCAAAATCTCAAAAATAAAAACAACAAAATTGTTCAAAATGTGCAAAGTGCGAAAAATTACACGCACACAAATTTCCACTTTTATAGTAGTAAAATTATTCTAAAATTAAAAAAAAAAAAAAAATCATATTTATGAGCACAATAGCACAATAGAGGTGATTTGTGCATTGGGTATAATTGGGATTGTAACAGGGTATTTCTTGATACTTACTTATCAATCGGCGTGATCGCATTAACCTAACAGGAAACTCATACCTAGATAACAATGGCAATACATAGCCTGCAACCACCTAAATTAGACTGGTTAGAACATTGATGCTGGACACTGTAATAATATTAACATATATGTGAAGAAATCCACTGGCATAATCTACTTACCATTTTCAAAGTAAAATCTGTGAAAGTCCATTCCTTCCACTAGGTTTCCGCAGGCTTCCGGTTCAAAGCAGGTCAAATGCGGATCACACAGCTTCCTGCATAGTAAAAGGATCAATACAATCACCATAGTGGGTTAGAAATTGGTTGGTTATAATTTGGTGACCATAGTTTGTTAGAATTTGGTGACCATAGTTGGTTAGAATTTGGTGACCATAGTTGGTTAGAATTTGGTGACCATATATGGTTAGAATTTGGTCACCATAGTTGGTTAGAATTTGGTCACCATAGTTGGTTAAAATTTGGTCACCATAATTTTCTAGAATTTGGTCACCATAGTTTTCTAAAATGTGGTCACCATAGATGGTTAGAATTTGGTCACCATAGTTGTTTAGAATGTGGTCACCATAGTTGTTTAGAATTTGGTCACCATAGTTGTTCAGAATTTGGTCACCATAGTTGGTTAGAATTTGGTCACCATAGTTGTTTAGAATTTGGTCACCATAGTTGTTTAGAATTTGGTCACCATAGTTGGTTAGGATTCGGTCACCGTAGTTGTTTACCACGTCATACAAAGGAGTCCTTTGGCTGTTACATTTATTCTCACACACCCTGTGGAAGATGAGGAGCATAGTTCTTGTATCACAGATACTTCCATATGGGTGCATAATTTACACAGCAAGTTTCTTACACTCAGCATCATGGCTACTCAGCTGCCAGTACCTGTACAGGTATTGACTGCTTTGTACCTGCATGGGTACTGTACCAGTACCTGTGCGGTACAGCCAAAGTAGCCACACAGTAGCAGATTCTATGGTACCGTGCAGTTACTAAAGGTGGTACTTCACTGACACTGTACCCATAGGAGTATGTACTAGGCATGCTGTTCCTGTACAGGTGATCATAATGCTAGATATATGAAAATGGCTTTGTAGATAGAATAGCTGTATTTAGCATTGGGCTAATGAATACTTGGTATCTACACCCTTTACAGAGGCATGAGCAAAAATGTGAAATTTTAGTTGCGAGTTTGTGACAGCATCAAAACACTGATGATAAGGTCAAGATTTATATCTACTCTCAAACTATTAATATACCTGTCATGTAATTTGCTTGTTATGTAATTTGCTTGCCACAACATGTGTTGATTTTCTAAGAAAAGGAAAAAATAAGTTTGGCTGTCCTTGAAAACCCCCCTTTCAGTTAAAGATTTGTTTAAAAAGCATCATGTATTGCACCAGCCAACAAAATTATTTTGTATTCTGAAATTAAAGGTAGATGTTCCGATTTTCAACTTGAAGTTTATGATTCTACATGAAAGGGCATCATTAAAAAAGTCGTATTCCAAATTTTGAGTTGCATAACTCTAATGGTTCTTATTTTAGACGCACAAGATGCCGTGAAATGTGCCCATTGAGTTGTACACAAACTATATTGGTGGTTAACCACCTTTCGCGGTAATTCGATGTTATTTCACCGATTTCTTCGTAATCATACTGATTTGGACCGTCAAATTTCAGTATGTTAATCAACAAAATATGATCTTTCATATGATATGAAAATCTCCATATGTTTGAGAAAAATCTGTTATGAAAATGTGATCGGAACATATACCTTTAAACAATTATAGGAAATAAGTATACATGTAATGTACTCACACTTACACAGTTACTTTATTTATTTTTGGTCTTATATGGTGTACCATACCACATTTATCCTATTTAGAGAATAATTTATTGATATGATCCAGTTTGTCGGTAAATCCACCAACTTTTCATACAGTCGCCTCCACTAACATAATCCCCCCAAATGCTAAAAAATACTACTTTTCCAGACACATGTACGGACGGTTTTCGATGATACTGCGCGAACGAGTAGCTGAGGGTTGTGGCTTAGCGGGTGGGACGACGAGCTGACGTCCAGAGGGTCCCCGGATCAATTCCCGCCCGGTCCCCGGCGATTTAGTAGGTGTTTTCTCTTTAAAAAATGTTATCCTCTGTTTAAAACCCGGTTAGGGGGTTAGGGTTAATAGCTACTACTATGAGCTGATACTTGTATGTTACTTTGATTACTGTGTTTATAGACCATATGGAAATCATATGGATTTCAAGTGGGTGTCATGTCACATGGGAGATATGTCAACCTACTTTTCCCATGATTCCCATGGGTATCATATGGATTTCATATGGGTGTCACATGGATGTAATTCAATCAACTTACGTGTAAACTTAATAGTCACCTCCATTAATAGCTTCTACTAGCTGCTCTGTAACCTTGATTACTTCATGTTTACAGGCCACATGAGTATCACATGTGATTCCCATGGGTATCATATGGGTGTCACATGGATATAATTCAATCAACTTACGTGTAAACTATATAGTCACCTCCATTAATAGCTTCTACTAGTTGCTCTGTAACCTTGATTACTTCATGTTTACAGGCCACATGAGTATCACATGTGATTCCCATGGGTATCATATGGATTTCATATGGGTGTCACATGGATGTAATTCAATCAACTTACGTGTAAACTTCATAGTCACCTCCATTAATAGCTTCTACTAGTTGCTCTGTAACCTTGATTACTTCATGTTTACGGGCTGAAAAAAAAGAAGAAGTTCAACAGAGAGTAACTTGTGATGTCCCAGTCACATGTGTTAATGCACTCAAGTTTGTTGTGATTTGAGCAATGCAAAGGCTGTCTGTCACGCAGGCATAGTTGGAATGGAGATAGTGGGTTTCTGGTTTTGTGTGCTGTTAAACACATACAGTTTGCAAATAAATACATGCCACACTTAATGTGTTTTTTCTTTCTATTTTGATGGTTGGATAAAACACACATAGTTCCATCTCTTAACATTGAGCTGGATTCCGTATTGTTTTGACATTCAAATATGCGCAAAATAATTCACCTGTCAGTTTGCGCTCAAAGGCTTTGACTGTAATCATATGATCCAGTCTTACAGTGTTATAAGACTTTCCACGATATCTTAAAATGTACTTACATACACAAACGAAATACACACAAAATCTTTGTACTTGGGTGACAAACACAATCAACCATATTGACCTCCTACCTGCTATAAGTGCACCAACAATTTGATAATAAATCAACATTATATGTTTATGAGGGAGGATAAAATATCTCACAGAAGATTTGCTATGCTGTGTGCACAGACGGCATACCCATATATTGCTTGGGCTAAAGCTGTCATATTACGCTAGTAAGCTCTCAACTTGGATATATAAATATACAAATAATGCATATCATATGCACTTATACCCATACATCTTCCATAGACCACTGCAAGCTATTGGGCCTGAAATATACTTTTTAGCTTGTTGAAAACACAAGGAAGTCACATTTAACATTGCAAATCAACTGCAAAACAACTGCTATTCAATTAATTTAGAATATGGCCTGGAGCCAGCGTTCGAAATAGCGGTAATCCGTGCACCAGAAATGACCAAATTTACTGGCGGATACCCAGTTTTAAGATAAAAAAGTCAAATTGTCTAATTTCGCACACAGAAACAAATAAACAAATTCTCATTCTTGTTTATGAGCTCAACAAAACATCCCCCGTGTCCGTCTGCATTGATAAGCTCAAAAATTCAGCAAAGGGACCAGCATATTTTTCAGTCTCACCCCTGAAAATGTATTTTCCTCCCCATATTTGAAGAGTTGCTTAAAATATGATATTCTTTGATTAGGGAAAAACTGAAAAAATGTGGATAACTAAAAATTGTGGCTGATAACCAAAATCACTTGCTGGGTTTATTTGTCTTATTTCTGATGCTGCCTGGAGCCAAGATTTGAATAATTAAAATCAATTTTGGCATACTTCTACCATTTACGATTTACATACAAAGAGATATAAAGATAAAGACACAAATCATGAATATTTTCATCATCTCAAGATTTGGAATCAATTTGAATAATTTTGCGTTTTAGGTTCTTACTTTACTTTTCAGTTTCGGCCAACAAACAAATATATTTTTGGCCCCGAGTGCTGCTGTATATGTTAGGTCTTTGCAACATAGGCACAAATGAGCAAACAATGCATACTCAATTTGGTATGAAATGGGAATTAAAAAAATTGTGTATTAGAAATCAGAATTAAGTAAATGAATGCTAACACTGTGGATTTTGATTTTCTATTTTCGACTGAACTTGAATACAGCTTGCGATGTCACTGACTTGGTCTAAACACTTGTATCGTATGTAAGACGCATTAACTTATAGATTGAAGAAAATACGCAGTAAAGAAAGTCAAGTATAGCTTGCTTTCAGTATTCAACATCTTTTTATTGCTAGTATACACATAAAGCAAAATGTCTTTTACAACAAGAAACTCATGCCCATTATAAGGTTTACAAGAATGCATACAAAGGATTTTATCGTGCTACCACGATGTGCGTGACGATTCAACCTCACCTCTAATATCTTCGTCTTCTTGTGTACTGCCCTCTGTTGACTCTTTTATGCCATTGTCTTTCTTGTTGATCACTGTGCGGCCACCTATAGAACACACGGGGGACGGTGCAAAACGAGTGCGACAAACGAAACAAAAGGATTAGTGCCTGTACTTTTTGGAATCTGGCGGGTAGGTCGGGGGGAGCGAGCAAGCGAGGGCATATATAATAAAACAATAGGGTTGCGATATAACAAAAACCTTGTTACATTAAAACACTCCTATACCAATTTGTTAGTATCGAATGGATTCCAATAATTCTAACACCGAGTATAAGGAGTTATGACATAATGTCCATGCTTATGTTAAATAATGTATTACAATTAAGTAGGCAAACTTGAATTGACTTCAAACTCAACCGTTACCGCATTTCATTGTTTAGAACAATATAGAAACCAGCTCCAACCGTACAGAACCGGGCAGAACCGCCGAGCAACCCGGCGGTGAGTTTCGAAGCCATCCCTAACCATATCAAGTTTTGTGAAACCACACTTACATTGAGTAACCAACCAGAGCGATTATACAGGGTGAGAAAAAAACTTGTTTAGAAACCAAGGTGGCTTCTTTCCACTATTGCAGTGTTTTTTTACTCACCCTATATTTCTACTAGTAATCAGGGTAAAGAGACACAGATATGATGAACTCATTGTAAGTTAATCATCTGTGTTGATGTGCATCAAATACATTTCAGCTGGTGTGTTGAAATTAAGAAAATTGAAACTATGAATTCAACAATTATCCTATTCCTTAAAACTAGGGATCTGTGTTCACAAAGTGTGTGGTGAGCTGTATATTGGACCTGTGCAATTTGCTATTGGGGGAAGCTACACCGGTATTTATTATTATGACTACATGTCTAATATAAGAGCGCTACATTTGATTTATCACCCGGCACTACATTTTCACACACTATTTGTCATCAGCCAATTCCTACTGTCTAGTGCTGGGCGATACAAATGAATGCAGACATTCATCATATGTCGCGGAAAATATTATATTATTGCAGATATTATTGATGCATATTATTGCATACTATATAAACATCATGAAAAAGAAAGGCCGCACTCAATATGGCGGTCATAACTTGATATGAATCAGATCATATTATGATATGATAACTTGATATAGGCCTTGTCAAATTTTGTTAGTTACATTTGATATCGCATTTGCTACAAAGACTATAAATAATTCAAGACTGGTTAAGATCTTTGAAATTGTTTACAGTTTCAAACGTTACAAATGTTAAGAATGCAACAAATGTGACGCGATCAAGCGGAATGAGTTGGATGTCGGGAATATTGATTCCGAGTTATAGGTAAAAAGAACTGACAAATTCTTATGTTTTACTTTGTTTTCTCAGTTGGTAATTTGTTTGTAACTTAAAAAAACCTAGAAATTGGATTTTAGTGGGGTTTGGACCATACTGTAGCATTTTCGATCTGCTTTTAAACGATAAACAAAAATCAAAATTGTAAACTGCCGACATGCGACTCGTTTTGCTTGATCATGTCACAAATGCTCAAGTAGTATCGATTGGAGCGCTGTTAACTGTATGCACGGGAATTGCAGACGGGCTTTTTAATTCAAATCTCAGCATGCATGCATCAAAGCATGCCTAAACCTTGTAATTTGTGACATTTGCTTCCTCATAAAATGCTGTAAATATAGCAAAATGTACCAACTTTGTTAACAAATGAGGTATCAACATGACGTTAACAAATTCTTCAAAGATCTATATCAATTCTATCATCATACAATGATCAGATTCACAGCTATAACCTCTCATAGCAGTCACATTACATTGGTAGATCACCATCCTGCCCCCAGTGACACTGTCCCAGATGCTGTCATGTCTTCATCTAGAGATGGGCGATGATGAATTTAAAATGCTTTGGGGGGTTTAGTATACAAACACAACATGGTTAAATTGGTGCTATGTATACAACTGGCTCCCTATAGTATTGACCGGTTAACCTCCAATTTCATGCATAATGTCGTTGTCGCTGTTCAGTCAAAACCTTGTATCTCCATCTGGCCCTTCAGCATGTATCAAGTAATATTTCCTATGTATAACCTTTGGGCAGTTTGCTCTAAACATGTTCAAGGGCCAAAAACATGTCTATCGAAACCTTTTCAGTGCTCTTGCGCCTGAGCATGTATAAAGCAACACTTCATATGCATAAGCATTGGGTAGTTTTATTTTATACATGCTGAAGGGCCCGAAAAACATGCAAGGCTTTGACGCGTAGTCCAATCATCCTTGTACCTGCAGCATTTGACCAGCTGCTGTTTATGTTTCTTTCTATCTATATCCTGTTCAAGATCACTTGAAGCATGACTCCTCTTTATGTAGCGGAATACTATTCTACACAATTTTTGCCAGGAAAAAATGTCATGAGTTATCAAAAATATCATGGTTTCCAAAGTACGTTTACCCCATAGTTACACTATGCCCTTCAATTGTCTGTAATGCTAACCCATGTTTCCAAAGTGTGCATTCCACTTTACACTGAACTGGGTATAGTATGCTATGGAACAGATATCATAGAATTTCAACCACAAAATTGTCTGCTAATGCCCTTTGGGTTTTTTCGTTAGAAATACACTGTTTATGGAAGCCTATAGCGCCTAAATGGATAATTGTTTTAGGATCACATATCGAATTAAATCACATGGTTCCAATATGACAAATTAATACACTCATATCTTGTTAGTATAAATGACAGATACTAATTCATGATTGATCTTAAATGTCATAATCATTCATGATATTGGAAATGATTCAACAATGAATAATACTTAATGTATAAAGTGACATAAATGATAACGTTTTTTGTTTCAGATACAAAACATGCTTCAAAATGTTAGGTACGGATTTTATTTTGTATATAAAGAGCAAATGTGAACAATAGCCCAATAGACATTAACAAGGTTAATGAACTGAGTGATTAGAAATCAAACTGGTAACTCTCTACAAAGAGCTCAGGTGGTCCATCCAATCAATTGTAATGGTTTTTCACCATTACCAAACAAACTGAATGTATCAACTAACTGTAAAACAAGAATACAATTTTAGTGATGCTTACAAAATGATATTTTCGATCAGTTGTAAACAACTTTATTTTTTCTGGGAATTAATCTTATTTTGGGTTTATCTGCTATTACTTTGTTTATTATCCAGTTTTTAATTATTAAAAGAAAAATCAATTCAGTACTAAAATCTCAATGTAGCAATGATGCTTTAATAAATATTCAATAGGTACGTGCGTATGTACACGAGTACCAACTATTGAGACTCCGAGACGCCCTAATCATGAGTGGTAGGTTATAAGGGATTATGATAACACTTTCCATGCGGCAGGCAGCTGCAGACGACATTCCAAAATTGCACAAAATGTTTCAAAAATGTCAAAATTGTTGAATTTCATTACCATATTTGGAATCACCATGAGAAATGCAATGAAATAAGTACAAACATGCCTAGTATTGGTCCAGTAATCCTTAAGATAGACCCTGAAAGTTGGGAAAGGTTTCTGAAAAATCTGTTTTGGATATGGTAAAACCAATAGCCGCGTGGAAAGTGTTATAAGTGTCAGGAGATCTAGAAACACTTATGTTGATGACAATACAACCGATGACTGATTCATAACCAACAGAGCTGTCCCTAGAGGGAGTTCTTCCAATACCTATACAGATGTGACGCATCGTGTCCTGAGGTACATCTTATCTTGTTGGCCGGGTTTATTTTTGAGATATACAGGATAAAAACCCATATATTTTTTTGGTAGGGATGTGCCGCCAGCAAAATGAAAATTGACCCAAACATTTACCAATTTTCGGTGCAAAATGGACCCATATGTTTACCGGAAACCCATAATTTTCCTATATATTTGACAGATTTTGCTACAATTTCGGTGAAAAACAGCAAATTTAAGGATTTTAGACCCATAAATTTACCAAAAATGGCTTTAAAAGGGGTCATCCATTTACCAGAGGGTGAAAAATGGGACCCTATTTGGCAGCACATCCCCGTAACCTCATATCCATGGGGATAAAACAGCTTGTAATAAGAAAATAAAAATAACATACACATCTGCTTTTCTCACATCTATTTATCAGAAAATATGTATTGTTAAAAGCTTGGTTTATTTCTGTTATATATTTTTCTATAGTACAAGGTGGCTTAAAAAAGTTAACAGATTTTTGACAGCCATTTTTCACTAATTTACTAATAATCGTTTATAAATGTCTTTACATTTCATAAAAGCAGTGCCTATTGAGCATTACCGGGCAAACAATCGTAAGACTTAGCTTGTATAGTTTTTAAAATAACATGTGCAAAATTAATTTGTCCACGGAAGCCTTCTCATCTCAGGCCATTTGGCTAAACACTTCTGGACATGATTCAAAAACATAGAAAATAACGTATATGGGCGATAGTATTGTCCGTTTTAATCATCATTAACCGACAAAACATGGGTCGTTGCAATAGCTTACAATCAATTATTTTGGCCAAATAAGACTTATACATATGGAAAAGTCACATTTGCACATGAATCTTTATAACTCACATATTTCATAAACAAAATAAGTCGGCTAGTTGTTTGATTTATTTTGCTAGGTAATGCTCAATAAACACAAGCTTTTATAAAAACGCAAATATATTTATAAAATTTGATTAGTAAATATTTGAAAATGGCTGTCAGAAATGGGTCAACTTTTTTTTGAATCACCCTGTAGATAAAGATGCCTCTTCTGAAGTGAGGTGTCATACACATGTACAATATGTCCCATCCTTGGATAGTCATTGCGCACCTTTTTAGCTATTTCCACATAACTTCATGAAATCTTAAAATAACTGGGTCAAACATTTTCCACGCGGCTATTGGTTTTACCATATACAAAACAGATTTTTCAGAAACTTTTCCCAACTATCTCAAGAATTTCTGAACCAATTCTAGACATGCTTGTACTTATTTCAATGCATTCTCATGGTGATTCCAAATATGGTAATGAAATTGATTTTTTTTAGGACATTTTGAAACATTTTGTGAAATTCTGGCATGTCGTCTGCAGACGCCTGCCGCATGGAAAGTGTTAAAGCACCGCACTCCTAATCACACGTCACACATCGTTATTCTTCTTATGAACAGGTTCTGAAATAACTGAACAACTCTAACAAAACCAAACGGTAAAAGTATGATATATTATTACAACGTATGTATCCATGCATAAAAATATATAAGAGTTCAAATTGTTTGATTGAATTTATCATAAAAACGCTGAACACAAGTCACAAAATATAAATAAAGTCAATGAAATACCAGGTAAAATACAACTAGAATTTACAATGACGATGCAATATTATTTATCAAGTTAAGAGAAGCAATTGTTGATACTACATTGACCGATATAAGGCAGCAAATTCTGAACGGGAATAGTGAAACCCAAATCCTATACATAGATTTAAAATCAAACGCTCCCAGCAGGCTGTGCATAGCGGTACAAAGTATAGCCAATCATGCCAGTCAACTTACTGTTGTTAATATTGGAAGATCTGATCCTTCGACAACATCTTAAGGCTCGCAGCATACCTCTTGCATTGCAGTCTACATTTGCATCATACCTGCAAACGCATCATATCTGAACAACCAAAGTAGCAGCAAACTATATCCAGTCAAAAAACTCCCAGTAAGCTTAATGATCCCCAGACACCAAACAATCAGTCATATCCAAACTATCAAATGCATCAAAGTCGTCTTCCTCTATAATCCAACAGCAATCATACAATAACCCCTAACCTTTTGAGAGATAGTAGTAGTAGTAGTCCGCCGTATCCCCTTATTTATTTTCCCAGCCGAAAACACCCGCTTAATTCAGCCCATCCTGGTCTCGTATCTCAATCACCATGATCAAAGCCATTACTGGTGTGGTCACCGTTTTGGTCTGTTACCGTGGCTACGGGGCATGCAGGCATTGCATTATACAGCTCTGACAAAGTTGGCATCGCGTACGTCCAACAGATAGATCATCATCCCGATTAATAACAAACAGAAGATTTATAGAAATGATAAAAGAGAGCAGGCTGCCTGCAACACGCATAATTTCACTGCCATGTGGTATTTACATTTCTTCTGACGATTATGAACAGGCAGGCTACTTGGCTTTTTTCGGTTTACGTTTAATATCAGGGACAGTCTTATAAATGCTTTGTTAATAAAAGAGGTGCTACGTTGCATCTCATTGTACAGGTGAGAATAAAAAACTACTACAAAGTAGGTGTTGGTTTGAAGATGCACAAAATTTTATTACAAAATAATAAAATTTTATTACAAAATAATAAAATGTTATTACAAAATAATAAAATTGTAATAACATTTTGTGCATCTTCAAACCAACACCTACTTCGTAGTAGTTTTTTATTATAAATGCTTTGTATGGTTATGCAACTCCTAGTCATGGTGTTTCTCAACTCTCTCTTGTACGGTGTACGATTACCCTAGATTATTTAACCTCAAGCCTGCTTAAATAAGTGTTATCTAGTTATTTTGGCCAATGGAAATTATTTTTATGTTTCTCACCATGGATTTTCAAACAAATCAACGCGATCACTTTTCATTATTATTGGGCATCAATCTTTATTTTTTATATAGTTATTGGATTTTCAAATGATTTTCGAAAGTCAATGAGGTCATGTACTTTTAATTTTCAATTTCTTTATTTTGCATCAATCTTTATTTTGATAAATTGGTGAAAATTGTCCACACAAATCGCATATCTGGAACATAAGTCAAAATTATCAGAATGGTAAATCAATAAATGGAACAGATACACATCTTCAAAGTTTTGAATTTGTGTCTTATTTCATAAGAAATAGCAAACAATTCATCCATATGGCAGATGGACCTTCATGTTGCATGGGTGGGTCGGACTGGCTTAAAAATATATTAATAAAACATTAACACAAATCTGTAAAGATTTGGCCATTTTTGACAAGTAAAAATGTTTACACAGACTTATTGAAATATGATATGGTTTTATATTGTGGCCCTGTGCCATTTCTAAATGTGCCTATGATATTTTTGTTCCCGATCTCTATGCAGGAGGTGATGGAAAACCTCAATAAATTTCAATTAGCCCTACCGGGAAATGTTTTCAACAGGGACTTTTAAAGGAATACCGCACACACACAAAGTGATTGACCAAAAGTGTGGGGTATAATACTAAATGATGGCCTGGCCTAATACTCTCTCGAAGTCATAGGTGGATAAGGCCAAAAAAAATTGTAATGTTGTCCTCGACCGCCCGCTCGTCAGATTTAAAGGGCCGCTCCGATTTTTATTTTTTTCCCCAGATTTTTTTTCTCTTTCAGATTTTTTTTCCCTTCAGATTTTTGTTCGTTTTGAAATGGCATTGAATATTAAATTAAGTGTTTATAACATATATGTGCGACTCTTAGAGTGATTACAACTTCTTGTTGGCTGAACTTTGAGCTTCCGCTGGTATAAGAAAAAGAACCCCCCCCCCCTCTCTGAAAGCTGTGGAGGACAACATTACTTTTTTGTTTGTTGCCTAATTGGTGGATATGAAAAATGTCCCTACGATAACCATGTACACTGGCAATGTTTCACTATTGTGTGACTGAGCAAGCTCTTCAATTATATATCTACACACAAGGTGGGGGAAGAGGGATCAGATGTAGCCAATCTACGTAAAGTAAAAAGGAAGGCGCCTTTTCTACAAATTTATGTTTCCCATGTAACAGCTGTACTGTAATCATACATTATGGGATGCGGTAGGTTTGTGTTTGTGCATAATTGTTTCCAAGGTTACTCGGTTTTCATCTAATTATTGCCGTAATCTGTAAAAGCCGAAATTAGATTATCGTAGTAAAAACCTGGGAAAGCTGCAATTAAAGGGGCACTCTGAATTTCCTAATCGCACGTTGATTCGTTTTTTATATTAGAATTATTGCGGCTACTTGGATTTCATCTAATTAGTGCCGTAATTCTGTTAAAGCCGAAATTAGATTATTGTAGTGAAAACATGTAAAAGCTGCAATTAAAGGGATACTATTGATTTCTTAATGGCATGTTGATTTGTTTTATATATTAGAATTATTGAGGTTATTCAGATTTCATCTAAATATTCAATAATTCTATTAACGCTAAATCTAGATTATTGTAGTGAAAACCTGTGAAAGCTTCAATTAAAGGGATACTCTTGATTTCTTAATGGCAGGTTGATTTGTTTTATATATTAGAATTATTGAGGTTATTCAGATTTCATCTAAATATTCAGTAATCTGTAAAAGCCATAAAGTAAGATTATTGTAGTGAAAACCTGTGAAAGCTATTGATTTCTTGATGGCACATTGATTTATTTTGTATATCAAATCTGTTATGGATAAATTAAAGGGATAATCAGTCTTTTGAACGAGGGTACCCTTAAATTCGAAACCAATCTAGGATTTCGATTTCTGCATTTTTGTAATTGCATTTTTTGGAGAGCTTACAGTAATGAATAAGGTGACGAAAGAACCTGGTTTGATTTATTTCAAAAATTCTTAAACATTTTAATTTAAAAACCAAGCAAACCAAACGACCTATAGCTACCTAAGAGGTCTGTTTGTCTGTAGAACAGGGTTTTATTGTTGTTTTCGTTGTCTAAGAAAAACCCTCCATCTCCGTACAACAATGAGCCGCTTTAAAAATGTTTGATATTGCTCGAGTGTGCAATTATGAGAAACTGATTTTCGCTCTGGGGAAAATTAAAAATCAAATTACTAGCGCTATCTATGGCGTTGCGGGAATGCCGGGGAGTGCTCTTATTTTTGGGTATGAGCCAAATCGTGAATTCACTAACCAAAACAATCTCTGTGTTTATTTGGAACAATGTAGGTATTTTAAATTCATATAGAATTTACCCTTTTCAAAAGAATTATAGATTGCCAATTGATGCTAAGAATTATAGATTGCCAATTGATGCTAAGAATTATAGATTGCCAATTGATGCTAAGAATTATAGATTGCCAATTGATGCTAAGAATTATAGATTGCCAATTGATGCTAAGAATGATAGATTGCCAATTGATACTAAGAATTATAGATTGCCAATTGATGCTAAGAATTATAGATTGCCAATTGATGCTAAGAATTATAGATTGCCAATTGATGCTAAGAATTATAGATTGCCAATTGATGCTAAGAATTATAGATTGCCAATTGATGCTAAGAATTATAGATTGCCAATTGATGCTAAGAATTATAGATTGCCAATTGATGCTAAGAATTATAGATTGCCAATTGATGCTAAGAATTATAGATTGCCAATTGATGCTAAGAATTATAGATTGCCAATTGATGCTAAGAATTATAGATTGCCAATTGATGCTAAGAATTATAGATTGCCAATTGATGCTAAGAATTATAGATTGCCAATTGATGCTAAGAATTATACATTGCCAATTGATGCTAAGAATTATACATTGCCAATTGATGCTATGATAATGGTTTGATATCTTCAATGTTTTTACATTAATGTTTTCCCTTTTTTGAAGCAAATTTATACAGATGTATTACGAAAAAAAGAAACCCTGTTCTACGGGCCCGACCAACCCATTTTTTAGATATCGGTGAACATTTTTTTTCACATGCAAATGAATACCGACCCAAATATACCGCAATTTTTTACAGATTTGTTTGAATTTTACGGTCATTTTTCAAGAGGAAAAAATGAAACACCCGACCGACTGACCCATCTCGAGAGGTTAATTTTCGCGTAGAACAGGTTTCTTTTTTTTGTCGGCTAATCTCTAAATATTCCTTATAATTTCAACAAATTTTATAATACACAATACATCAATGAAGATGTTCTTTAATAAGATGCATGAGTCATGTTTGCTAACTACAGTGTATTCTTAGTATCAATTGGCAATCTATAATTCTTAGCATCAATTGGCAATCTATAATTCTTAGCATCAATTGGCAATCTATGATTTTATGAGCTCCAAACTATTTTATCAAAAGCTTTCGAAGAATGACTCATAAATCATCATCTACAAGTGTGTTCAAAAAAGCTCTTAAAACTCATTTGTTCCCTTAAACAGTTTTTCTGTTTATATTTTGTTTCTAATCTATTTTGTAATTGCTATAATATATTGTACGTACTATGCTCATGTTACACTCACATTTTGTAGTTTAAGTTGTAATTTTAAGGTTTTATCTTGTAAGCGCTCTGAGCCTTTTGGAAATGGCGCAATTAATGCTTTCTGTATTGTATTGTATTGTATTCCAGAATGAGTTACCGTGTTAAAAAAAAATAAAAAATAAAAAATAAAAAATAACATTGCAGTCCAAATCAAATGCCTTCAATATAACGGGGAACATGTCAATGTCCTACTTAATCTGTCAAATGTCATCAAAATATCTCGTTTCGATATGGCATGACATTAATGAAAACCCGTTTTTCACTTTCAGCGTATTCTATCAAATTCCTAAAAACTCAACCCAAACTTCAAGACTGCCATTTAAGAAAATATGGTATAAATCACCGAAGCTGAACAATCCCCTCACACCATTCAAATATTGCTTCATAAAACATCACAGACAGTTGATATCTATGATTTTATGAGCTCCAAACTATTTTATCAAAAGCTTTCGAAGAATGACTCATAAACACAAAATGAAAGATGAGCCGAAATGTTGTTTTCCCTAAACCGACCAAGATAAAAATTCATTATGCATCCCTAACCCTACCTTATGACTAGCGGGTAGACCCCAAATAATTACACTTTCAAATATTATTTGATAGTAAGCCCCCTCCCTATTACAAGGGTATTAGCAGGCCTCGAAATAAGAATAAAAATCAAAGGGTCATCTGGACCCTTGCCTCTGAAATTCCAAGGGTCCTCACTTATTTTCAAGGGTCCAAAAGCATTTGAAATTCGACATGAGTGGGGCTACTTTTGGATTCAAGATGTCTGGATAACATGTATACAATATATCATAACATAATGTGGATTCACCATATTTTAAACCCTGCTGTTAATGTTAAAGTTCTTCATCATAGGAAATGTCATCAGCAACATCTTTTGTTTTAAAAAAAATGCAAACAATTTTCTGTTATGTATTTGATTTTAGTGGGTCCTGAGGACCCCTATGATAGAAGAGTCAAGGGTCCTCACTATTTTTTTAGGGCTTTTGACCCGAGGGCCCTCCTTATTTCGAGGCCTGGGTATTAGGCAGAGGTTCTCAATTACTTTAAGTTTGAGGACCTTTGAGGGGCACAGATATTCAAATGACACATTCTCGAGAGCCAATTATAACAATTTTCTTCTAATGTTTTCTTTGTTTTATGGAGCTTTTTTAGAGCCTCTCACGGTCGCTTGAAAGGCTGGATGACCTTGGAGGGGCACAGATATTCAAATGACACATTCTCGAGAGCCAATTATAACAATTTTCTTCTTATGTTTTCTTTGTTTTATGGAGCTTTTTTAGAGCCTCTCACGGTCGCTTGAAAGGCTGGATGACTTTGGAGGGGCACAGATATTCAAATGACACATTCTCGAGAGCCAATTATAACAATTTTCTTCTAATGTTTTCTTTGTTTTATGGAGCTTTTTTAGAGCCTCTCACGGTCGCTTGAAAGGCTGGATGACCTTGGAGGGGCACAGATATTCAAATAACACATTCTCGAGAGCCAATTATAACAATTTTCTTCTAATGTTTTCTTTGTTTTATGGAGCTTTTTTAGAGCCTCTCACGGTCGCTTGAAAGGCTGGATGACCTTGGAGGGGCACAGATATTCAAATGACACATTCTCGAGAGCCAATTATAACAATTTTCTTCTAATGTTTTCTTTGTTTTATGGAGCTTTTTTAGAGCCTCTCACGGTCGCTTGAAAGGCTGGATGACCTTGGAGGGGCACAGATATTCAAATGACACATTCTCGAGAGCCAATTATAACAATTTTCTTCTAATGTTTTCTTTGTTTTATGGAGCTTTTTTAGAGCCTCTCACGGTCGCTTGAAAGGCTGGATGACCTTGGAGGGGCACAGATATTCAAATGACACATTCTCGAGAGCCAATTATAACAATTTTCTTCTAATGTTTTCTTTGTTTTATGGAGCTTTTTTAGAGCCTCTCACGGTCGCTTGAAAGGCTGGATGACCTTGGAGGGGCACAGATATTCAAATGACACATTCTCGAGAGCCAATTATAACAATTTTCTTCTAATGTTTTCTTTGTTTTATGGAGCTTTTTTAGAGCCTCTCACGGTCGCTTGAAAGGCTGGATGACCTTGGAGGGGGCACAGATATTCAAATGACACATTCTCGAGAGCCAATTATAACAATTTTCTTCTAATGTTTTCTTTGTTTTATGGAGCTTTTTTAGAGCCTCTCACGGTCGCTTGAAAGGCTGGATGACCTTGGAGGGGCACAGATATTCAAATGACACATTCTCGAGAGCCAATTATAACAATTTTCTTCTAATGTTTTCTTTGTTTTATGGAGCTTTTTTAGAGCCTCTCACGGTCGCTTGAAAGGCTGGATGACCTTGGAGGGGCACAGATATTCAAATGACACATTCTCGAGAGCCAATTATAACAATTTTCTTCTAATGTTTTCTTTGTTTTATGGAGCTTTTTTAGAGCCTCTCACGGTCGCTTGAAAGGCTGGATGACCTTGGAGGGGCACAGATATTCAAATGACACATTCTCGAGAGCCAATTATAACAATTTTCTTCTAATGTTTTCTTTGTTTTATGGAGCTTTTTTAGAGCCTCTCACGGTCGCTTGAAAGGCTGGATGACCTTGGAGGGGCACAGATATTCAAATGACACATTCTCGAGAGCCAATTATAACAATTTTCTTCTAATGTTTTCTTTGTTTTATGGAGCTTTTTTAGAGCCTCTCACGGTCGCTTGAAAGGCTGGATGACCTTGGAGGGGCACAGATATTCAAATGACACATTCTCGAGAGCCAATTATAACAATTTTCTTCTAATGTTTTCTTTGTTTTATGGAGCTTTTTTAGAGCCTCTCACGGTCGCTTGAAAGGCTGGATGACCTTGGAGGGGCACAGATATTCAAATGACACATTCTCGAGAGCCAATTATAACAATTTTCTTCTAATGTTTTCTTTGTTTTATGGAGCTTTTTTAGAGCCTCTCACGGTCGCTTGAAAGGCTGGATGACCTTGGAGGGGGCACAGATATTCAAATGACACATTCTCGAGAGCCAATTATAACAATTTTCTTCTAATGTTTTCTTTGTTTTATGGAGCTTTTTTAGAGCCTCTCACGGTCGCTTGAAAGGCTGGATGACCTTGGAGGGGCACAGATATTCAAATGACACATTCTCGAGAGCCAATTATAACAATTTTCTTCTAATGTTTTCTTTGTTTTATGGAGCTTTTTTAGAGCCTCTCACGGTCGCTTGAAAGGCTGGATGACCTTGGAGGGGCACAGATATTCAAATGACACATTCTCGAGAGCCAATTATAACAATTTTCTTCTAATGTTTTCTTTGTTTTATGGAGCTTTTTTAGAGCCTCTCACGGTCGCTTGAAAGGCTGGATGACCTTGGAGGGGCACAGATATTCAAATGACACATTCTCGAGAGCCAATTATAACAATTTTCTTCTAATGTTTTCTTTGTTTTATGGAGCTTTTTTAGAGCCTCTCACGGTCGCTTGAAAGGCTGGATGACCTTGGAGGGGCACAGATATTCAAATGACACATTCTCGAGAGCCAATTATAACAATTTTCTTCTAATGTTTTCTTTGTTTTATGGAGCTTTTTTAGAGCCTCTCACGGTCGCTTGAAAGGCTGGATGACCTTGGAGGGGCACAGATATTCAAATGACACATTCTCGAGAGCCAATTATAACAATTTTCTTCTAATGTTTTCTTTGTTTTATGGAGCTTTTTTAGAGCCTCTCACGGTCGCTTGAAAGGCTGGATGACCTTGGAGGGGCACAGATATTCAAATGACACATTCTCGAGAGCCAATTATAACAATTTTCTTCTAATGTTTTCTTTGTTTTATGGAGCTTTTTTAGAGCCTCTCACGGTCGCTTGAAAGGCTGGATGACCTTGGAGGGGCACAGATATTCAAATGACACATTCTCGAGAGCCAATTATAACAATTTTCTTCTAATGTTTTCTTTGTTTTATGGAGCTTTTTTAGAGCCTCTCACGGTCGCTTGAAAGGCTGGATGACCTTGGAGGGGCACAGATATTCAAATGACACATTCTCGAGAGCCAATTATAACAATTTTCTTCTAATGTTTTCTTTGTTTTATGGAGCTTTTTTAGAGCCTCTCACGGTCGCTTGAAAGGCTGGATGACCTTGGAGGGGGCACAGATATTCAAATGACACATTCTCGAGAGCCAATTATAACAATTTTCTTCTAATGTTTTCTTTGTTTTATGGAGCTTTTTTAGAGCCTCTCACGGTCGCTTGAAAGGCTGGATGACCTTGGAGGGGGCACAGATATTCAAATGACACATTCTCGAGAGCCAATTATAACAATTTTCTTCTAATGTTTTCTTTGTTTTATGGAGCTTTTTTAGAGCCTCTCACGGTCGCTTGAAAGGCTGGATGACCTTGGAGGGGCACAGATATTCAAATGACACATTCTCGAGGGCCAAATAACCATTTTCTTCTAATGTTTTCTTTGTCTTATGGAGCTTTTCAAGGGCCTCTCACGATTGCTTGAAGGGCTGGATGAACCACTCACTGTATTAGAGGGTATACCTTGGGTGGATCATATGCTACACCACTAATCAATATGAATCTATTATTGGCAGAACTGTTGTCATGGTTTCAACATCATTATGGTTTCAACATATGGGCATGCCCAAAAACAGGTTACATGTAGAAAAAATGTATCAAAACAAACAAATAAATTAACCAAGCTGATCATATTCAAAATTCAATCCAATACAGAGAACTACACAAGAAAAATGATTATTTATGTATAAACAACATTTGAAAAATAAAGTAATTGTGTTAGCTTGAATTAACAATAAATCAATCAACAATTTTATCAACAATTTCATTAATAATTTGATATCTCACATAATTGTGAAAACAAAGCGATATTAGTATTAAATAACTGAGCGTCTGAACAAAACTGACTTTTTAAAAGTCTTGGTTTGCACATGTCGGTGCAAATCATAATTATGTTATTTTGCAGGCAACACTTGGATGTATACCACACTACCTGTTGTAACGTTGGCTGCGAGTCCAAGAAAGTTACCTAAATATGCAAGGGAAACGATATTCATAAGTTAGCTAAGGATGTGGTGTCTGGCCCCTGATATCTGGGTTAATTATTGTGATGATTTGAATTAATTGAATTGAAGTCTACATGTAACCTTTTGTTTAGGGGACATCTTATCAAGACAAATGAAGGGAATCATTAAATGTGTTCCACGCGGCTATCGGTTCTACCATATACAAAACAAGATTTTTCAGAAACCTTTCCAAACTCTCAAGGTCTATCTCATAAAGATTGCTGAACCAATACTAGGCATGTTTGTACTTATTTAAATGCATTTGTCATGGTGATTCCAAATATGGTAATAAAATTCAATAATTTTGACATTTTCGAAACATTTTGTGAAATTTTGGAATGTCGTCTGCAGACGCCTGCCGCATGGAAAGTGTTAAGGCACAAATGGATACTTGGGGTTTGTGTTAGTTTAAATAGCATGACATTATCAAATAAAAATGGTATGGTTACTAAAACCAGTTGAAGGAACTGACATCATCTACAATAATTCTATAATCATATGCATTCCCTGTTAATATCCATTTCGCCTGCCAGCTATTCAGTTTTGTCTTCCATACTTTATTCATGAATACAATTCATACAAGGTATTTCATTGGTGCATTTAATGACATAGCATGCATGAAACGAGCAATTTTTTCTTCTTTTGCCATACAAATATACCAAGTTTGGTGCATATATTATGCAGCATTTGCTAGATATAGTATGAGTGATGTGCACAGGAATCTGCTTAGTGCATGTAGGGGTGTGTGTGTGTGTGAGAGCACGCTACATGAAAACAACCCAAAACGTATCCGCAACAAACATACCCAGCTCATAGTCTGTACACATTGTACACACTCAGAATATCATAGCTAAAACATGAAGCAGAGATAGGCACTGAATCCAAATCCTCACTCATGCGTATAGCACCACCAAGTGACCAAGTTGAGCCAACTTTTAGTGATGAGCAGCATGCATTTTTGTATGTATTCATCCATCTCACACTTCATTGGGTTACTCAATGGCGATGGCTGCACGATCGAGGTACAGCCAATTTATGGACACATATTGCAGAACAATGTTAAAAACTTTGGCACATTGGACATTGTAACATTTTGGGTTTTATGACATTTTATCATATTGACATTTACAAAAATTGTATTGTATTTTATGTAACAAGGATATGTTATTTCAACAAAAAAGTCTACTGGACTTGTTCAGCTCATGCAGTTTCAACTCCAGTGGTAGACTAGGACTTGAAAACAAACTACCCTATAAACACCTATACGAAACAATGTAATGAAGACAAATGATGAATTGCACAAAATTGTGGTATATAGTGAAATGCAAGATCCAATGGTGTGGAAAATGTACCATAAAGCGAGGGGAAAAAACATGGGCCCGACCTACCCACTTTTAGCGTTTTTCAAGATTTTCTTCTTCTCAAATCATGTAAAATCAGCCATTTAATGGCTGAAAATCTGTCAATTTTTTTCCCCCACAAATTTTACAAACAATTCCTGATTTTTGCAGATTTTGGTGACATTTTAGGTAAAAAAGAAAAAAAACCCACACCGCCCGTAAAACAGGGTTATTTATTTCCTTAGCCTAAGCCATAATTACGCAATTGTTTTTGTTTGGCCAAACACAACTGACCCTAAAGTTACTGACCCAATTTATATTTTAAAAAAAGAAGTAAATTAACTCCTAAAAGAAATGTAAATGCAAGAAGAGAGGCCCTGATTTTTACTAGCCTATTTTACAAATACTATAGGGAGTAATAACACCACTCCACCATACCCTCTATACACTGTTCTTTTGCACAGTAACAGAGGGAGTAATTTCACTTCACAGAACACCACTATCATTTTGTGCAATCCTAACATATACTCATTTTGCAAGACCACTTTTTAAAATACAACAACTAGGGAACACGACCGCGTAATATTATATAGATGGATGACGTTGACACAAAGTACTATCAAAACTGGGGGGAGGGAGTAAAGTGTACAGATTTGTAACTTGTGTCACTGGTACATAAAACACTCACCTTTTTCATATTTATGGTTACCTAGGTTACTTAACAGTTTACTTTTAGTCAGGTCTAGTTATTACATGGTAAATTGGGTTTCTAAAATTACATCAATAAATGAAAATATGTACCAAGATGTTTATTTACTCAATTTCCTTAATTACTACTGACTATCGCCCTGTCTGTCGAATGAGATGGGAACTTGGGGGGTGGGGTTTTCAAACTGGAACCACACATCGCAAATGATGAATGTGTATAGAGAAGGTTTGCTTCTGTATGTTTGACTTAATATACACCATTATTCACCATAATCTTATCTATGGTTTTCATACTTTCCAATGTACGGAGTAGGTGTTTTTTTTGTATTCAGATTATAAAGCATACATTGATTAATCGCTGGATCAGCGATGGAATTTTACCCTAAAAATGCTAATGGTGCCCTTGTCACTGAGATAAGGATCAAAACATTGGCTGTGATGCATATCATCTTAAAATCTAATCTTAAAAACATGAAACACGCAAGTGAAAATCCTTCAAGCTTGTGTAAGTTTAACGAATTCGCATGTATCTATTTAAACAAGGCGGTTCTCGAACGGCGCGTCTCGCCTGTTCATCAAAAGTGACTTGAAAGAAATGATGATGAAACATATGATACAATGTAGCACTGTCACAGAGGTATGCATTGTAGTTAATGCAAGGGATGTAATACCTTGAAAAATTTAATCAACAAAAAGAACACACCAACCCCCTTCCCTACACCAAATCACATCAAGATAGGCCTTACAGATCTTATTTGACCCCAGATGACCTCTGATGACCTTGAAAATTTAATCAGCAAAAAGAACACACCAACCCCCTTCCCTCCACCAAATCACATCAAGATAGGCCTTACGGATCTTATTTGACCCCAGATGACCTCTAATGACCTCGAAAAATTAATCAACAAAAAGAACACACCATCCCTCTTCCGTCCACCAAATCCCATCAAGATAGGCCTTACGGATCTTTATTTGACCCCAGATGACCTTGAATGACCTCCGATGACCTTGAAAATTTAATCAGCAAAAAGAATACACCATCCCTCTTCCGTCCACCAAATCCCATCAAGATAGGCCTTACTGATCTATTAGACCCCATATTTGACCCCCGATGACCCCGAAAAATTAATCAACAAAAAGAACACATCACCCCCCTTCCCTCCACCAAATCCCATCAAGATAGGCCTTACTGATCTATTTGACCCCATATTTGACCCCCAATGACCCCGAAAAATTAATCAACAAAAAGAACACACCATCCCTCTTCCGTCCACCAAATCCCATCAAGATAGGCCTTACTGATCTATTTGACCCCATATTTGACCCCCGATGACCCCGAAAAATTAATCAACAAAAAGAACACACCACCCCCTTCCCTCCACCAAATCCCATCAAGATAGGCCTTACTGATCTATTTGACCCCATATTTGACCCCCAATGACCCCGAAAAATTAATCAACAAAAAGAACACACCACCCCCCTTCCCTCCACCAAATCCCATCAAGATAGGCCTTACTGATCTATTTGACCCCATATTTGACCCCCAATGACCCCGAAAAATTTATCAACAAAAAGAACACACCATCCCTCTTCCGTCCACCAAATCCCATCAAGATAGGCCTTACTGATCTATTTGACCCCATATTTGACCCCGATGACCTCTGGTGACCTTGAAAATTTAATCAGCAAAAAGAACACACCACCCCCCTTCCCTCCACCAAATCCCATCAAGATAGGCCTTACTGATCTATTTGACCCCATATTTGACCCCCGATGACCTTGAATGACCTCCGATGACCTTGAGAATTTAATCAGCAAAAAGAACACACCACCCCCTTCCCTCCACCAAATCCCATCAAGATCGGCCTTACGGATCTTATTTGACCCCATATTTGACCCCGATGACCTCCAATGACCTTGAAAATCTAATCAGCAAAAGAACACCCCACCCCCTTCCCTGACATCAAGTCCCATCAAGATAGGCCTTACGGATCTCTAGATATCGCGTCACAACGCGTCTCAAAAGTTTTAAGCATATTTGACCCCGATGACCTTGTATGACCCCCGATGACCTTGAAAAATCAATCAGCAACAGAACGCACCACCCCCCTTCCCTCCACCAAGTCCCATCACAATAGGCCTTACGGATCTCCAGATATCGCGTCACAAAGGTATTTCTTAGCACACGGCTGACGGCTGACGGCGGACGGCGGACGGCATACGGCGGACGCCGGACAGAAATGGTGATAACATAGTCTCTTTCTGATTACATCAGGCGAGACAAAAAGAACCAAAACCTCTCAGTTCATTGTAAAGACGATCCCTAAAATGTTTCAAATTCTGAAAAACAAAGTGCTGTAGAAACAACCCCTCTATCTGGACCCCACTATGAGAAATTAACCCCCTGGGCACTACCTGCCTATTTGACAATGTTTATGATTGGTTATTATCAAGATGTACTCATTTGAATAACCAATTGAAATACTGCTTCTAAAATATTTCACTCCAATCTTTATCAGGGATACAATTATTCTAACAATGTCTCTCATTGGTGCAATAAATGATGTATCCATCTTTCTGACCAATCGGCAGGTAGTTCTCAGTGGGGTTAAGAAGAGAGAAGAGAGAAAACAAGGAGCATCATTGTCTACACTCACCGATCCATGTTTTACACGCTGGGCACGAACTATCGCCCGACTGACTGCTACTGCAGCTATCCTCGTACTTTCCCACAGAATCCGACAATTTTATCCTCTTGCGAGGCCGCTGTTGTTGGCAGTGGTGGCCATCTGCATAAGGAGGAGGAGGACGAGGGATAAGTCACTTGGTACGATCCTCTTTGGCGCCTCAAACAGCGCCATCGATGGTGTGTGTGGAAGCGGCAGGAGTTGCCAAAATCTTTGGATTCCATGGGAAAAGCAGAGGATTGCGGAGAGTAACGTCTGAGGACTATACATATATAGTGAAACGTAAAATCAGCGAGTTAAAAAAGGATACCATATTTTGCTTTGAACTCTTGTGAAACTACAGAGTGATGCCACCTCCAGGACTACCGTCATGCCAAAGACACTGACAAGCACACGCTGCGCAAAAGCCAGGACACAACCACCATTGCTGCCCAACTATGCGCATAAATGAGTGTACCTGGGCTGTTAACGAGTAATGACGAACACATGAAATGGCACAACATGCGCACATCATTCTTCTGCATCTCCTTCCATATTCATCACACTTGATAAACACTAACCCTAATAACTAACAATCTAATTAGACAGGACTGTACAGAAACTAAATCATCCTGTACATTTCTAGGTTACGGGGCATAATGTCACCAGATACGGCAACGTCAGCGAGTGCTGGAGCATAGCGTCAGCAAAAAACGTAATGGCGTCACATGTATGCCAGAGAGTCCAAGCAAAATACAGTTCGGCGGGTTCTAGTCAATGCACTACGTTCTTTCATATCACATGCCAAATAAGTAACCGTCCAGAACTTTCTAGCAAAATTTCAGTCCATCTCATTCTCCTATATAAAGAAATGTTTGTACCTTGATACTTAATATAAAGAGGATGCGCCTTAAGTACCAGTGACAGGAGTTACGTAATAAGTGCACTTAAAAATTAAATAGTAAATTGGGGTTTCGAGTAGAAATAAAAATAGAAATAAATAAAGATAAGAAAAAATGAGATAAGCAAAAAGTGCAGGTTTTCTTACCCTTGTGTTCCTGACTCTCCCCTGTTGTGGGTGAGTGCAATGATGGAGAGGTAAAAAAGCAGTAGTAGAGGGAGATGTCAAAGGTCAAATGTTAAAGGTCATGCTCTTTAGAGAAGTTTAGTATATCAATTCAAGCATGTTTCGTTTGTTGTTGATTTTTTTATTGTATCATACAAAAACACTACTAGCGTAAAAAACAAACAGACAGCAGCGGAATGATGAGTGAGCGAGCGAGCGGCAGTTTGCAAGGCACTGATAGCGAGAATGAGAATGAAAGAAGAAGTCGGCCTAGCAGAGAAGGGCTTTATTTTAAAAATTATTAGGATTATGTGTTTGCATCTGGCAAAATGTTCACATCAAATGTGATTTTACTTATCTAACTGTATTCATCATTTTTTTTTTTATTGTATGGAGGAATTTGTTTGTTCATGACTCGGGAAATACCTCAAGATAAAGTATTGTCAACAATGTCCAGGGTTCACACGAAAGGTTTGAAAGAAGCAATGAAAGACTGAAAATGATCACCAATAAAAAGAGCATTTCGGAGAGCAGTTTTGCCGATTCATGAACCACCTCCTTGGATAACCCAGAAAAACACACCTTTCAGTGACACCAATCAATAACCACCCTCGTATAACCCAGAAAAAAGATCTTTCAGTGATACCAATCTATTAGAGAAACCCTTTAATTTGTTCACATAGATAGTGGCAATGGGTGATGTAAAAATAACATAGATTAAACAGATACATACAAAATCAGAAAGGAGAATACCTACGGAACATGATTTTATATTTTGTTTGCAAGGAAATAATTAGCCTGGAATTTAAGTAATCTTGGTAAAAAATGTGTGTTTTCCTAACACTTACCATGCAGCTTTTAGTTTTACCATATACAAAACAGATTTTTCAGAAATCTTTCCCAGCTATCGCAAGAATTACTGAACCAATACTAGGATTTTTTGTACTTTGCACTTCTCATGGTGATTCCAAATATTATGGTGAAGAAATTCAATAATTTTGACATTTTTGAAACATTTTGGGAAATTTTGGAACTGTCGTCTGCAGACGACTGCCGCATAGAAAGTGTTAAGCCAATCTAGCCATCTAGCTCATATGGCTTATAAAATTATGTCAACAAAAATTGATCTGTTTGCATGTTAAAAACTCTCAGCCGACACAACCATAGAAAATGTCTGCATAGGCCAAAAACAAGATGGCACCACCATATCCACTTTCATAGGTTAACATTTGTGTACGCATTCTCCTTTCTAATTTCTATGGGTACATTAGACAAACATATGGTGGGTTTGGTGACAGGATGGATTGTAAGGATGCCTTTGCCCCCTCCTTTTTAATTGGTTTTCTTGTCTTATTTTAAAGAAGAGTATCTAAAATAAAAATATGTCTATCAATTCCTTCTCTAGCAGTATTTAAAGAAGAAACACAATTAATAAAATGTCTGAATCACAATGAAATAGTTTTAGATATTTGTTTTAAAAGATTGTGTCAAGCATATGACAATTAATGATTCAATTGCACAGGACTAAAGAGATCAAAACAAACTGTGGCTGCAACAGGATTGGAGTATGTAACCTTTAGGATACAGGAGTGCTCTACAAGGTAAGTAATAAAGCCCTTTTTCAAACAACTCTGGGATGCCCCTCCCTCCCCCGTTACAATATAGAAACTATGTCCATTTGATTGCAGGCAAATAAAAGATTTTAAAAAAAGCTAATAATACCAAGTTCAAATGTTTTATTTGCAATTCTGAATGCTAATCCCCCCCCCCCCCCCTTAAAATAGTATTTCATATTACTAGTGCTAATTTATTCAAAATAAACAAAATATGAAAAGTAATACATCAAAATGGCATCTTATCAATATTAGGAAGTTATAGCACTGTCCGGCCAGGGGTCAGACCCCCACCCTTTTTATTTTTGCCCCACCCTTTTAACAGAGCCACCCTTTTTATTTGGGAATGTTCAACCCCCACCCTTTATACCGAAAAGGGGACATTTTGATCATTTTGTGCATTCAAATTTGAAAAGGCACTCATTGGAAGAAAGGACAAAGTGACAGAAACATCCCGCCTCCCGGGACCCGTTTTGTTTTTCGTATCTCCCGGCGAGTTTCCGTTTTGAAAAAATGTCACGATTGTGACGATTTCAACAATAGATGGCGCTATATAACAACAAACCAATTTAAAGATGGCGACTTTTTAATTTCGAATCGAAGTATATCTTTGGATACATATTTATGATATAACTAGCGCTAGCGAGTCGACAAGGTCGGTATTTTGATTATTTTGATGATCACTGAGAAACCGCCACCCTTTTTATTTTATCTCCACCCTTTATACAACTACACCCTTTATATCAGAAATATTCTGACCCCCACCCTTTTGTTGATTTTTGGATTTCTGAAGTCCCACCCTGTATAAAGCGTGCCATCCGGACTATGTATAGGCTTATCAGGGAATCCACGTTAATGTTATAACATGTTAATCCACCATACCGAGATCACTTTCATTACATATTGACTGACCCTCGTATTATTCCAACAATGGGACTCATGTGAGTAAGGGAGGTTATAGGGATGGGAGTACAGTATAACAACACAAGATTTAATACATAATCACCCCGCCCCATCAGTATTATTTGAATGATTCGATAGTGAAAGCCTTATTAAAAAACACACAGTTAAATTGAACAAGTTGACGTGTGGCATATTGTATAGTTTCTCTTCCCTTAAGAGTTTGATATAACACTATATTGAGGATTTTCAAGATGGCAATTATGCAATAAATCAGCTTAGAAAAGAAGAGAATAAGCAAAAAACAGAGCAAAGCATTTACAGGTATGGCGAATCTCAATTAAGTTTTCAACCATTTCAAATAATATGGTATTTCAATAAGTGATCAAAAACATGATTTTCTTTGATAATTTTGATATTTTCGAGCATTTCGACCTGGTTGAATTCCATGCAGAAAAGAGGAGTTCCTGGGTAATGGCGGAGGTAATGATTGTTGTTGAAATAAGGATATTCAGAATTCTATTAAAAAATATGAGTACAATTCCTCCATGGTAATAGATATGGAATAGCTTACTCCAAATCGGATCTATAAATGATTCAAATATGATGCTATAATCCTATTTACCTTTCCCTGATCAGTGAAATCAAAGCATACTCCAGTGACGGTGCACAGATTATTATTACTAGGCCGGCATATTTATCCAAAATCCCAGTACCTGAAGTCTCAATTGTTGCGATTCACAATGAAATGCGCCGCCAGCGGTTTGCTCTTGCCAGTTCAATTTTTGACATCTAGGGTCGACATCACCGTTCTATAGTTTGATCAGTGCCAAATTAGCGAAGCCTCTTTAACACTTTCCACGCGGCTATTATTTCTACCATACACAAAACAGATTTTTCAGAAACCTTTCACAATTTTCAAAGTCTATCTCAAGGATTACTGACCCGATACTAGGCATGTTTGTACTTATGTCAATGCATTTCTCAAGATGATTCCAAATATGGAAATGACATTCCATAATTTTGATATTTTTTAAAATTGTGTGTAATTTTGGAATGTCGTCTGCAGCTGCCTGCCGCGTGGAAAGGGTTAAAGCAGCGAATGAATACAGAAGGATGGGAGCGTGCCAGAAGGCAATATGCGTACTACGCATCATATGCGTGCTACTCAAACCGTGTGCGTGTGACCATTATCTCGTGCATACGCTTGGATTACTTTTGCGAGAGGAGAGATAAAAACTTGAATTTTTCTCGCCAATTTGGAACTGATCAAACTATAGCTACCATTGGATCGTCACACAATTGTGATGATATTATAAATAACGTTGAAAACATCTCAGTGAAGGATTCCGTACGATCAATAGAATGACAATGAATATACTATAATTGTAGATTGATGATTTAGTATGCATTCGCTTGTATAACCAATATATAGATATTTAAATACACATTGACACAGCGGCCCCCGTGTTGTATTTTTATTACACCGACTTTCGATGTCAACTTTTACCCATGATGCACTTCATATTTTAGCCTCTCCCAAGCAATCGCTAGTTGCATTGCGACAACTCTGTGTCTATCACTGGAGTACATCACTGAATTGTGAGGGAGGTAAATAGACTGCAAAACCTGTCATCCTTGCATGAAAAAGGCCACCGTTACCAGCAACAGTGCCCCTGCAAGCAAATGCAACCCTAGCTATGACTGTATGCATGTTAGTCCCTGCAAAGGGAAGTGAACAAAATATCAAACTGACTTGTACGATAATTATTCTCATCAACAGAACGCTAATAACAATCACACATACTGCAATATCATTCCTGTTCGGTCAAAACCTTGTGTGTTTTTCAGGCCCTTCAACATGTATAAAGTAAAACTGCCTAATGGTTATGCATAGGACGCGTTGCTTTTATACATGTTCAGGGCAAGGGCACTTGCAAGCTTTTGATAGATGTTTTTTGGCCCTTGACCATGTTTAAGAGCAGACTACCCAAAGGTTAAACATAGGAAGTATTACTTTATACATGCTGAAGGGCCGAATGGAGATACAAGGTTTTGGCAGAACAGCGACAATATAACTATCAGCAAAATGCATGCAACATGCAAGAATTTTTTCAAAAGCACACTAGTGGTGAGGAAGTCAAGCATATAGGTGAGGAAGTTTCCATGCACTTTGGAAGTGAAAGTTTTTCAAGAGGCACACAGGTTAGGTGTTACAAAGGACACTGTGATGTTTCGCACAGACATGGGTGGCGTTTGTAAACGCATAATGATTGGTATCATTTCACAAACACACTGTGACGTGCTTTTGAAGGACACTTATTGTTCATGTGTATAAGCATGTTTCTATTCAATCATCATCCGTTATTGGCGGTGATAAATACTAATTATTATTAAACATAATCATCAACCAGGACTAGCCATTAAATGCACACTTTTGTTCAGGAACAAAAGGTGGTGACTGGTGATGCTGGAATTCCCCCAAATAGGCACAATGCATGGGTCAGCCTTGCCACGCTAAGCCCGTATTGGTTATACCCACGCATGGGCATACTGCGAAAAAGGTTTGCACACACCCCAACACAGCACATGAGAACTTGACTTGTCGGCTGGCTCCACAGAGAATAACTGCCCATCTATTTCTGTTCAAGATAACCACTTAATCGCGAGTTATGATGGTGGAGAACAAGGTGGGTGTTTTCGTTCACCACCAATAACCACGTTTTGCAATTAAATAGAAACATGCTTAATGATGGAAGGGTTTTGTTTGAGCTCATCCGTGACATTTTAGTGACACTTTATTATGTTTTATTTCATCAGCACACAGATTGTACCTTATTATGACACATGGGGGAATTAGGAAACTGGTTGTGTTAAAAGGATGTCTTTGTTGTACATTTCGTTTCAAAGGACACCTATTCTATCCTATTGTGACATTTTTGCAACACAAGGGCCGCATCTAGAAGACTTTGTGATGCTTTTATAGAACACGCAGTCTGGTATTATCTAAGAGAGACACAAGTAGTGTTTTATTTCAGCAATAAGCACACAAATGTTGTTCGCATAGGTGATATTTTAAGTACATATATGATGCTTTTGAACAATAAGCACGCAGGTGGCGTTTTAATCAAACTGGCAGAGTTTTAGAGGACATTCATCAGGCATAATTTTATCGTCAAGGGCATCTCATTTTCACGCAACGTTTTAACGCACATACGGGTGCCCGATGAGTCTCTTTTTGTTGGCGCGCATCTGTTGCGTTGCTGAATATTTGCAATACGGCGCAGCCCCCACCCACGGGCAAAATGCATGGCACAACACAGCGCAGTGTGTGCATTTTTAATTAATGTGGAATGTCACAATAACAAATCACGTCATATTTTTTGGTTTGATCACACTTGCGTGGATTTTTAGCAATAAGCGAACAAGTGGTGTTTTACACAACATTACGGCATTTGAAGGATACTCTTCTGCAGTGTTATTTCAGATGGACACTGCACTGGTAGTGTTTTAGAGCCATAAGAACATAGATGGTGAGGCTTTCAGTGTTATTTCATAGGCACATTAACAGTGATTTCAAGAATAAATACTAACTGATTTCTTTGCACTAGGTCAAGAGAAGCACCCTCTGACAGTTTCATTTATAGCACCCTCACTTGGTGGGGACATTGTGTACATGAACTTACTCCTGCAATGGGGCAGCAAACAAAATTGCTCAGTACAACAAACACTCGTTATGATATTTACGCATGTAGGTAGGTACATGGTTGGCACACCAGACCTGAAGTATTTGTTACAGATACCAAATTTGCTTGGCAAGCAAGTACATATTATTGATGTGATCACAGGTATTTGCCTTCACAGGACAGATGTTCTAACGGTTAACTGTGTCGGGACATGGTTGCCATATTTGGAAAGAAGCACTAATTATTATGAACAATACAGGGTATTTACAGAGCTCTTTACTAGAAATAGACCAAAGCCCCGATAAATTTCATAAACACACTGTGGGTGATTTGAATTGGTGATTTATTTCATGAGAACATTTCTGATACACTAGTGGTAGCGGTTTCATATGGCATTTATTCTTGCCTTCTATTTCTTTATTTCATAAGAACACAAGTGGTGTGGTGTAAGCATGTTGGTTTTGGTTTCCAATAAGGACACTCAATATGATTTGTTATTACATAAGGACACTGCAGTATTGAAAAGTTAGTGTTTGTAAACACATTGGTGGAAGCACACAGATGGATCTTAGGCATACTTGTGTTGTCATCACACAGGTAGTGTTTTAAATCATAGATTTATGATTGTACAAGCACGTACATAGTAATTTTAGACAGAGGTGGAGTTTCAATCAAATGTGGCGTTTTAGAATCACACAAATGGTGTTTTGGGTACACTGTTGGTTTTTTCAACACATATGTTTAGAGCACACTTGGTAGATTTGTAGTGTGGTGTTTTAATCACTTGGGTGGTGTTTAAAGTACACAGATGTTTATTTATTAGAATCCACCCATGTGTTTAAAACACCATCCATGTGATGGATGGTGTCAGAAGCACATGTGTTAAACACAACATGTGTGTTTTTAAATACATGTTGTTTTAAACACACATGTGTTTTTGGCACATGGACAGTGTTTAAAGCACATGGGTGGTGTTTGTAAGTACACAGGTGGTGTTTGTAAGCACACAGGTGGTGTTTGTAAGCACACAAGTGGTGTTGTAAGCACACTGGTGGGTCAATTCATCTAACCTGACTTGGTTTGAGGTGCCGCTGAAGTAACAACGTCGCAACCGGATGAATCAACCAACCACAAAGGGTTTGGGCAAGAACGTACACGATGATGATGATGACAAGAAGGTAACAGACAAAAATCAAATTTAAAAAAAAAAGAAAGGAAAGAAAAAAATACGGAGAAATGAAGAAAAGAAAAAGAAATGAAATAGCAGAAAAAATAATTGCAATATAAATGTATCAGATATGGTAGGAATAACTGGTGAAGCTGTTTAAAATTTTAGAGGGAAAAAGACACTACTAAAAAAAAGAGAGTCAATTTTGTTTTTTAGTACTTAGTATCAATTAAAATTGCATCAACAAAATGAGAAAAGGCTGAAACAAAAAAGCTTTTGTAAAAGAAGTTATAGTTTACAAGATAAGTGAAAAATAAATGTAACTCTCCCATTTTATATTTTAATAAGGTGAACAGTTGAATTTAATTACATAAAAGAAAGAAACCACAATATTTTGTTCTCGTTCTGTTGTGAGTTATAAATTCTGTCTTTCCAATCATGATTATTCGCTGATGTGCATTGAATGTGATTACAGTTTAAATATCAGAGAGAAAGAAATAGAACCGGTTGAATAGCTGAATCAAACATTGCGCCATCCCAGAATGCATTAGCCAAGATGGTTGACATTGAAGAACAAGAACCAGCAATGAGTCCACATGCATCCACTGCTAAGCGAAGATGGGAAAAAGGTTAAACAAGCAATCAAAGCAAAAGTCATGCACGCCCATTATGGAAGCGATTCCTTTTCCCAAAATTCCAACTCAAAGCAAAATATTTTATCACCATACATATAATATCAAGGCGAATGTCGAGATATTCACACGTTTTTGTCAACAGAGTTGAGAATAGAGATCAAAAGAATTGAGAATTTGCAAAAGAGATTTGCGAATTCCAATTAAGATTTGTGAATTTGAATAAGAGATTTCATGAGTTGTGTAACAAGATGAGAATTGAGAATTTTGCTTGAAGAATTGAGATTGTTTTTATCATGCACTATAAGATAAGGCTCACATCACACAGAGGTTAAATATGTATAGTTTTCAAAATATGTAAGCGAAGAGTAGAATACGAGGAATAGGAGAAATGCACTTTAGGTCAACATATTATTTGTAAATATTACAGTACAAGATAAAGAGTACCGAGCTAAAGTATAAAAAGGGTAGCCTGCGGTGATAGAGGGAGTAGCGTATTTGTCGATATAAACAATTAAATTCTACCACCACATACTCTAAGACAGTAGGGGGGGGGGGGGGGGAGGGGGAGGAACTATTGCTCTGCCACTTGCACAGGCATAGCTAGGTATATACAGACCGTAGGATAACAAGCCACCTCTGTCATGCTTAGTTTGCTATGTTGGGGTTTCTACTATATCAAATGTCCTCCTCCACTTTGGAGCATGCATATTCTTGTGAAATTATTGTCACAGTTTTTAAGATTTTTCTTTGAATCAAACCAAGAAGGTTCCGTTATATCTGGTTTGCAAACAAATAATAGTGACATGCAAAACATCCACACAGAATCTAAACAGAGGACAATAATGATTAATATTTTTGTCTTCATGCAAAATACCCAACATAGCACTAGCATGGGTCAAAGGTCGACTCTAGAGGGCCCCAAACTAGTCAAACATGTCTGGTATTTTAAGATTCTAATCATGCAATCCGTAATATTGTAGGTTTTCTCGTAAGAATGATCCTTTGCACACAGACGTTGAGATGACTGACAGGATACAGTTGAATTTGGCTGGTACTTTGAATTATATATTTGAAGTTTATGTAAGATAATCAATTTGGTTAAGTATTAAAATAGAATTGATTCATTCTAAGGGTCTAATTGAAATTCAAGACAAAGACAACATTTCTTTCATTAATAGCCAGAAAGCGTTGGCATATATGCAAGAAAAATTCTCCGCTTCAATGTTTGCCAATTGCTTACCTAATTCTTTCTTAACATCGAAAAATGAATGACCCGAGTAAACGACATTATGCTTACCTTCAAAATACCAACTCATTTTGTCAAAGGTCAATAACCAGTTAGAGCATCGGCATTGTCAAATTGGTTGCAACGTTAATATTCGAGATCATTTACCAATCAATCCAATAGTCAGCCTAGTCAGTCATGCTTCATCCATCAGCCATCAAAAGAAATCTCAAGGAGATGACCTCACAAATACAGTGACCTTTAACCCCTACGTCACTTGCTGATGCATGTACACTATGGTATTTAACAATTGGTGCAGCATTGTGAACGTCAAATCCTTGAGATTTTTCTTACTCAAAAATTTACAATTTTTTTTTTTAAAACAATTTTTTAAGAATTAAAGTACCATTCCACCGATAAATTAGTTGCTATTAATTTTCATAAAGTTATTAAATTCAAAGATAGAATAGAGCTAAGGAAAGACTACAAATTAAGAAAAAATATCATCTCAGAAAAAAAGGTTGTTATAATTGTGGCATACAAACTGGAATTAATTAAAAAAAAGAAAGAGAGAGACAGCAGGAGTAGTAGGAAAGAGATTCAATAGCCTAATTGGCTATTCCATCATTTGGACCTACCTGGGACTGTTTTTGTATCCTTACTGTTGTCTTTCCTCACTATTAACAAAAGTAGCACAGAATATAAGATACTGTTATATCGTATGGTTCAAGAATGCAATAAACCACCTGTGTAAAAGATTGATCCATGTGTATGGACGACGGACGGACGACACAAGCGTCAAGTGTCCAACCGGACATGCCTATATAGTTATCAAAATAGAAATTGGCAAGGAAAATGGACTCCCCGTAACCAAAAGCGTTTTACATGTTGAAGAATAAGAGAGAACAAGAGAGAAGTAGAGGGAGAAAGAGAAAGAGAACGAAAGAGAGAGAAGAGATTGATAACCGCATGCAGGTATTCACCATTTCATTTGGGGGGTAAAATATAAATTTTAAGGAGAAGAATAAAAAAACAACCCCGCATTTTGAATGGAATACTCGGGATATAAACAGTGCACAGTGGCAGAGCAACAGTTTAAGACAAATGATTGAATAGGGTTTTTTTTAACATCGGGGCATATTGAATTCTTTGATGTCCTTATTTGGGGTGAACAAAGTCCATATTTGGGTGAAGAAGGTCCATATTTGGGATTATGTGTGCCTCCTTAATCTATGATGGTGGGATTAAACCTGCTTACACATAAGAAAAGGTTTGACTGGTTAAAATTATAATATAATCACTTAGTACACATAATACAACAGCACTTTATATTTTTGAGCAAAAAAACAGCACTTTATATTTTTGAGCAAAATTAGGTCACGGTATTTTCAGATAAACGTTATTATATCGTGTTTCATTTTTTGTCCAATATCTGGAATGGTACAACTCTTGACTTATTTAATCTTGAAAAGACTTTTCAAATAGATCGATTTCATACCGATGAAAAAAAATCTTATTTCAGTTCAATTCAGTACGAAATGGGCAAACATTCACCTCATTAAATAATTGAATAAATGTCAGTCACGATGTAACTACATGTTCATCTGCTTCTGCGCAGTGATGTCAAAGCATATTCCAGTGATAGTACCTTATTTATGATATGTGATACAGCACATCAGAAGGGGGATTTTGCGGCTCTGTGTTTTTCAAGATATAGATGAAAACGGAAAAAATATATAAAGAATTTAGGGAGTCATTTTCACTCGTAAAATCTGAATGCCTTGAATCAATTTTGTGTCATTTTAAAGCTTGGAAAATGCTCTGAGAGCACACATAATAAACTCAAAATTGGCTTCACCCGCAAAGTCCCCCCTTTTGGAACACATATGTGTATGATTCTGTGCTGACGTGTGTACTGTGATCAAAGACAAACCTTTGTACTAGCACATTAATGCTGCTTTAATCAGGGGAATATGCTCTAACGTCACTGCAAAGGAGTAGACAAACAGGCTACAATTTATTAACAAATTGTATTTAATACATATGCATTTCAAAGAAATGACTACAAATAAGTCATACTATGCTATAACCCTATTTTGTTGTTCAAAATCATTAGGGATAGCATCATCTTCAGTGTGAGCACCAATTTTGGATATTTTCTTTTGAGCACTACCTGGTAAAATCACTATAATGTTACTCGTGTGAATTTAAGTTAAGTTTTACAAGGAATCCATCCCACGGACCAATTAGAGTGCAGTATTAGGTCACAACATGATTCTTGGATGGTTTGTATTAATATGGTACAGGAATAAGTGAGCATTAGAATTATGATGGATAAATTGGTTATGAGTTAGAATAAGGCATACAATAAATAACTATGTGTCATACCTTAATGGTCCTTTGACATAACTTAATAATGGTCCCATGTTTTTATAACCCTGGTTTGATTTCCATACAAGCACCACTGATGCAACTTGGGCGCTTGTTCAACATACCCTGATGGACTCTATTAACTAAATTTGCTTCAACATCCCCGACAATGGGAATTTCATAACTTTATGTTTCCTTGTTTTTTGGTACACAGCGGGTTTCTTAAAGGCATATTATGTGATCTTTTCCAGAGAGCGCCCTCTATTCATTATTTTTTTTAGAAAGTAGATTTTCTTGCAGATTTACATTTCTGATCATAAATCATACATACATTCCAAGTTACAGAGTAATACGATTCCTAATTACCTCAAAATCATGGTTTTAGAGTGAATTTTAGAGTGAAAATATAAACTGTCGGATAATCCGACAGTTTATTTTCACTCTAAAATCATGATTTTGAAGTAATTAAGAATCGTATCGCCCTGTAACTCAGAAATGTAAATCTGCAAGAAAATCGTCTTTCAATTATTTTTTTTGATGTTGAGGGCGTTCCCTGGAAAGATCACATAATATGTGTGGTGGTATGGGAAAACCCGTCGGAAGTCGCTAGTGTTAATATTGAGATATCTGGGTCATACCAAAATATTCCTAACAAATGAGTTCCAAGTCAATTTTCCAACTTTGGTCCCAAGATAGAGATTATACCTTTAACTTTAGTCTCCAGGAGTTTTTTATGCAAAATTCCAGATGTGAAGTTTATTTTAGTACTTTTCTGAACCTTGTTTATCAAATTTTATGTGTAAAATGCTATGTTTACGTAAAATGACATTGTTACCATGGTAACCACTTGTGAATTCCGACAATGCACTGTAAAGAATTTGAAAGTGAAGAACTCACAATTGTTAATAATATCGCAAAAAACTAGGTTCATATCAAAAGTGCTTTTCATATGACAAGCTATTCTGTGTGATATAACAATGTAGTTTTATTATTATAAGAGCATTTAACAGATTTTGTGTACACCTTTGAATTGTCAGTTTCAATTTTGAGTGTTGCGTTTAAACTTGCCGACTTAAAAATACTATAACTGTAGTTCTAGATGGAATTTCTGAAAAATTTAAACATTCCTGTACTCAGTAGAGTATGAAGCTCTCTGCCAAAGAATAAAACCAATTTGCTAGAAAATGACCATGTGGAGGGTTTTCCCATGCCACCACACATATACCTTTAAGCCTGGTATCATGGTTACTTGCCTGCCAGTACCTGTACAGGTGTTGTATGCCTAGTGCCTGTATGGGATGGTACCTGTGCGGTACAACCAAAGTAGCCACACAGTAGCAGAGTAACTGTTACTGTGCAGCTATTATGGTGGTACTTCACCGGTACTTTAACACTATACTCTATCTCCCTTCATCTGGACAGTGACGTAACTAGAGATGGGATGACAGGTGACGTCATACCAAACATTTGCCCGGCAGTTGGCCATTGTTCTTTGCCCGGTGGTATGCGCACGCATCCTGTTTGTTTAGGACCTGTGCTTTTAAAACTCGCGCCTAAGCATTATCAAAGGCAATAAGGCATAGTATGCATGCATGTGTGTCTTTCGCCTTTCTACGCATGAGCACTTCGAGTAGGAGTGCACATTTATGTACGGTAATTAGTGAATGACGCAGTTATGTCACTGTCTGGTGATAGACAAATAGACTATACACATGGGTACTATACTCTATTTGGCTTCCTCTGGACAGTGACGTAACTTAACAGGCGCAGTTTTTACGCACGCGTATGTACCTTCCGTCTTTCAACGTTCGTGTGTATACGCCAGTGCCTCGAGTAGGCGCTCGCGTTATGTGCTGCAATTAGTAGAATACGCAGTTACGTCATTGTCTCGTGATGGCCAAATAGACTATAGGCATACAGTATCCGCACAGGTACAGGGCATACAGTACCCACACAGGTACTGGCAGCACAGTCAACCATGTTGGTCATACGAAAATGGCCGTCTATAAAAAAGGTCCAATCAAACCCCAAATCATGAATTGTTTCCTGAATGTCCACAGGGGGCATCAAATTGTAATAATATTAGAACATCAAACCAGTGTTTCCACAAAGGGACTCCATACTCCATTCATGTATACTCAATTTCATGCAGTGATGTCAGTGTCTCGAGCAAGTGAAATAAACTCTATGTCAAAATGTAGGCAGAGATCACAGCTCGTCGTTGTGTGCGACATTCTAATGCGCTTGCTCATTCACCCATTTTGTTCAAAGACTTGTCCAGTATAAATTCTGAACCAACTATGTTTATCCAACAATACTGGACATAATAATGAATCTCACTTTCTGACATCACTGCATGTAAATGATGGAGTACAGACACCCCACCCCCCCCCCCCAAATAAAGGGTGGTGGCTATTTAGGCACATGTCATTTTGCAAATACTATGTTAAGCCCACATGGTTCATAACAACAGTGTGCTGTGCAAGCAATACAATGTCATAACATGGCATCTAACTACCTTGGCTAGTACTTTTTGAGCTCCAACCTGAAATAAAAAAGAGGCGATTAGTTTTTTCACACAAGCTGCATTATGGTATTAGTCCATGCAGGCAGAATGTGTTAGTGTGTGACTGGTGTCATATGACTATGGCAAGCAGTGCAAATGTATGGAGCTATATGCAGGGTCTCACTGGCCCCACTAGATCATGCTGATCACTAAACCTGTCGGGACGGTAGATTTTCGATTTGGACGACCCAAATGAGCCAGTTGATTCTTTTTTTGTGTGTGCATATTGATGTATGTGAATTCGAGCATGCTTTAAAATGTTATAGATATGATGAACTACACAATTAATATCTTTATTTACTTTTCACTTGTCAACCCTTTGACAACTTTTACATGCCATAATGTTCATTCCCATCTGGTGTATACCAACCTCATATGTCTATAAGCTTTACCTTAACCCTAATTCTTACACTAAAAATAAACCTGATCTCAATGCTAACCAACAAACCTAGCCATAAACTTTTTACTTTATTTAAAAAAAAATCATAAGCATATTATATTTCCCCAAGTTTCATATGTAGCGAGCGCCCTCATATTTGAGCTGCATTGTCCACATCTACTTCTTAATGCGCCTGTACTTTCTGGTCAGAAGTTTTTCCAGTTTTACAATAATAATTAGTGAATTACTATACAAGCTGCCACTAATTGATTGATTGATGATGGGTCAAATGATTTAGTGCATCAGACTGCACTGTATGTAATGTGTCAAGTGAAAAAATGTATCAATTTGTTTGAAATAAAAACCTTAACAATAATAACCATATAATATACAACCATAGAGGGCCGTACAGATGTTAAAATATAAAGAGCTCAACAAAAGAAAGTCATACACTTTGCTTATGTCCTATAGAGTGACTTCCAATTATTTTTTGAACAAACAGGCTAGATAGGCATTTAGATGGATCTTGTTGGCACAATTTGGTACCAAATTTGCCAGATAACAACAACGGTAAGCCATTACTGTAAAACCACTTAAAGGCATATTATGTGATCTTTCCAGGGAACGCCCTCAACATAAAAAAAAAAATTAAAAGCAGATTTTCTTGCAGATTTACATTTCTGATCATAAATCGTACATACATTCCAAGTT
The DNA here is from genome assembly GCA_035610835.1 of Ophiura sarsii. Classification (NCBI taxonomy): domain Eukaryota; kingdom Metazoa; phylum Echinodermata; class Ophiuroidea; order Amphilepidida; family Ophiuridae; genus Ophiura; species Ophiura sarsii. Next base: position 39,222,272 of record CM069452.1, on the reverse strand, counting down.
ACAGGGCGGTACGATTCTTAATTACTTCAAAATCATGGTTTTAGAGTGAAAATAAACTGTCGTGTTAGTTTATATTTTCACTCTAAATTCACTCTAAAACCATGATTTTGAGGTAATTAGGAATCGTATCGCTGTAACTTGGAATGTATGTACGATTTATGATCAGAAATGTAAATCATGAATAGAGGGCGCTCTCTGGAAAAGATCACATAATATGCCTTTAATTTCGCAAATGGATGTGGATTCATGATATTAAATACCAACATACTGAACATTTTGCATTGAAAGTAACAGTGATATTTCCAGACTCGCAAAATTAAATGCACGCTAAAATAGCAGTAATTTTAAATTCACAAAATAAAGTATCCGCTAAATTACAGTGTTTTACAGTATTAAGAACCAGTTAATGAGCATTTGTGACGTTTTCAAATTTGCATATTTAACACACTACGCGGGAGAAAAGACCAAAGGTTACCAAGCACACACAGAAGATTTGTTGAGCAGTACCAGCATGCTTCACTGTCATCACTTGGCCATTGTTTTCTGTCAACAGTGTCTACTGGTTCCCATTTGCATTACATTGCATTGAAAGGCTTATAATATTGTTAAACGAGGGTCTTCAAGAAAATTCTGCTGCAAGTAGTACAATTGACGTGACTCCAATTCAGTCCTCTCTTGTTTTTCTTAAAGACCCTATATTTTTGGAATGAAACATTTTAGTTGAGATTCAACTTCTTTTTATATCCGTGGCCAAGATGCCTATCTGTACCATGTATTATGAAGGTGGAAGTCAGATGATCTCCAGCTGTTAATTACTTTAATAACTTACATGTTTGTCACTGTTTGTTTTTGGGGAAAAGTCCTGTTGGTATCATAGTGGTGGTAAGCATGCTGGACTCCACAAGAAATCTTCTTTGCCAAGCGCATACAACGTATTTGTACTGTATTGACCACTGCACATTTCCCCTGCCCGAGCTAATTCAAATTCAAACTGTCATGCATGGATAGTGAAATATGGTTGTGTGATCAATACCCCAGGTCATCCAGGCAGGGCAATGCCATACACAGTATTTTCTCCGTACATAGTGTGTTGAAAATGCAAATTTGGAAATGTCACAGATTTTCTTTAAATGGTGCTAATTATGGTATATCTTTGTTGTTTTGTGTGGTAAGTTTGGTACCAAATTGTGCCAAAAAGATTATCCAAATGTCTATCTAGCCTGTTTGGTCAAATAATAACTGGAAGTCACTCTATAAGACATAAACAAAATGTATGACTTTCGTTTGTTGAGCTCTTTATATTGGGCTCATGTAATCTTACAATCTGGACTACCAGTTATTAATCACATACTGTATTATCAGTTATTAGTTAAGTCCAAGACATTAGTTCATGATAAATTCAAAATTCCACATTCAGATAAGCAGGCATTTAGTAATAATGCAATTATCATTAGTGACACACACCCAAATATTTCTTTCTTTGACTAAGTCCATAGTCGGCTTCCCATACACCTTGTGTATACAAAACATACGAGCTATGGTATATTGTACCTCAAATTGTGACCGGATAATATTATGGACACTAATACTTCAGAGAAATCAACTGAGTATCTTGGGCCGTATAGTTGATTCAAATATCTACATCTATCAAGTGCGATATTCCAGGGTCAAATTTCCAGGTTTGTATTTATGGTCTACTTTCGAAAGATTGACCTGTGTCTGAAGTCCATTTACCTTCCTCTGAGCAATGACATCAGTGCCTACTCTAGTGATAGATGCAGCCTTTGCATGCAAGTATCAGAATTCCACGTTTATCTAGCAGAGTACAGCCATACACATGATAATAGGCTGCATTCACTGGAATATGCTCTAATGTCACAGCTCAGAGGATGGTAAATGTGTGTGAAAACCATATCTGATACAGAAGTACTAAGTTACGGACTCAGTATAAACTAAAATATTCTTTTTGGCTTCCTATATGGCTTATGCTTCTCTAATGAAGACAGCATTCAAAGTGAATATTCGTAAATACAGAGTAAATACACTGTATCATATGATAATATCTTTAATACTAATGATTGAGTTGCCACCAAACTTTGCAAAGAGAAAGAATAAAACATGCACTAATGTAAACACCACACTCAGTGTCCACTGTAGTTGACAGGTGACATCAGTGAGTAGTCAAGTGAGGCACCTGCTTTATTAGCGACAAGTATCAGCAGGGGTGCAAAAATAATGCATCTTATCAATAGAGTACACACTGACATCATTCCACAACTTGGAGTATACACTATATGCATCAAAAGAGTAAATAAAAAAAAAGAAACAAACTCACCCAGAAGTTTGATTTTTTTCTTCTCAATCAACTTCATTTTAAATTTTCTGTGATTTGTCTCATATTAATGGAAAGCTGATGTTTTCATCTTTAAATTGATAACAAAATGTTGTGAATGTTTGTTACCGTATTAGATTTCCATTGATATGCTAAATTATATTATCAAGTCACAATAAATCTGAAATAAAGTTGATTCAAAAAACCAATTCCAAGCTTTTTGAAGGAGCTTATTTTAAATAGGACAATTTGTAATCACTGCAATATGGGATCTAGAATCTCTGTATCAGTTGCGATGCAACAACCTATTTCAGTTCAAGTCAAAAGTATCCACACATCAAGCAGTGTAACTGTCTACAGCTTATAATATGGCCTTCTCAATATAAGATATTCATTTCTATGGAGTCTTATTATCAGGATGAACTACAACTAACAGACACCATTGGTAACGGGTAACGGGTATGAGTTGGTCTGCCTCGAAAAGGCTCATGGACAGAACACAATAATCCCTTGTGACAGTGTGTCAGCTCCACAGATTTATAAAGGAGATTCAGTACAAAATGTATTGCCCTATCTCTTTACGTGTAATGGGCGCCATTTTGATTTCCCCCATGGGGAGAAATTTGGAGGTATGTCCGAATTATTCGGAACTAAATGGAAAAGAACGAAGACTGCGGCGTACGCGTACTGGAGCCATATCTCTCTCCGCATTGGCAGGTTTAAAATACGCGGAAAGACGACGCTTTCCGAAAGCTCACTCACATTTTCCAAACAATACCGACACACCTCCAAATTCTTCCCCTAGGTAGAAACAAAATGGCGGCGGCATACTGGATCTCCTTTTTAAATCTATGGTGTCAGCTCACTTATTTTATTATTCATACATACACCAACTATAAAATTGGCAAGTGCGTTAACGATAACTGTAGAATACCAATTGATAATACATAGTGAAGTATGAATCCCCTCTTCCTCCCAAAAAACAACAACCTGAGATTAAGTGCACAAACACATTCACGCCAAATCACATTCAATATCAGAGGTTTTGAAATAAGATATTCTTCAACCAATTACTCATGGGTTATCAATAATGGACGCACGTCACATGGGGTTGACCTGGCGTAAAAGTATGCAACCTCACCCCCCCAAAAACAGTGAAACGGACATCCGTGGTGCGCAACACTTCAGCTGGACCTCACGGTAATGATTGGTTAGCGGTAGTGTGTGAGTATTCAAACATGCGCAGTGAGCTGATCGGAGTGCGCCCCCGTGTGTCAAACTGTGGCTAGGGGGATATGTGCCATACAAATTATGAGGTTCTATACAATTTTGTCAAACAAACTATTTCATTTTCATTATACCGGAACAGATGGGTAAGTTAAAAATCAACCTGAAATGGAATCATATTTGATTAGTCACAAATGCCAATAGTATATCATCAAAGTTCAAGGGATTTCATCTACAGTCTGATTGGACGGGACAAAGACACGCCATACCGTTGAGTCCTGTGCACACCAAACTAGTCAAGTATGTAAGATCACTATAAATGGGACGAGATGTCTCAAAAGATACCCTAAGGACAAATGCTTACCTTTGCTAATCTCATTAGCCTACTTACAATACTGAGTCAAATAATTAGTAAATAGGTTCTATAAATACACTATCCATTCGTCTCTAGTGTTAGGTCAGTTTTTTAAACCATGCACATTCCATGTAAATATGTCCGCTAAGTTAACCGCTATATCGTTAGAACTGTCACCAGCATACTCAGACACCAAATAAAAAATAAAAAATGCCAAGGAGTAAGTATGAGGACTAAAAAAAAGAGTACCAAAGTATAGCGAGGCGAAGTCCATGCAATGGAAAGAGTTATGGCTAAACAAATGCAGTATATTACCTCTGAGAGGGGGTTAAAACCAGTTAGGGGGAGCCAGGGGTCAAGACTATCATACCAGTACCCTGGCTTTCTGGAGGTCTTAATGTTGTGTTACCATGGTAAGGCCAGATATAAAAAACATATCACCATTATTGAGTGACTGTGTGCTAGATGGGAACTGCAATACCTTAAGCGTCGTCATGGAAACCTTGTCTTAATAATCTCTCTTGATTACACGTACCTCCTATAGATAAATAGTGGGGGATATATACAGATGGATCATGGTCACAATGGGCTCAATTGGTGTGTACATATATGTTTATAACTAGTTATGTGGGATCAATAAATAATCTAATTGGTGGGTCCAAGACTGAACCTTGTGGAACACAACATTGAAATAACTATATAAAAGTAGCCTCATTATGTTCCCCTGTAAGATAAAAATGCATTATCGCAATCAAATCTTAAAAGTCCGATGTACGATTCTTTGGACATGAATCTGTAAGAGCCTTTTACTACTCTATCCGTGTAGCCTTTTAAATGTTGGTAGGAAATCATGAGTTTTTGTGCAAACAATTTTAAATCTATTTAATCTTGATTTAAAAATATTTACACAAACAAAATCTAATATAGTACTTTTTATCGTATTTTCAAAAGACTAAGTTTAATTTGATATCAAGTATAAATTGAAATTGAGAAAAAAAGAAGAAAAAATGGCCTTATCTTAACAAAAAACGAAAAAATAAAAATATAAAGCTTTTTTCACACAAGCCCCCATCAGTTCTTTTCTTTGAGATCCAGAACTTGTATTTTGCATTATGGTAAGTGCACATGTTCCATTTTGAACCTTATGGTCCCAACTCAATTAATTAATTAATTGATCGATCAAATCAATCAATCAATCGATCGATCGATCAAACATCTGCACAATTCATCAACCAAGCAATGATGATCTGTCAATAATGGTGGTGAGAAAATACTTTCATTCACTGGAAATATATTATACATCAACAAGAGTTACAAGACTTACTCATGCAGAGAAAGAATATGATATACAGGGTGCATCAAACAAATTAGGACTCTGTTTCATGACGGGGTAATTTTTGTTATAATCATTGGACCATGTTAGTCTTAATGTAAAGCCCACTTAATTATTATGATATCCTGAAAATATGAGATCAATCCGATGAAGAATAAGAAAACTAGCATACTTTTCGTAAACCATGTCATTTACTGGTTTGTACAATGGGATCTACATGTACAGACCAGTAAATAAATAGGAAACTTACTTTTTTTCCATACGGGTTTCGACAACTTATCTGTTGTCTTCCTTAGTGGATTGTGTTTGATCCAGAGCTAGGGTTCTACATTTTTATCGATGACATCATCGGATGTTAATGTTGATGACGAGGGGGCGTACCAACTCAGTCATCTTTACAACTCAGTGATCCAGATGGCATCATCATTAACATTCGATGACGTCATCAATAAACAACCTAGATACACTAGCTCTGAATCAAAAACAATACACTGAGGAAGATAACAGATTAGTTGTCGAAACCCGCATGGAAAAAAAAGTGAAGTTTTTAAAAGAAAATTCAACACAATGTTCTTCTGAATTCCTGATGAAACTATTCCATGCTGTATGGAATGTTTTGAAAATAATAAGGTCAATTTGTTTTCTCTGTGCTTAAAGCTGGATTTATTTGTTGTGCTCATTTCAATGTTAGCATGAATAAAAAAGGTTAAGTAGCATGAATTGTTAATAGATTATTTTACCAACACCAGTAAATAAGAATTTAAAATATGAGGTATATAGTGTCCTCTTCATTGGTTCATACCAGGTTCAAAAAATCCTAGATACAATTTTGTCATTGATTAATATTGAAACTTTTTTTAGGACATGGATTTGAACAATTCGTTTTCATATTCGATAAGCTTTTTGTTTTCAAATATGTGACTTGTCAAACTGAAAGGTGTTGGTTTGAGCATAAACATAACTAGACAATTGTTGTATGTATACCAGTACTAACTTCTTATGGTTTTAAATTTGGATTGAAATACTTGTATTGCTGTTTTAGAATTTTCAGCTCATGTTGATTGCTGTTATTACATTTGTGATTTGTTTGATCATTTAGTAAAATACAAGATAATCTGTAAGAAATATGATATTACTACCCATCCCACAAGTAGACTCTGAAACAAAACAAATGGTATTGGCCTTTCAAATTAAAATGGTAAACTTACTAAAAAGACAGATCCTGATATTTGACTGCAAAAGTGGAAATTTTCGCGCTACATTTATTCTCGCGATAAAATCAGCTAGCGTGAAAATAAAAATGCACAAACATATTAATTTTATATGTAGGTCTATGTAAGGAAGCTCAAAATTGTTCAAAATGTGCAAAGCCCGTTAAATTACACGCGCGAAAAATTCCACTTTAACAGTATTCAACAGTTACTCTATGTACACTATGATCTGACTACATATACTACTACACCTAGGTAGCAATGCTATACTTGATCAATAAATATATGTACACAGCCATTGACTCATGCCCCGCATCATGGGTTACTCGGCTGCCAGTAGCTGTTGTACATGTACTGTATGCCCACAGTACCCATCCACACGGCTATTCATTTTACCATATATACAAAACAGATTTTTCAGAATTCATTCCCAATTTTCAAAGAATAACTCAAGGATTACATAACCAATACTAGGCATGTTTGTACTTATTTTAATGCATTTCTCATGGTGATTCCAAATATGGTAATGTAGTTCAATAATGTTGACATTTTTGAAACATTTTGTGTAATTTTGGAATGTCGTCTGCAGACGCCTGCTGCGTGGAAAGTGTTAAAGTACCAGTTAAGTACAAGGAAAGTAGCCACACAGTGCCAGTGCTACTATGCAGCTATGTTGGTTGTACCACACAGGTACTGTACAATTCCCATACAGATACTAAGCATATAATACATGTACGGGTACTAGCTGCCGAGTAACCATGATGCCTGGCGTAAGAAAACGGCCGTCAAGAAATGAAGATATAAAACATCAACTTACTTGAAAAGTTCCTTGTTGCCAGCATGGTGGTGAGAATAGCCCCCTAAAATACAATATCATCATGGAAAGCATGTTATTATGCCGTTGATTATACACAGATCCTTGTTTACGCCACATACACCTCACTGGTAGCCATTGCTGGGGGCATCTAACATTAACCCCCTGAGAACTACCGGCCGATTGGTTAAAAAGATGGATACATCATTTATTGCACCAATGAGAGACATTGTTAAAATAATTGTATCCCTGATAAAGATGGGAGTGAAACATTTTACAAGCTGCATTTGAATTGGCTATTCATATGAGTACATCTTGTAATAAACCAATCAGAACCACTGTAAGATAGACAGGTAGACCCCAGGGGGTTAAGTTGCTGAAAGTGTTGCAAATTTGGGGCGGAAATTATTAACTGTACTTGGCGACCCATGTTTCCAATTGAAAAAGAATGTGCCGACCTTAAATTGGTCAAAAGTGCTTTGGGACTGTGCTTGCATTGGGAAAGCATTATATAAGAATGGTAATATTATTATTGTTATTATTAAACTGATTTTATAAAGCTTATCTTATACAAGCTTAATTGCCCCCCTCCCCCCTAGTAGAGAATGAGCTTTATTTTGGAAGCTCAGTAATTCACTCAGCGTTCCCCTTTATCAGCAAATTAACCCATTTCAGTGCACATTGCTATGCAAGACACATTCCCAGTAGGTTTTTAACTTGACGAATTTGTGAAATGTCAACCAAACCTTTAGAGAGTATGGCAAATGAGGATCAATCGCTTTCATACAGATTTTGATACCATCTCCACAATGTACAATTCAGCTAATAGTCATTCAATTTCTGTATAGTGATTGGTGTGAATGCCATTGGCACAGTTTGAATATCTGGCAAGTGGGCAATATAGTTATTGCACACTTACATCCATTTTGATACGGGGATTCTGTAACTGTGGACACCTTTAATATATGTAAAAACTGTTCATTGTGTCCTTTGATTTCAGAATTCCTAGAATTCTCACACTGACCCGACAATCCATCTTTTAACGATCGATTGTTCATTTGATCCAATTTTGTGCAGCTTTTGATCAGTTGAATCAGACTCTACTTAGTGATGATCAATCGTAATTTTTTTTTATCAGTTTGGTGTGAAAAGTCTTACTTTAGATTGTCTGGTTAGTGTGAAAAGACTTACTTCCACCTAATAACTAACCTTAGTTTGTAATGTTTGTAGTATGTAATCCAAGCAACTTGTGGACTTCTGGCTAACAGGTTGCATGTTTTTTTGCAAGACGGTCACTAGCTTGTATTCATTTTAGTAAGCGCAATCTAGAAGAATACTATAACCTATCGTATTTAGCCTAGCTCACCTCAATTTTGGTCTGTAATAATGTCTCCTGGTTGTACATTGTAGATTACACATACTTGCAAGATGGTTGCTGCACGCTTATACTAATTTCCATTTGAGCTTTCTTTAGACACCTCTCATGAAAAAGAACTATTATACACAGTGCGCTTCTGTACAATGCTTCAGTTGGGACTGGTTTTGTATATTGTATACTATAACGTAGACTCACCTTGAGTTTGCGGCGTGCATTGAATTTCTTCAAGCAGTCCACGGTCTCCTGTCTGTGCATGGCAGATGCCACTCGTTCGCGTTGCTGCAAAATGGATGGAAAAAAAGGAATAAAACATGTTTAAAATTGAGGAAATACTACTGTAAAATCAATATCTTATTAATACTTAGCATATCTGTTTAAGAATCAGAAAAGAAAATACTTAGTATAATCTCACCTTCCAAAAGGGAATTGTTTATAATCATGTTTGTTATCTTCTTGTTTCATAAAATAATCGTCCAAAATAGTCGTTATAAGATCCCAACAAGGAATTGATGGCCATCGTCTGAATGATAATAACACTTTCCACTCGGCTAATAGTTTTACCATTATACAAAACAGATTTTTCAGAAACTTTTCCAAACTTTCAAAGTCGAGCTCAAGGAATACTGAACCAATACTAGGCATATTTGTACTTATTTTAATGCATTTCTCAAGGTGATTCCAAATATGGTGATGAAAGTCAATACTTATGACATTTTTGAAACATTTTGTGAAATTTTGGAACTGTCGTCTGCCCCATGGAAAGTGTTAACATACCAAATATGTCATGAGGATATACATCTTGATTGACACTATCCTGGGAATACTATTGCCCATTTTTTGTTCATTTGACAAACAAAATTATAGTTTGATTTCAAATTTGAGCTCCTTTACTTTACAGTAAATTAATACAGAACAGCGTGGAAGCGCATAAATGCTGTAGGGTACTGTGCATCATATAGACAGCGTATGCCAAAATCGCATGCCTAACCAGGTTAGATCTGGGATAGTAAGTTTATTTCTAATTACTCCTGCTCCACAGCATGCTCTTATAAAACACACAATTCAACATATGGCAGACATTGTAGACAGATCCTAGACAGATCCTTGTGGTTCTAAACTAAACTGTCCAAATGATCGCCATGAATTTACTGCTAAGTTTATTTCTAATTGCTAGCGCTCTACAGTGTACCCTTATTAAAACATACATTTCAAAATATGGCAGCCATTTTAGACAGATCCTTGTGGTTCGAAACTAAACTGTCCAAATGATCTTTCAAGGCTAACCAGATTAGATCTAGGATCGCCATAAACTTACTGCTAAGTTTATTTCTAATTACTAGCGCTCCACAGTGTACCCTTATAAAACACACAATTCAACATATGGCAGCCATTGTAGATGATCCTTGTGGTTCTAAACTGTCCAAATGATCTTTCAAGGCTAACCAGATTAGATCTTGGACCTTAATAAACTTACGCAGATCCATGGGTGGTTGAGTGCATCTGGTGCTGTGATACGTTTGCCGGGGTTGACTGTCAGCATGCTGTTGATCAGGTTCTTGGCCTCGGGTGTGACGGTGTCCCATTCTGGTGAGGGATACTGCAATAGTCAAGATAAAATACAAATTATTATCAAATTAAAGTGATATATAAATGGCTGCCAAATGACTATTGATCAGGTTCTTGGTCTCAGGTTTGATGGTGTTCCATTCGTGGGAGGGATTACTGTAAACAATTTAACATTTAGAAAAGTTATTAAAAAGACATAATGGATAAACACTAACACCACTACACCATACGACCCGCAGCACCTGTTTGCGTGCGCACACGCCGCAATAACCTCTGGGTATAGATAGTCACCGAACATTTAGCCTGGGCAGCCCAGCGCTTGAGGTGTGGTGGTCGAGTCACTCGCCTGCCAGCCTGGCGACCCAGGTTCAATTTCCATGGGCCGCAGACTCAAGATTTTAGTCCTCCCTGTTGACCCCCTCCCCCAGTTCCTTGGTTCATTGCCAATACAAGAGCAACATTCTGGTGGATCTCTTTCAGAGTCTACCTTGTAGTATGCTAAATCCTTTATGGGATTAACAAAAGCTGGGATCCTTTAGATATGAGGTTATATTTTCATCTGAATTGCATGGTATCATTGTATTTGTCCCGTATATACTTAATGTAACCAGATCTGATCAAATATACCTATATGATGAAAATAGGTTATTACCATAAGCAGGGAGTCTATATTAATGGGAGAGGAAATTCAAACCACGCATGAAATGACTTGTGAGTGCTAATTTGAGGGTGCTAGCACACGGGAAGCATCAATATCGGCAATACAAGCAAGCATGTAGTGGCACGGGCCTGCCATTACGCCAAGGGGGAAAACCCTGTTTAACTAGCAGGATTTAAACAAAATTGTAACATTTTTGGATTTTTTGTTTAACTTGAAAATGTTCAATTTTTCTGGACACATTGTGTACATTTATCAAAATGTTCTTTAAAAAAGGCTAATGAGTAAAAAAGGTGTGTTTTCATTGCCTAATCAACTTTCTCAGTGATTCTAATTCTGGCTGTTATCCCTAGCATACATGTTAACCTATTCATGACATTCTTTTTTCACGACAAATATTCAAATTTCAATAATGTCATATTTGGCCCGAATGGATATGATCACGTCACATTATGACAGACACGGTAACTTGAAACCAAGTACATGCGTGGTGTTATATAAGGAGCATTCAGACGAGGGCGCTAAGCTAGAGACTAACGTTAAATTCGCTAAATCTCGAGATTAAACTCTTGGTTAACGGCCGTGTGAATCATGTCATGGTTAACTAACCTCGAGTTTAAAGCTGGAATTTTTAACCCCGAAAGATATAGCTGAAGCACTAATACCCAAGCTGAGAGCATGTCTGCCATGTTTGTTAATCCTTCAACTATGTTAACCGTGAGTGAGATTAGCAGAGGGTCAACGCATTACTTCCAGCAATCGGAGAATCACGCGACCTTGAGTTACTCTTGAAGCTACCCACAGCGTTATCACTAGATTCGAGGCTAAGATTGTCGTCTGGAAAGGCACTCTGGATTAGCGGTATAATTTGTTAACCTCGAGACTAACTAGTCTAGGGATTATAGTGACCGTCTCAACAGGACTACAATTATACATTATCCATTAATACCTTACAGGCACAGCTACCTGATTTATTACATCATCTTGTATCATACAATTGTAATTCAGGGCACCACACCCACTATATACAGTGTTATTCCCAGTCCAATATGTTTGACTGATTAGAACATGATTATGTGCATTCTTTGCTCAGGGCCACAACATGCTGCACACTCTCTTCTGCACACAGAATCCTATCTTAATTTGTTATATATTAAGAATTCAGTAGGATTTTATACCTGTTCATAAAAGATTGAACTACACAGGGTTGGCGGGACCATTCAAGACAACTTGGTAATCAGTTTCAAGAAAGTGTTATAAATTGAAGATTGATTTACACGATTTCCAAATTCATTTTCAACTGCTTTCTTAAACAGGATTTCTTTTAGATTACTTTTAACGAAGGCGCATTGCATGATTTTGTTTATATTTCTAAAATGTGGCAGGGAATTGACAATCTCGGACAATATTGTTGGGACAATTTTATATGTGCGTTTAAAAACTCCCCCTCTCCCCCTGGATCTATGATGAAACCTGATTTTGGGTTACGGGATACTGGAAGGGGTCAACATTGCCCAGTGGGGTGGGGGAGTTATTCATATTGAGACAGCAATCCTTCAATAGTGTAAATTTTGCGGAAATGGGAACACATTAACCCTAACGCTACTACGTCTCACAGTCACCTCACAGCCAGCACCACGTGGCTTGCGCGCGCACAAGTTCTATCTCCTGTAGCACTAAACTACGGGTATATATGGTCTCCGATTTCTTAGCCTGTGAAGCCCTCCCCCCGTGGCTGAGTGTTAGTATATCTCGCCTGTCACGCGGCCGACCCGGGTTCAACTCCCGGCGCCGGCGGACATAATTTTTCCCATTTTTTATTTAACCCCCTCCCCCTGTTCTTCGTTCCATCCCCACTGCCACGTTCTAGGGTTAGGGTTAATACGACACCACACAGTGCATTTCTATAACCCTAACGCTACTACGTCTCACAGTCACCTCACAGCCAGCACCACGTGGCTTGCGCGCGCACAAGTTCTATCTCCTGTAGCACTAAACTACGGGTATATATGGTCTCCGATTTCTTAGCCTGTGAAGCCCTCCCCCCGTGGCTGAGTGTTAGTATATCTCGCCTGTCACGCGGCCGACCCGGGTTCAACTCCCGGCGCCGGCGGACATAATTTTTCCCATTTTTTATTTAACCCCCTCCCCCTGTTCTTCGTTCCATCCCCACTGCCACGTTCTAGGGTTAGGGTTAAAGTATAATTATTACCAGGGTGTCCCAACTAATTATGACCACAATTGTAGTTCTGTTACTCTCCTTCCCTACCTATGTGTTGGTTAGATATACTAGACTGAATAAAAAAGGACCGCCATCCAAACCTGCTATAGCAGTGCAATGAAATTTACTTTTTTTGTTCATTAGAAACTCACTAAAATCAAGTGAGTTGTAAGACGGTTTCAAAGGCCGCTTACTAAAATAATCAGGACACTTTCTAGAACGTTTGTAAAAAAGGTAAAGGTAAAGGCGGTCGATCCTTTAATTCCAGGAGCGGAGTGCCCATCTCTCTTTCAAAGCGATAGGGCTAGACTCACTCCTTTTTATAATATTGCTGTGTGGGGCTCGCTACACCCCCTCCACCGCGAGTCTATTACCTTCTCAGCACTGAAGAATGCTGGTACCCATCTAAATACACCTGGGTAGAGAGGAGTAATTGCGGTAAAGTGCCTTACTCAAGAGCACATCATGTTGACCACAGCGAGACTCGAACCCACAACCTTTAGATCAAGAGTACGGTGCTCTACCCACTGCGCCACACATGCCCTAAAGAACGTTTGTACTCATCTGATATACATGTGAAAGGCATCTGATATACATGTGAAAGGCATCTGACATACATGATACACCCCAAAAAATATGTAAGTTCCCCCTAGCATACTAGCATACTAGAATATTTCCAAAAATATTTGATGGATTTAAATAATTTTCAACTAGAAAGATGCACCCAATTGTTAGGCACATTTTGATACCAAATTTGTTGGCCTTGAGACAATGCAACGGTAAGAAATTGTGCCATTTACCAATTTTTATACCGAAAAAAAAAGTGGCACTAAATCTCACTGGCTATGGCTGGTTTTGTCCATAAATTCCCCTGGGCGCTTAATAGAGATAATACGGTACATGTGTTCTAGTTATGGGTGCCAGTATAAAGTACCAGGGCTGACACTGTTTTCTTCATCACACAATGCATCTCCATTGTATTGAAGTTACGTGCAATTTAAATATGGTGCATGTCACTATAATACATGGGTGATGCCATCCCCTCTCAACCGAACTATCCTATTAGTTACTTGCAGCTTCCAAGCACGTTTCCAAAGGAAAGTATGCAGCCTCGCAAGAGCCATAATAGATGGACCTAAAATTGGTGTACTATCACACTGGCAGAAGAAGAACTACTGACAGCAACACATCAAAACATGTGCAGTGTGCCCAGTTGTAACACAGTATGTCAGGGAAATAGGTGCACAGATAAGAAAACAGACAGACTAAAGTCCATCAAAAGATGGGTTATCTGTTAACCTGAATTGATAATGTGCCGAGCTGCCAGGGGAAGGGCTACATATTGTAAAGGTGTTCATAGGTGTGTGTGACCACGGAAATACAGGTAAACTGGGGGAGGTTATCACTGAATGCATTGTGTATGTTATCCATTGAGGGATTGGGAGCAGGTCACTCCATTATCAGTTGTATGTCATCAGTGCACAATCCACACACTGAAGTGACTCTCTCAAAAAAAGCAACTGTTTTTTTTTTTAAAGAACATCATCTTACACAGATGTTATACACTACATGTACGGACATATCAAATACACGAAAGGAGTTCTAAAAATACCCCTATTGGAAGTCGGTCCCTAATTACGAGTTGCGGAATAAACACGCAGACACTATTTGCAATACAAATTAAGACTGTAACATGACCCCCACCTTCATAATGGGATTAACAAAAGCTGGTATTCTGAGAGCATCTGCTCTCGCAACGATTCATCAATAATTGAGTTTGTACAGTCTTTTATATTGACTTACGATATACTCTTGTCCATCCACCTATTCATCTATCCATCCATGCAAATACGCATGCATGCATGGCCAGAGGGGGTACTTCACCGTTCTTACAGTCTGACCAGTATCTACTCTTGATTATTGGACATTACAGTTTTCAACTATGATGAAGTGCCGTGCACAACATGCATATACACACGGGCAGTGTTGCCAACTAAAATTTATCCTGAACTGCAGCCTATGCAATAAAATGTAGCCCATTTTTGCCAAGCCCATAGAAAATTCGTAGCTCAACTTTTTGCAGACCACAAGCACCTGTTTTTCAGCCTCGGTGCAAGGGTCAAACGTAGCCCAATTTGGCGGCCTAGCTGCAGGGTTGGCAACAGGGCACTGTCTCATGTACATGACAACTGCATCTGGCACTGGCAACTGCTCTTCTTGCTTACTATGCAATACTAGTTATGGGACAGAGGGTGTCTGACATCAACTTCTGAGAATTCTCTCGATTTGTGGATTTCTCTGGGATACTTGGAAGGGAGGAGACCAACCATCAATTTTGATGCCATCTTTTGTAAATTTAGTAGACGGATGATAAAGGATAAAATGAAATTACATGTACATTTTTAAATATTTCAAGCCAATTCAACAGAATTATTCAAGGGAAAAATTTCAAAAATAAAATGTCTAAATAATTTCTCTTGTGGGAATATATGCCTTTTCAAGATGATCTGAGAGTTATCAATGGGCGATTGAACATAATTTCATAGGCGAAATAACAGTCACTATGACAACTAATCACCAAAAAATATTCTCATCTGTGTGAATACAACGACTGATTATCGATCAAGTTTTTGAATGTGATTGAACAGCTAAGTAGGACTTCACATAGCAGTGGTCGATCATTGAAATATCGATCATCTGCTTAGTGTAAAATGGCTTAATACAGGGTGTCCCAAAAGTGTTGATACCTTTTTAAAATCTGTATCTCTTTTAAAATAATTTGCAGTACCAAACTGAACCATATTTAGATAGAGAAAACTTGTAAAATTATTTTGATTACACTTTTGATACCTTTCCTGAGGCGCTTTATTCTGAAACACACTCTGGAAGGTTTGGTCACATTTATTATGAAACACACTCTGAAAGGTTTGGTCACATTTATTATGAAACACACTCTGAAAGGTTTGGTCACATTTATTATGAAACACACTCTGAAAGGTTTGGTCACATTTATTATGAAACACACTCTGAAAGGTTTGGTCACATTTATTATGAAACACACTCTGAAAGGTTTGGTCACATTTATTATGAAACACACTCTGAAAGGTTTGGTCACATTTATTATGAAACACACTCTGAAAGGTTTGGTCACATTTAATATGAAACACACTCTGAAAGGTTTGGTCACATTTAATATGAAACACACTCTGAAAGGTTTGGTCACATTTATTATGAAACACACTCTGAAAGGTTTGGTCACATTTAATATGAAACACACTCTGAAAGGTTTGGTCACATTTATTATGAAACACACTCTGAAAGGTTTGGTCACATTACTCACAAAACCATACCATGTTTCAACTTACAGCATGCAAGGTGTATGTACATGTAATTACATGCTGCATGTTCCTCATATTCCATTCATGTGGATTTTCACATAAATGCTTTCATTTATCACAGTTTGCGCACACTGCACAATAAATGGATTATTTCAATCTCAAATTCAACCAGAATCACAAGTGAAAAATCTTTTTTTCTCTTCACTACCTCTTTCGCTTCCATCACTTCATTAAACCCATTACACTTACACTTTTATAAGGAAGTGCAATGTTAGAGTTCGTTAAACCTTCTATAATACTTTGACAACACAAATATCAGTTATTGGAAGTTTGGTATTCAAATAATTTGACAAGTCTCCTCTATACAAATATGTTTTTATTTTTACACTGCAAATTATTTTACCGGAGATTTAAAGCTTTAAAAAATGAATCAAAACTTTTGGGACACCCTGTATGAAAATCAGAGCTTTTAACGTCTCTGCATTCCTTTGAAATCTCTCAAATAGATACAAGTAAACATAAGCAGGGTATCACGGCTGTTTGACTGTACGCTTTATAATTAAAATTATGGGATAAAAAAAGATTATATAGTGGCCCTTTTATGGTTTGACCTGATTTAGGTAGTGCTAATGAATAAGAGTATACGGTGAAAATGTCAAGAAAATTGTTCGAGCCCTTTTTAAATTATCAGCATTTTTTACTTGATACATATTTTACATGTAACTCTATGGGAAATGTGGCCAACGAGGGCGCTATTATAGTAAATAATAATATTCAAAGCTCTATTTTTCAGAAGTGGCACCAACAAATGTTCTGAAATGTCTACAAAAGATGGCCAGTATATTCAGGTATTTGAATCAGTTAAAAACAGAAGTTACGGTGTTCTCAGTATAAAACGGACACATTATGTGGGATCAAACAGCCGTGGTATATTGTACGCGCTAAACTGGACATTGAAGATTATCACCCTACTTGCTGCCAAATTCCCGGTATCTTTTACTTGAAGTTACGCTCTCTTATTTTCTCCATCACCTAACACAATGAATGACTCACCGCCGACACGAATAACTTCCTTGAGGTCCTAATTATACTATGGCACACATATCTTTAAGATGAAGAGGACTCTGTGATTGTTTCAGAGCCTCGTAAGAGTTTCTAAGAGTCACTTTTAAGAGTTTATAAGAGGTAAAAAAATAGTCCTTAAGAATTCTGCAACGTTCCGTAATCGAAAAGCTCTGAAAACATTGTCAACACCTACAGTCCTCAACATTACGAGGGCGCGATACACTGAACCAAATAGGTGCAGACTGAGACAGAAGCATAAGTCCTTGTTAAGAGCATTCAAAACCGCACCAACACAAATATTGATCATTGTTGTACTTACATCATAGGCACCCGCCTTGATTTGAGAATAAAGCCTGTGTTGGTCCTCATCCCAGAAAGGTGGATACCCAACTAGTAGAATGTATAGTATCACACCTGAAACAAAATGTTGTCAAAAAGATATCAATTAGAAATACGAACATTTTTAAAGTCCATTTTGAATAGAGACAATGTTTTTCCATACAAATATTTTCAAGCTAAGGCGACGAAAAAACCAAAACCCTGTTCTACAGGCAAATGGAGCTCTCAGGTAGGGTTGCTTGGTTGGGCGTTTTTGATGTTTTGTTTTCAAAAATGTGTGAAATTTAAACCAAAAAAACCCCAAACCCTAACATTTTTCACACACAAAAAAAAAATCTAAAAATATTCGAAACATTTTTGTAACAATTTTTAAAGTCAAAGTAATAATTTTAGTGTAGCGCTACCGTTTACTGCGTGTTGACGCACTGATTGGATGAGCGTTCGGTTTTTCCCTAGCTCCGCCCACACGTGCTGAAACACTGCGTAGTACACTTTACAGGAATGGTGACTTTTACTTTAGAGGAAAATGTTAACATATGGTATATCCGGTTTACGACAGAATTTTGTGATAACTGCAGGTTGTTTGATTTCAAGGATGATAAAAGAAAGACAAAATAGAAACAAACACTCCATTGGAATTAACACAGCAAATTTAGCAATGTTATTAATCCTACAAATTGCAGGTTGATCTCGTTTTACTGTGATATGCAACATGTTTTTATAAACATTTAATGGCACCTAACATTAGGAGAATTGAAACAGCGTCATTGTCATACTTTTGGTATCAAATGGCTTAAATTGACATCAAATAGCTTCATTTGGCATCCAAAGCTGCATTTGGAATAAAATGGATTCAGCGAATCCATTTTGGCATCAGTGAAGCTCTTTGGCACTATATACTATAATACACCTTAAGTCATCCAATCAAACCTGGATGGCATCATATAAGCCATACTAGAAATGACTTCACTGATGCCAAATTGGCTGCACTGACAACCACACAACTTCACTGATGCCTAAATGACTTCACTGAAACCACATATGACTTCACTGAAACCTAAACAACTTCATTGACACCAAATATGACACCACTGATGCCGTAATGGATTCACTGAATCCATTTGATTCCAATTGCAGCTTTTGGATGACAAATAAAGCTATTTTATGACAATTGAAGCCATTTGACACCAACAAAAAGTATGAAAATGATGCTGTTTCAATTCAAATTGACTTTCATCCAGGTAAACAATTCATAACGCAATCTATTTCAGTGGCATTTTAATGAGCACTCAATACTTTGCATCTGGGTGTGCTCCCAAAGAGGGAACAGTAACACTCACTGTACATAACATGGTTGACAGAGAGTTGATAAAGGCCTGCTCCTAGACTTAATCCTTCATGTCTTCCCTATTTTACACACAGCCCTTGTGAGGGTGCTCAAATGTGAAGGTTGGGAAAATACAGTTCCAAAGGTGTGCGCTGATAAACTGCTGAATATACATGAGCTTATTCATGCACCATCACACCACATAGCCCCGGTAGTTTCACACGGCGCTGTACACCGCATGACGTAATAGGGTGTGCGGTAGAACCTTGCACTGCACGGCATGACGATCATTCGACGCACTGCAATTTGAATTGGACCAATCAGATGGTTTTTCTGCAGAGCGTCGCAAGACATCCATCACTACGTGAAACACTGGCGCAGTGTGACATGATGGTGTGTTGATTCATATGAGTTGATCAGCGCAAAGTTTTCAAACTGTATTTTTTCAGTCTTCAGTTTAGGCTCGCTCCCAACACTTTGCAGAAATAAATACCAAAATATTTAAATGCTCAGATTCGTCTGTATTGTACTACTAAAATTATGAAGAAAATGTGATCTGTATTATATTATTGTGATGAGGCAACTGTGGAAAAAATATTAAAAGACAACAAGAGCTAGCTCAGATTCAGTTTCAAGATACCATGAAATTCCTTTTAAAACATCATGTGTCTGTCATGCCATGCTAATGGACCGTGATATAGTCTATTTCACTTCCATGAGGCAGTGACGTCACTACGTCATTCACCAATTGCAGTCTCCACAAGCACAGGCATATACACACAGAAGACGTAGAAAGACAGACGATACATACCTGTGCGTAGATGCTATGCCTGTAAAGTTACGTCAATATCCATAAAAAAGGGAATTAGACTATCGCACCTTTGGGACAATTAAATTCCATGACTTTTCCGCGACTAAATTATGAAAATTCCATGACCTAGTACGTCAATATCCATAACAAGGCGGTTCTCGAACGGCGCGTCTCGCCTGTTCATCAAAAGTGACTTGAAAGAAATGATGATGAAACATATGATACAATGTAGCACTGTCACAGAGGTATGCATTGTAGTTAATGCAAGGGATGTAATGCCTTGAAAAATTTAATCAACAAAAAGAACACACCAACCCCCTTCCCTACACCAAATCACATCAAGATAGGCCTTACAGATCTTATTTGACCCCAGATGACCTCTGATGACCTTGAAAATTTAATCAGCAAAAAGAACACACCAACCCCCTTCCCTCCACCAAATCACATCAAGATAGGCCTTACGAATCTTATTTGACCCCAGATGACCTCTGATGACCTCGACAAATTAATCAACAAAAAGAACACACCATCCCTCTGCCGTCCACCAAATCCCATCAAGATAGGCCTTACGGATCTTATTTGACCCCAGATGACCTTGAATGACCTCCGATGACCTTGAAAATTTAATCAGCAAAAAGAATACACCACCCCCCCTTCCCTCCACCAAATCCAATCAAGATAGGCCTTACTGATTTATTTGACCCCATATTTGACCCCCGATGACCCCGAAAAATTAATCAACAAAAAGAACACACCACCCCCCTTCCCTCCACCAAATCCCATCAAGATAGGCCTTACTGATCTATTTGACCCCATATTTGACCCCTGATGACCCCGAAAAAGTAATCAACCAAAAGAACACACCACCCCCTTCCCTCCACCAAATCCCATCAAGATAGGCCTTACTGATCTATTTGACCCCATATTTGACCCCCGATGACCCCGAAAAATTAATCAACAAAAAGAACACACCACCCCTCTTCCGTCCACCAAATCCCATCAAGATAGGCCTTACTGATCTATTTGACCCAATATTTGACCCCCCGATGACCCCGAAAAATTAATCAACAAAAAGAACACACCACCCCCCTTCCCTCCACCAAATCCCATCAAGATAGGCCTTACTGATCTATTTGACCCCATATTTGACCCCGATGACCCCGAAAAATTAATCAACAAAAAGAACACACCATCCCTCTTCCGTCCACCAAATCCCATCAAGATAGGCCTTACTGATCTATTTGACCCCATATTTGACCCCCGATGACCCCGAAAAATTAATCAACAAAAAGAACACACCATCCCTCTTCCGTCCACCAAATCCCATCAAGATAGGCCTTACTGATCTATTTGACCCCATATTTGACCCCCAATGACCCCGAAAAATTAATCAACAAAAAGAACACACCATCCCTCTTCCGTCCACCAAATCCCATCAAGATAGGCCTTACTGATCTATTTGACCCCATATTTGACCCCCGATGACCCCGAAAAATTAATCAACAAAAAGAACACACAACCCCCCTTCCCTCCACCAAATCCCATCAAGATAGGCCTTACTGATCTATTTGACCCCATATTTGACCCCCGATGACCCCGAAAAATTAATCAACAAAAAGAACACACCACCCCTCTTCCGTCCACCAAATCCCATCAAGATAGGCCTTACTGATCTATTTGACCCCATATTTGACCCCCGATGACCCCGAAAAATTAATCAACAAAAAGAACACACCACCCCTCTTCCGTCCACCAAATCCCATCAAGATAGGCCTTACTGATCTATTTGACCCCATATTTGACCCCCGATGACCCCGAAAAATTAATCAACAAAAAGAACACACCACCCCCCTTCCCTCCACCAAATCCCATCAAGATAGGCCTTACTGATCTATTTGACCCCATATTTGACCCCCGATGACCCCGAAAAAATAATCAACAAAAAGAACACACCACCCCTCTTCCGTCCACCAAATCCCATCAAGATAGGCCTTACTGATCTATTTGACCCCATATTTGACCCCCGATGACCCCGAAAAAATAATCAACAAAAAGAACACCCCATCCCTCTTCCGTCCACCAAATCCCATCAAGATAGGCCTTACTGATCTATTTGACCCCATATTTGACCCCGATGACCCCGAAAAATTAATCAACAAAAAGAACACACCATCCCTCTTCCGTCCACCAAATCCCATCAAGATAGGCCTTACTGATCTATTTGACCCCATATTTGACCCCCGATGACCCCGAAAAATTAATCAACAAAAAGAACACACCATCCCTCTTCCGTCCACCAAATCCCATCAAGATAGGCCTTACTGATCTATTTGACCCCATATTTGACCCCGATGACCCCGAAAAATTAATCAACAAAAAGAACACACCATCCCTCTTCCGTCCACCAAATCCCATCAAGATAGGCCTTACTGATCTATTTGACCCCATATTTGACCCCCGATGACCCCGAAAAATTAATCAACAAAAAGAACACCCCATCCCTCTTCCGTCCACCAAATCCCATCAAGATAGGCCTTACTGATCTATTTGACCCCATATTTGACCACGATGACCCCGAAAAATTAATCAACAAAAAGAACACACCATCCCTCTTCCGTCCACCAAATCCCATCAAGATAGGCCTTACTGATCTATTTGACCCCATATTTGACCCCCGATGACCCCGAAAAATTAATCAACAAAAAGAACACACCACCCCCCTTCCCTCCACCAAATCCCATCAAGATAGGCCTTACTGATCTATTTGACCCCCAATGACCCCGAAAAATTAATCAACAAAAAGAACACACCACCCTCCTTTCCTCCACCAAATCCCATCAAGATAGGCCTTACTGATCTATTTGACCCCATATTTGACCCCTGATGACCCCGAAAAATTAATCAACAAAAAGAACACACCATCCCTCTTCCGTCCACCAAATCCCATCAAGATAGGCCTTACTGATCTATTTGACCCCATATTTGACCCCCGATGACCCCGAAAAATTAAGAACAAAAAGAACACACCATCCCCCTTCCCTCCACCAAATCCAATCAAGATAGGCCTTATGGATCTTATTTGACCCCCGATGACCTTGAATGACCTCTGATGACCTTGAAAATTTATTCAGCAAAAAGAACACACCACTCCCCTTCCCTCCACCAAATCTCATCAATATGGGCCTTACTGATCTATTTGACCCCATATTTGACCCCGATGACCTCTGGTGACCTTGAAAATTTAATCAACAAAAAGAACACACCATCCCTCTTCCCTCCACCAAATCCCATCAAGATAGGCCTTACTGATCTATTTGACCCCATATTTGACCCCCGATGACCTTGAATGACCTCCGATGACCTTGAAAATTTAATCAGCAAAAAGA
Organism: Ophiura sarsii; assembly: GCA_035610835.1. Lineage (NCBI taxonomy): Eukaryota > Metazoa > Echinodermata > Ophiuroidea > Amphilepidida > Ophiuridae > Ophiura > Ophiura sarsii. The sequence goes on along the minus strand of CM069452.1, from coordinate 39,198,911 downwards.
ACACACCACCCCCTTCCCTCCACCAAATCCCATCAAGATCGGCCTTACGGATCTTATTTGACCGCATATTTGACCCCGATGACCTTCAATGACCTCCAATGACCTTGAAAATCTAATCAGCAAAAGAACACCCCACCCCCTTCCCTGACATCAAGTCCCATCAAGATAGGCCTTACGGATCTCTAGATATCGCGTCACAACGCGTCTCAAAAGTGTTAAGCATATTTGACCCCGATGACCTTGTATGACCCCCGATGACCTTGAAAAATCAATCAGCAACAGAACGCACCACCCCCCTTCCCTCCACCAAGTCCCATCACGATAGGCCTTACGGATCTCCAGATATCGCGTCACAAAGGTATTTCTTAGCACACGGCTGACGGCGGACGGCGGACGGCGGACGGCGGACGGCGGACGGCATACGCCAGACGCCGGACAGAAATAGTGATAACATAGTCTCTTTCTGATTACATCAGGGCGAGACAAAAAAGGGAATTATACTATCGCACCTTTGGGACAATTAAATTCCATGACTTTTCCGCGACTAAATTATGAAAATTCCATGACCTAGTTCATCAAATTGAAATGCTTGTATCAGCGAAAATTGTCGGTCATAAAAAGCGGATTATGATGCTGAAATATGAATGTTCAAGTTCTAAAAAATTAAATAAATTTGTCTTCACAAAATTCCATGACCTTTGTCATTTTTACGAATTTCCATGACTTTTCCAGGCCTGGAAATTGAAAATAAAATTCCATGACTTTTCCTGGCCGCGGGAACCCAGACAGAAGACATTGAACCTAAAACAGTCGGGCAGTTCCTACAGACAGCCAATTTACGCTATATACCCGTGAAGACGCCCCTTGTTAAGCCTCACACCCACATGTTATTTATCACTGAGAGTAACACCTAATTGTTCCACCTAATATGGTCCAATGTCACACAACTGCCCTCTGGCAGCGAGAATTGGCGACGACAAGAACATAATGTATCACCTTCAAGTTGAGTAATAAATTGGCTCATGGTTTGTCATATATTATTTAGCGCTTTTCACGCAAAAATAATTTGAAAATAATATGTCTTTTTAACAGTTTTTGTCTGTCCTGGCATGATAAATTTGATATTGTTCACTACCTAATGACATAATTGGTGTGTAATATTATTCTTTGGTTGGATAGAGTGTACTTTTTAAGTCCCAGACACGTGTCACTTACATGGTAGTAGTAGAATAACTAGTTTCATGTATTTTATTCTTCTTCTAAAAACTGCTATATATATGTCTGTGACCGGAAGTGTGGACCATTTCCATTTAGTTTTCTAGAAATCCAGGGGAGGGGGGTTTGTAATGCTGTAAGTATGCGTGACCAAAGATTTTTCAGACACTTCCTAAAGCCCAAAATACACCCTAAACAAGGATTTTGCGTGTTAAAACATTTCAAGTATGCTAAGGGTTACTTTTAAGGTGCTGATAATGTAAATGAGACTGAATTCCGAGGGAGGGCATCAACACTTTTATTGATACTGGCAAAATGGTCGATTTTGGACAACCCCATAACGCATCTGATCTAATAAAAAAAAAACTTCTTCCAGTACGTGTTCTTTTGGTCATGCATGCTTACATCAATATAGTTGGCTACCCCATCCCCGGGAGAAATCCTCACTTACGCTTACATTCTTTCTTTTCTTTTTATATGAGATTAGTAAAACCCTCAAGACAAAAGGACGACGACTGCTTTAAATATTCACAATTGTCTGGTCGTCAATCAAATTTCAATAAAAAATATTCTGTCATTTTAGATTGGCAACAAATTATACACTAGCATAGCTAATTTCTTCAAGAGAGAGGCCCACTCGTTAGAAGCAGAAATCTGTATACATACCAAAGTAATGCTGCACGCATAAAGGACCAGCAATAATATCAGTCAAATGTGTAATATTTTTAATGAAAAATACTCAATAAGATCCCTCTTGTATCCTTTTATAAGAGGCAAAGCTCCAGGGACTTTATCAGAGAGAATATGGTGTATATAAGTACATTGCTTAATTAGTGTTTGCCTATAAAATTTAACATTGACACATGCGGTGATTTTATTCTGTCCTTCATCTACCCAGCCTATATATATTTCCATTGCTGCATATATATATATATATGTATAGTCGTGTTAAAACATGATATCTAGTTGACATAAAAATATTATTTGGCCACTGCAGCATGAGAAAGACATCAGATTGTACTTAATATCCAAGGACGTGTTGAGAAACATTTGTTATGCAAGTATTTACAGCGTGTATTTAAAATGAGTTGATTCAAATATGAATCTAACAAACAAACAAACAAATATTTATTGAAAGGGTTTGGTTTATTTCATCAAAATGCTTCATGTGCTCATAATTGATCAAAGGCCTCAAAAGATACTGATCAACTTTATATTGCACTCAATTTATTTTGGGTAGGGGTGTGCCGCACAGGGTCTCAAAAAGGGGGGCTACAGAACTGAACTGAGTGGATTTTTTTGACGAAAAATAGGGTCTTGGGAACTGATTTTTTCAAAAAAGTAGGTCTTGAGAACTGGCCTATAGTTCAATTTTGACTAGCGAGAACGCAAATGTTCGATTTTTTTTTGGTTTTAGAATGCAAAATTTGCGAAGAATTGGGGCTTTGGAACACAAAATTTCATGATTTTTGAATCTTCAACAAAATTGGGGTCTTAAGAACTGATGCAGGCTCAAAAGGGGGGTCATAAGAGCTAGCAGCAGAGGGTGAAAAAGGGGGTCTTCAGCGCGGCACATACCTATACCCTTTTCAGTCAGTGCCCCCCCCCCCCCCCCCCCGGGTGTATCGCAAAGAAATATCTTTTTAAACATTTTTTAAAGACAAGGGAATGCAATTTTTCCAGATCAATGAAGCTATACAGTGCGAGTCAAAAAGAAGGATTTAGCATTTCGTGGACAGCTACCAAAACGTGTTCTTTTATTAAAACAGATATATAGTAAGGATCAATTTCAGTGATTTCTTTTTTTCATATGAGCAGAAGAATATGTTCTTTGAAAACATGCTTAATTGGTTTGTCAAATTTGTTTGGTCTTTTTGGGAAAAATAATCATTCTCATACAACTTCTTTTTGACACTATACTTTTTCATTAATAATAATAAAATAATAAAATAATATAGACCCATATTTCTCTGTAACTCTTGTTTATATTTCAGTCTATTTTTAGTTTGATAATGGCATGTCAACACTTCAAAATGCAAAGCATTAAAGCTTTAAAGAGTACCCAAAACTAAGGGACGCACCATTTGATTTTCAGGGGGGGGTAGGAAGTTGGGTTCGGGGGAGATTTTTTTTTTTTTGGCCGCCGCAAGGGGTGAATTTTTTTTTTTAATGTATCCATTCATATTGAGTTGGGTGGGGGTGAATTTTTTTTTTTTTTTACTCATCAGGGGGGGATTTTGTTGTTGTTGGCCTGCATAGAGGGGGAATTTTTTTTCTTCCGAAAACTTCCTACCCCCCCTGAAAATCTAATGGTGCGTCCCTAATTCGCTCTTCAGAATCCTTGAAAAAACAGCCGCTGAAAAATGTAATTGAGCTCAATTCACAGACCTTTGCAGTCAAAACTTTACAATATATTTTGTAAAGAACTTAAAAATTCTTACAAAATATCATTAGAAATGTTGCCAGGTTTTTGGTGTTTTATAAATAGGAATTATTATAAAACGACCCCTCTCCCACATTAAGACTTGATAACTGATATTCTTCTTTACATATTTAAAATAGACACCATTTTAATGTTGAGATGAACAAGTAATAGATCAGGCTTACACAGTGATCCAATTGACGTCACAAACTAGATCCCAAATATTGACGGTATGATTCTTTGTGCAAGAGCACTCCAACTACTCACCGCATGCCCAAATGTCCACAGGTTTGCCGTATGGGTCTTTCCGGAGTACTTCAGGGGATAAGTAACCAGGGGTCCCAGCAAAGCCTGCCATTATCAAATAGGAATAGGTGCATAAATGAGAAGAAGAGATATGTTATAACCTTTAAATTAATGCACGGTACAATTCACAAGTTGTACAATACCTAATACAAATTTGACATTACTATACTTAACACTTTCCATGCGGCAGGCGTCTGCAGACGACACTCCCAAAATTTCACAAAATGTTCCGAAAATGTCCAAATTATTGTTTTTCATTACCATATTTGGATTCACCATGAGAAATGCATTAAAATAAGTACAAACATGTCTAGTATTGGTTCAGTAATCCTTCAGTAATAGACATTGAAAGTCGGGAAAGGTTTCTGAAACATCTGTTTTGTATAATGGTAAAACTTATAGCCTCATGGAAAGTGTTAAAGTTAAGTTAGATGTCTTACAATACTGTATAGAAGTGACAGGTTTTCCCGCAAATGGTCATAGTTGAGCAAATTCCATGACTTCAAAATGTTTCTCACACAATTGAGGACTCGAACACTGTTATTATACATTTCCTATGGTGAGAAACTGCACAAGCACAAAATCAACATAAATCCCTTACTCAAATTTTTGTTGACATTTGTGAAAAAACCCTATCTGTATGTGAAAAATCCACCTGCACAGTAAAATGTTTTTTTTCTTCAGATTTTACATAACAAATCTGGATAGAGACAGTGATAGTCTGTTGCTAAGGCAGTTATTCATTGACCAATGTAGAGTCTAGGAAATTCAATTTGGTTTGAAAATTAGGGCGGCGATATGATACCATATGTAACCTGAATATATAATAGACTATATTAAGGTTGAGCAGAGCCCAGTCCACTGATTGGAGCAGCATTTACATGTGACTGCTGGGGTTTGTCTCGCGCATGTAATTTTTCACGCTCTGCACCTTATAAACAATTTTGCTTGTTTTTCATTTCGCGAATTTGAACTTCCTTACATAGAACTACATACAAAATGAATATATTTGTGTGTTTTTATTTTGGCGCTTGCTGATTTTAGAGCGAAAACTGTCAAAATAAATGTAGCATGAAAAATTCTACTTTTACAGTACTGTAAAAGTGGTAACATGTGATGTGACCAAGCAAAATAAGTCGGAACTCGTAAATATTGATTTTGAGATATAACCAAACAAAGGGCAGAAATTCTTTTGTTTCCTATTGTTTTGAATACCCTTTGGAATCAAGTGTCTGTTTAAAATGGGCGTATTCTGCAATATGTAGCGTTGCAAATACCCAGCAAAATCACATAGAAAACTAAAATTGTGATAATTTCGACTTCAGACTCATTTTGCTTGATCACACATTTTTATTTTCATGGTAGCTGCTAGACATGTGAAGTGCAAAAACTAATGTCACATGAAAATGTCCATATTGACAGTAATAAGCTGCATTGAGTAGAATACGATCTGACACCTCTGTACATGCAAGTAGATGAATGAAGTATCCCCCCCCCCCCAACTCAACACAAAAGTTGGTAACCATGCTTATTTTAAATATCAAGGAAAAGGGGTATATTTGCGAGTGTCATCAAGGACTGCAAAATCAAGAAAATAGGGGGTATTTTAAGAACCAGTCTCCTTTAAATTCAGAAAAAGTCGTGCATATGAATGCAACAGGCTTGCAAAGGTGCACGGCGTATTATGTGTATGCCAAAATAGTTTATGTACGCTTGGGTTACTTGAAGAGATAAATACTGCATATTTCTTGCCATTTTGGAACCGACCAAACTATAGCAAAATGTGACACACATAATTGAAAATAATGCATCATGTTCTAAATGATATTGAACAGACTATATAGCCCTTTATTCATTGAATCTCGCTGCTACTACAGAACAGAATCCATCGGAAAACCTGCCTGTCTGTAATACTAAAAATAGAATACACAATTATGTAATACAGTGTTGCCAGACAATCAAAATGTGTGATAACACACGCTAAGAAACAGTCGATACTGCCGTTACTCACCATACCAGGCTTGTTGCTCTCCTTGAACCTCTATAGCTAAGCCAAAATCGGCAAGTTTAACCGCGGCCCCCTTGGCCTTACTAGCTAGTAAAAGATTCTCAGGCTAAAATAAGTATAGGTGGTGGTAAATATAATCAAGTTATTAATACACATACGAATATAGATATGATATGTATAGACATTTAGTCTTAGTTAGTTCTAAAACATTTTGTCTCCGTTCTAAAAAACCACTTGGGTGGTGATTTCTGGGGCTGATTGATAGCAGATAAAAGATGTAAATGGGAGGATAAAATGTAATGGTTACGTACTTACGTTGTCATACAAAATGAATTCTAAGATGACATTTGGACAGAAATGAGACTGATGAATGATAACAACAAAAAAAGAGCACAATTCAGGGTTGATATTTATGCAAATATGCAAAATGTCTTCCCACTCAGGGATAGACACAGTTCAAAACACTTCCCCATTTCATCACAGACTTTTAAGTACTGAGACTAGCCTGATGGTTTTATCTGTCTAAATATTGCTTGGGCTCTCTGGTAATTCACCTATGTCCCCTACATCTTTGAGCTTTGACTGCAATTGAATAAATAGATGAACAAAAAGAAATCCTTGTTGAGACCACGAGCTGTTATAATGCCATGGAATCAATAACCCATACAAGACACTTATTTTAAGCGTAATAAAGCGTCTGGGTTTACATTTGTGTGGTGATTGTTAACGAACCAAACGGGTGGTCAAATGAAAATGTAATGATGGAGTAGTTTTCATTACAAATTCATGTCAAGAGCTCCCTCTATTGATTGCTACCATCCTAAGTGTAGCCTCCCCCTTGACTCTTAATAAAAATCAGTCAAAAATTAGGTACAAGGAAATTCCACAGAAGCAGTCACAGAAGCTATGCTTTTTTTCTTTTTCTTTCTGCGTTGTTTTGACCAAAAATATTGATATGTTAATACTCAAAACAATCGCTTGTTTGGTTTTTGAAACAACCATGTTTGTCTTACTACTGGAGGTTTGAAAAGTAGCATGGATGGAATAAATCATGTGTGCATGAATTTATGGCTATATGAGGGTATGCATTCCATATGAATTGAGGGTTTAATAATTCTGAATAGAATGAACAAAGAATCCCTTTTTACACAAGAATCTCACTCCTCGTAGCGTAAAGCACTACTCCTCATCACAGATAAATGTAAATCTGTTTTTCTTTCTTTATTCATCCTTTTTTCCCCAAATACATATTATTGAGAGGATGAATTGTGTAAAACCTTCTCAATCTTTCGTGTTATCAGTTTTGTACGGGAAACCCAAGTTAAAAATGGAAATAAATATCTTTTTTCAATACTGTATTTCCATGCATCTTGATTTGTGTACCCAGCGCTAAAGAGGAACCTTACTTCCACGTGTGTGTAACGTAAGCCTACGGGGATGGGAGTAACTTCCCTATATTGTGCGTTTGCATGTAAGGCTGTTAAGACCATGTCGATGAAAGACCTAAAAGCCCACCACTATTTTGGGGATAATTTAAACCAATGTCACCCAAAGAACCCTATTTTAAGGAAAAGTTTGAAATCAGTAATCATTGACTACCTTATGAAAAATGAGAAGTCAACCTTATCTACAGGGATACATTTACAGAACTAGTATCTTCTCTGGAAGAGGTATGTAATGGGTATATAATCTTATGCCAATTTCACCAAGAAACTCAAAAACTCGCATATCAGCCGAACACACCTTCAGTTCTGGCCCAAAACATGACGCTAAATTATTGCAGTCATATTTCGGACCATAACTCAATTACGGAATGCACAACTGTCAAAAATAGAAACGCTTTGTTTGGCTTCCTTGGATGCATTGGTAGTAAGAACCCAACATTGATACCCTCCACAGGTGTGTTACAGAGTTTGTTACAGAGTTTAATAGAATTATGGGTAATAGACCGATGGGTAGCCAGCGTAACCAATGGACGAACCATTAGTCCTTTGTACATTTACTAATGGCAAACTTCATCCGTGCACTTGCAAATAGAACAAGCCATACCAAATACCTTGTCTGCTTCAATTGGGGGGTCACTGTCTGAGGAAATCAAATGCATTATCCAACATAAAACTTCATTTTCAAGTTTCAAACTAATAATTTCACTCATGAAAAAAAAAAAGGTTCAGGCTTATTTTACTTTTATGTATAATCAAAGCAATTACTGATATCAAATTAGAAGAGGTGTTGGTTTCAATAAATCGCTTTCAAGTAAAAAAATTAACACAGGACCACCAATCAGATAATAGATCAACATCTGATGGCAAACTAAATTTGAAAAATATTTCAATTTAATGTGCATAAAGGACACAACATTTGTTAAATGTTCACCACCAAAAGGTCCTTTGATGGGGTGATAGTGCATTTATGATTTCCACTAGAAAGTGACCTCCGTAAAGTACCATGCTCATATGGCTAAAACAAGGGTATAAGCACCGGGAGACCCTATGACTACAATAGCTGCTGTGTTGTATACTGGCTAGTTTAACTAAAGGGCAGCAATTGTGAGCTACTACCAGGAGTGCTCACATTGAGATAGCTGCCATGTGTTATAATATGAAATAAGATAAGGCAACTATTACATAATAGGGTCTCCAGGCACTTAATCCCTCGCAAAGGAAATGTAGGATATACAGGGTGACCAATAACATTTCCAGATCATATGAATAACTGCAGAGATATTGTAGGCTCAATCACACACAGAATTGGTAGAATTTGTCAACAGATGTAAAAGATGGATCTAGAGTCCGCTAACAATCTTTTTGTTCTTCATTGTCTGAAAGAAACTTAATGAACATGTTTCAAAGTCATTAATGCCATGATCACAACATAATTTTAAGTATCTCTGTGTAAAATTCATCGCCAGATTTTCTTAAACATATTTTGGTGTGTGTGTATGGAATGGAATGCTTTTCAGGTCACACTGCACTCATCAAGTTGCAAGACAAGCTTATATCCCAGCTTTGAGATATCCTACAAAACCAATCTATACCTCATCGCATCTGGAGTATGAACATGGCATCGGTGCCTATTCCAAAGACAGACGCATTAGTTGTGCATGCATCCATACCTGACTTTGTCTTTGATTGCTGGAATCCACCGGTACATTGAAACTGACACTCTAATACACTCTTAAAACAATGTGGTCATTTTGACCAAAGTTAGCGTCAAATATTCATGTTCATACTTCAGGTGGGATAAAGTATATAGTATAAATACATAATAAGCCATATCACACTTGGCTCGACGATCGATCGTCAGTATGTGGAGATTATTTCAGCCGTTTCAAAACGTGCCAAGAAATTTGATCAATCATAAGTCCTTGGATTCACACGGAGAAGTGGCCCATTATTTGGCGATTAATCATCATAGGGACTGTTATGGCGCCTACAAAAAGGATGATCGATCATGTAAAGATCGATCATCTAAAGATCGATCATGCAAAGATCGATCATTGGGGCCAGTGTGATAAGGCTTACTCCTTCACGAAAGAGTATGTATCTCCAGCCAATGTGCCATTATGACACTATTAGTTTTCCTTACTCCTTCACGAAAGAGATGTATCTCCAGCCAATATGCCATTATGACAGTATTAGTTTAGGTACAAGTTATACCTCAATAATTCATGAGGTATCAAACATCCGTTGATGAAGCATGCACAAAATGTAGGAAAATCGTCATGTGTCAGGCGACTCTCTCTCAAAACAACTGACTGTTAATGGGTATTATATTGAGTTGTAATGTCAAGGGAAAAATGAATCAAAACACTAAACAGGTGTTTTCATTAAAAAATAAATAAATAAAAATCAAATTAAATCAAAATTAAAAAAATATGGTTGATTAGCTTTTCATGAATCAGTGGTTTGATGTTATGTGATTAATATAAAATAACGATAAAACGAAAATCATAAAAATGATTTGGTAAATAAAAAAATGTTTTGGTGTGAACATTTGGTACATGAAACTTTTAAATAGAGGGCGCTTCCCTCGTTAGCCCAATTTTTTAGCCAGGTGTGACTGTAACATAAGAGTACGGTAACACACTGCATACAGAGATAATAAGCAGACGACACGATGAGATTTAAAATCCACTGGATGTAGGTCATAGGTCACATTTGTTGGAAGCGGCGGCGGATTGGTTGAATTGACAAATAGCAAAGCCAAGATGAATTTGAGGCACTGAGTGTTGTGAAGAGACACAATGTGTATTAAAACTCAACAACATAAGTCATTGTCTATAGAGATTGCCTAGGCCAGCAGAGGCCGCCATGGAATTTGCGATGCAATGTTATGGAATGAAATGGGTATAGGATGGACAATAAATGTATGCTTTCCAAGAATCATCATGACCTATCGTTTGCTCGGCACAAGAGGTCCATTGTCTGAATCTCTGACTTGCACAGATTTATACATCTTCCACACCTAAAGATTAATATAATCTTATTCAACACATCTTCCGTCATTCACATTACTATGGCGTACGTAAATAAGATGCACTTTTTGCTCCTTTCGCTCGCTCGCGTTCTAATGATGCTTTTACCGTGTTACGCCATTTCTCTAATCGTATGCAAATCGAGATGCAAACACGTTAGGTAAGTGTATACATGCACTCCAATTTGTCCTGAAATAGAATTATAACCGGACTACTTAGCCAATAAGCCTTTTTGGCGAGCTGGACTGCAATCCTTACTTAGTGCATACCGTCTAATGTGTCCTTGGCTATTTGGACTAATGGGCTCGACTATGCTCATCCCATTAGTCATGTTTACCTAATCTCGGATTCAGTAGTCAAGCATAAAGTAGTCATATTTACACTAGTCTCTCAATCAGCAGTATTGGAGTATAAATTAGTCAGGTTATCATTGGCCTCAAGATGTTGAATTCAGCTATAAAGAAGTCATGCTAGTCGCAGAACATAATTTAGTATAATTTCAGAGCATAAATTAATTGTGCTGATCTTTGATGCAGTATTACTTTGTGACATTATGAGTTTATGCTAGTATTTTACACTTTTACACTTATCTATCCAATTCGACTCGGACGTTTTGTCATTTTTCTTGTTATGTTTACACTAGCCTCTCGCGCAATTTTCAACAAGCTTACACCCGTATTCTGGCATAAAAAGGTGCAAAAACTGTAGCCTCAATCACAGACCCAGTCTTTCAGCACACATACAGAGTACTGACCTGTATTTCTTTGCTGCAAATTTTCTTCACTAAACCCATTATGTAGAATTCTCCTTTTTATCCATCCACTTGTGTGTGTTTAAATATAATAAAATGGCCGCCACTTAGTACCAATTTCACCATGCCAACAAATGTAACCGCTGCCCTCTCTAACTCCAGTAGAATTAAATCTCAGTTTTGCCTACTCAGTGATAAGATTGGCAGATAGTTTAATATTACACCAAAGTCACTATATTCCATGTCAAAATATGCCTGTCCTACTCTCCAAAAATCCTTAACTTTTATTATTATTATTGACTTAGTTATTTTATTACACATATAAACAAATAAGGGGGAAAATAAAATCTACCACTATAAATCATGATTTTCCAAACAACTTGAGACTTGGTTTTTTCCAGGGTTTGTAATTCAATATGTACGGTGAATACATATTCAAAATAAGACAGGGTAAGTGTCAGAATGTAAAACAGAGCTTAATACTTTCCACGCAGCAGGCAGTTAGAGATGCCATTCCAAATTTGCACAAAATGTTTCAAAAATGTCAAAATTCTTGAATTTCATTACCATAATTGGAATCACCAGGATAAATGCATTGAAATAAGTCTAGTATTGGTCCAGTAATCCTTGAGATAGACCCTGAAAGTTGGGAAAGGTTTCTGAAAATTCTGTTTTGTATATGGTAAAACTTATAGCCGCATGGAAAGACTTATAGCCGCATGGAAAGTGTTAAGCCATCTTTGAAAGTTATTAACCCTGTTGAGCCCTGATCTTTATACCTAAAGCTCCTACATCCTGAGTGAGTCGAAAGAAGCATCAAATTAGCAAATTGTTGTTTCAATTTTTCTTCATCTTGACACATCTCTCTGTTTTAAAAGCATTTAGCAGTATTTCGGGTTAGGCAGTTTTTTGAACCATGTGGCAATGTATACATGACTGAAAGTCATACCTGTGTGCAAGCTATTTTACTGATCTTTCCGATTATATTTTTAAGACCTTTCTGGTTCAAAAGAGTAAAGTTATCAAAATATTTGCTATTATTTCAACCTATGACTTCATTATGTTAACATGAAAACGACATTTAAATTAAAATACTTCTTTTATTTTTATAAGACAGTTGGTAAATTTGGAAACCTTGTCTCAAGTTTTTGCTGACAAACTATAATTTGGTATATCGATGTACTAAAAATGCTATATACAGCTTGGAATACTAGATGCCACTGTGGTGATATGAGCTATCTAGCCGCACGAACAAAACACAAATGATTACATTATACACAATACTGCCCCATCAAGACTAAGGGAAGAATTGGACTAGTTTGTATTAATATGTTACAATGAAAGAACACTTTTTAATGCTAACTAGATTGAATTTTTTCCTCTCATCAAAATTTCTTATTAAATGTCAATGTTTTTTTTTATTAATACACATTTGAATAGAATAAATCAATATATAAGTCATTTGTAGTAAGTGTCCCTTAAATTTCGAATATAATTTTCGCCCTTGTTTACAACAAGAAATATCCCCCCCCCCCAAAGAATAGTAGATTGTTCCAGAACAATATGCCCTATACTTCCTTTTGGCCTGGTGGGTCAGAATTTCACTACAACACAAAACACAAACATTTACAAAACATCACTATTTTGGCCAATTTATTTCAGACTATCCTAATAACTGACATTTTATTTTTAGTATGGTCATTTTGTTTGAGGTTGATTCCTAATTATTGTTGAATGTTTTAAAAGTTATATTTGATTGTCATTAAACTATCTGCCAAAGTTATCTGCGGACAGGTTTCATAATAGTCAACCGCATTACTAAAGGTTCGCCAAGGTTAGAACCATCACCGGCCAATACTACCCTGTATCACTGCGCATTGGATGGCAGAGCCTGCCAGGAGGTATAGGATATCCTGTTGGTATTGCATTTCTAAATCTGTGTTTCTATATTTATTTTTCATTGTTTTTGATGCATTTTATCGTCTGCAAATGCAATATCGACTGTGAAATAGTTTCCAAATATTTTCAGTCCGCAGTAAAATGCAACTGCCCTTCGCTGAAATTCATTGTTCTGAAAATTTCAACGCTGCAAACCTCAAGATCCTCCCCTGTTCTCCCGCAAACAAAACCTTCGAATACGTAGCCTTTCGGTAGCCCAACAAATGGTGACAGGTTCCAACCCGGCGCGCTCTTAGCTGCCTGTGAGGGAGCTATTTTGAAATCGGCCCACAGTTTGCGACCTAGAGAGCACGTGCACTTGCCTTGAGATCCCTATGGACCACATTATTTTTGTGGCAGTGCTCGACGCTCTCCAGTATCTGCTGAATGCAATGGCTAGCATCCGCCTCACTGTAGTATTCCCTTGCCACTATATCCTCAAATAACTCCCCACCGGTCACTCTGTATATTAAGAATTAAGACACCAGACTGATGTTGTAACACATGCTGCCACAAAATGTTGATAGATATAGATGGTGGGAAATGTTATATGCACCCATTGATCACTGACATAATACACGGTGTAATATATTATGCCATCATCAATAATGCTCTTGTTTAAAACCATGATTTGTTAAAGCTTCCCGTACTTATGATACTACAACCAACTACCATACGAACGGTGCATACGGGTATGTTTATTGCCAATTTATAAAATATATGGAAAACAAGCCAATTACAGTTAAGTAATAGCTTTAAAGGACACTCTTGTCAATTTGGAGGCTCGTCAGGGGATACGAAACGTAGGAGGGTGATAAGATTTGCGCACAAATCTAAAATAAACTTCTTGGAAGTCCGAACGTCATTTCATGTTTTTGATATTTGACTGAAATAGGGAATAATAGCTTGATGAAAACGCCCACTTGGTTAACATTAAAGGTACCATTCATTAACTCCTTCCTACAACGAGTTCAATGAAAGGATAAGCCGTTCACATATCAATACATGATATATCATGATTGACTTTTTAACACATGATTTTACATGTCAACATATTTGATCAATACCTCAAAATAATGTCAAGCTCGTAATAAATTGGCAAATGAATGAGGAACAATCAATTAGTTGCAAAACTTGTGACTTCAAAACAAATGTGCTTTTTAAGTCGATATGCAATGTGTGTTCCTATGGTCAGATGGTTGTAGTAACATAAATGAACTTTTAAACAACCTGTAGTAAGATGAACCACTGCAATCTGACACTTATTCAGAAAAAAGTTGTTTGTATGCAGACCTCAACAGCTATTTAAAACGCTTGCTGGAAGACCCACTGATTTTATAATTTTGTATATTCAAAACTTGTACAAAGGTGCAACACCTCTTTGGTAAGATCCTTTTAAAATCTGTCTACTGTCAAATGAAATCATTTTGATGGACGTTATTTGGTTTAGGCTGATTTAACATTTAAAAACAAGAGAATATCATTTGATTCTTCAGTAAACCCGTTCAATCCCCAAGTTTGAATCACATGTTCATTGCGCATACCAATATCACAGTGGTCTCCAATTTCAGGCTAAGAGGCTATACAATGTCATACAGGGATAAGGTGGATAAAATCATGATCCTCACGCCCAGCATATAAAAAACATAATGACATCAAGTAACAGCGGTTCATCTCGCCACATTTGTTTCTAAAACAAATGGTAAGCATTCCAACATGGAAACACCTGTCCCAATGTAATACGTACCTGCGTTAGTCCTGTACCAATCATCAAAATACCTTGCAATATTTCTTGATTGGCGTCTCGATAACACTTGATGTACTCTTGCTGGCCAGTGGTTATGATTCGTTTACCTGGTAGAGAAAAACCTTTCCCAACATTCCCTGAAATACTTATCTCTTATATTATCCCACCCTTAAATACCCAATCCCCTATGAGATTGTCAAGTAGATAAAAAGGGTTATTGCCTAAACATTACAGAACCCCTTAAATACTGTCTAGCTTTGTATAATTTTGATTGCTGATTCCTTCAACATCTACAATATTGCCCACCCCAAAGCACCTACAATATTGCCCACCCCAAAGCATCTACAATATTGCCCATCCCAAAGCACCTACAATATTGCCCACCCCAAAGTACCTACAATATTGCCCACCCCAAAGTACCTACAATACTGCCCACCCGAAAGTACCTACAATATTGCCCACCTCAAAGCACCTACAATATTGCCCAACCCAAAGCACCTACAATATTGCCCACCCCGAAGTACCTACAATATTGCCCACCCTAAAGTATCTACAATATTGCCCACCCCAAAGTACCTACAATATATAGCCCATCCCAAAGCACCTGAAATATTGTTCATCCCTAAACACCTACAATATTTTTCATTCCTAGGCATCTACAATATTGCCCACCACAAAGTACCTACAATATGGCCCACCCCAAAGCACCTAAAATATAGTTAATCCCTAAAATCACCTACAATATTGACCAACTTACTTCATACTTTATAAGTATGTTATATTATATATACCCATTGAAAACCAAGAATCCACATTGCCCATTACTTATGACCTAAGATATTGCCATCTTAAAAACCCTTACGTTTTACCCAACTTTATAGAATTCCTAAAGAACATGTCAGATATTGTCTACTTATCCGTATTATCCCTTATATTATACTTAGTTCATTGTCTATCCCTTAGAACCCTACATCTTACTCATCCCTAAGGCCAAAACAAAAAAGTTGACTTGCCCTTTCAGGGTCAAAGTGAGGGTCGGACGGTCTTTTTTTTTTTTTTTTTTTGGTTGAAAATGTTTGAACATTTACTGCACAAAAACACGTTTTAAAGATTTTTTTTAGATTTTTTTTTTTTAGATTTTTTTTTTTAGATTTTTGATTTTTAAACAAGCAGATACTACTTAAAAACACGTTTTCATCTTTCTTTATTGTTATGTGCTTCTTTCAATTTTTTTAATTTTTTTTTTCAATCTTTTTTTTTTTTTGAAAAAAAAAAAAAAAAAAAGCGACCCTAGATTTCCGAAAATTAGGGTCGGTCGGAAAGGGCAAGTCAACTCTTTTTTTTTGTTGGCCTAATAGAACTCCTATGTAATTGTCTATCTTTACTCTGATCTTTACCAATCCTTCATTTTTTCCAAGTATAGGATGGTATATTGCCTGTCCCTAATTCCTAGATGTTGCTATCTCGGAAACTGTAAGATACTGTTATATTGTCTACCTTTGCTCATCATACTGCCTAGCCCTTGAATAAATAGGATATTACATATACTTTACAAATCCTAGGATATTGCCCAACCCTAGTGATTACTTTTATGTACCCTTTTACATCCAAGATATTACATAACACTACACCTAAATACTACGTTCGCCTTACCAAAAAACCCACCAGATATCACCAGATTTCATCTGATGTAGGCTTCTCAAATTTGTTTGATGAATGAAATAAATCTAGATTTTTTTGTTGTTGATTCTTCCTTTTGGCCATTATTGAAATGGTTATAATATAGCACAATTCTAAAAATAAATTGTTTTTATAATATGATGTGTTTTTTGTTGTTGTTAATTGCAATTTTTTTTTAAAGAATCTGGAATTTGTGGTCCATGTTTAAAAAAAAAATCAGCCAGCTGCTAAATTGGCCTTAGAATCTGTGTCTGAAACTCCCACTTTGATGAGAAAAAGAAGAAAAAAAATCATATCATTTCAAGGGTTTTTTCCTCTAAAATTAATAATTGATCTCTAAAACAACAAAAAAAGAAAAATATTTTGAATTAAACCCATTTCAGCGCGGGAAAATATTACTTACAAATCAAAAACCAAATAATGATGTCCTTCTTCAGCAATACTGTCGTGAAGCCGAACTGAAAATGCAAAGCAGAAAAAAAATCAAGGTTACATTTGTACATATAAAATTACCAAGTGTGCGTTTGAAATAAAAATAAATATGATTATCTTTTTTCAAACGCAATGAAAACACTAGACAGACGCATGGTCAGGCTTCTGATATTAATAACAAGTTTGGACCAAACGCATGAAATCATATTACGACATGTATGTACCGTGCGAGTACAAAATTACACATCCACATTATCTTCCAACAATAATAATTTTATAAAGAGTATCACAATAGTTTGTGCTTGCGCGCTGCATCAAACATTTATGGGAGCTCGTCCAGAGAACAGTGATCGATTTATGTGAACATTTTGGTGTAGCAAATTGTTGTCAAATTCCAACCGTTCGTTACAAAATGATAAACTGTTACATTGAAATGCATAGCATAAAACTGCTATACACTTTTAGATTGTATAGCAAATTCTGCGAAGTATGGAGCATTTAGTGATGCAACACTGGGTAAATTGTACGGTGCCAGAGAATAGGCTACAGGGTATCACCCTCCGGAAATGGGGGGGAAAAATCATTTCAGGAATTTCAAGAATTTTTATGTCCTCGTTTCCGGAATTCCAGGAATTTCCGGAAGATTTACATCTGATATTACGATGTGTGTGTACTGTGCGAGTACAAAATTACACGTCCAACTTTAATAATTCAAATGAGCATCACAATATTATGTACAGTATGTATTCCAATTATAATCATGTTTGATGTACATTTTTCCATGTTAACCATCAGGGCTGGAAAAAATGTACATTTCCCGGGAAGCAAACAAAATTATTTCCGTCCAAACACCCAAATTTCCCTCCAAATACCCAAATTTTCCTCCAACTACCCAAATTTTCCTCTAAAATACCCAAATTTCCCTGGAAGGAGCTTCCCGAATTCCACATTTTTCCAGGCTTGTTAATCACCCAAATCTGTAACAGAAAAGTCGCTTAATGTTTGACAACTAAAAATGATACTGTAAGTGTAATATCAATGCCTATCATTACGACCATCTTTAAAAATATTGTGTATCGTCCATGTGAGTATCCTTCCTTATCCATATGCCTCAAAATGTTGACTGAAGGGCTATAGACAAGGTGAATGCCTCAGTGAGAAGGGGAGGGTTTAGGTTGATGATTTTCTTGGATGCGTACGCTTAGCCGTCACATATGAGGAGTACCCGGTAAGTTTTTTAGCACTATTTATTCCCTGAATTTTCCATGAGCAAAACTTACTAAGATATAAAATAAAAGCCCCCCCCCCCCCTCCCAAATAGCCATTTATAAAATATAAGCTTTCGTCTGTATTTAGCATCCCCTCCAGATATGGAGAGGTCTACTACTGAGAAATGAAGCAATTGTCTTTTCTTATTTTTGATCTTTTGGATTATGACGCAAGTCCATGCACGGGTGTTTTCCCTTTTCCAGCAACCTTTGAACTTGTGCAAGCAACAGTTCTAAGAGAACAAAAAACACACATGACAGTTATATAATGTTACGTACTTGAAGACAACTCTACCTCACACCCTTGTAATTGATTACAAACTCTGCGACTATTTTTGCCTTCTGCTAAGACACGATGCATTAGTTCTATTATCAATTGGTATCTACTTAATTTTCGTGACCGTTAAATATTTTACATTTCACGTTTCATACAGCTATCGCAAAAATATATAAAATAAAATAAAAACAAATAATAATAAATTGGTAAATTGTGATATTGTTTTAAATATGGTCATAAAATTAGGGATTTTTAAAGTCAAATCAATGACTCTGACCTTAGGCTGCATTTCTTTTGCCATTTGATGGTCATTTTTTCTTGCAAAATGTGCATGTAGTATTTGAAAATACCATCCCTCTGCTTCATAACAAACTTGGTAAAATGTGATATTTGTGTTAAATATGGTCACAAAACTAGGGTTTTTATAAAGTCAATTACTTCGACTGTCATCAGTAGTTTTATTGGGTTCTGTGAAAAACTCTCAACATTTTACTTCATACCTCGGAATTTCATGTACCAAAGGAAAATATTAAGAATATCTCAGTACCCTCAAAACAACCACTACAGTCATTAACCTCCCGCTTGAAATACGAGATACACAAAGGGAAACAAAATTCACAAATCAAAAATCCTCCACACGGTGCAAATAATAATCGCTCCATTAACGATCTATTACGAATAATAGCAATATGATTGCGGAAAAAAATGTTAACCTAGGTGGTTAGTGTGCTCCGGCGTCGCGTATGCAGCCATTAGCATAGCTTGACATTTAACAAACCATCGTTCCCTGCTTGCATGGCGCAAGTCTAATCATAAAATATTCACGAGGATGATCGCAGGACAGCAGACACTCAATACTAGTATCAAAATAGTAATAAGAATAAACCTATAAAAGTAGAAGGTCGATGACTCTGCAATTCCATTTTTGCACCAGTGTTTTTCGTATACCCAGATTTTTTTAACAACTTTGCACGCTGTAATATATTCGTGGACGCGGACTATTCTATACCGCTCGAGCAATTGGGCCGTGACGTGGTTAGACTTGACCCAAAACCTTCAATGATGGATTAACGATCCACACATAAGCGCATGTTTTCTTATAACTGTAACAACTGGTACTGCTTTATGCCCATACTAAATCGCAGATTTCTCCCAAACAAGGGCGTGGGTATACAATAATAATAATAATAATAAAACACATTTATATAGCGCACTACACGGGAGTCACAGTGCGCTGTACACACATTATGCAATATGTAAGAACTTTAAAAACACCTAAAAAATTACACCAATTAAAACCTTAAAATACATACAATATTATAAGAACACACACATTAAAATACAGCAAAATGTTGATAAAATAAGAAAATGAAGTCAAGTACCAAGTACTTGTTTTGTAATCATGGTGGTTTGGTTATTAGGCACATATTACCAAGCATTCACTTTTAATATTTAAGGGAAACATCTTTTGATATGATTCAAAGTAAAGTACAAACCAAACGTTTTCCCAGACCAGGATTGATATAGGCCAAACAAAGAAGAAAGTCTGTCTCAGAAACATTTTGCAAAGTTAAGAGCTGTGCGATTTTTTTTCTTCTTTTTCTTTTATTTTACAAAATAGGCTATGAGGTATGTGATTTTTTTGTTGTTGCTATTTTTTTTTGTGTGTGCTAATATCCAAGCTTACAGAGAACTTTTTTAAACCTTTTTTTTAAAAATCAAAAAAAATGTGGGCGGGCTCCGAGACAGACCTTCTTCTTTGTTTGGCCTTATCACATGGGGTTAATTATAAACGATGTTGATCGGCGCTTATTCTTGTTATATCAATCCTCAACATTTTACGTAAGACCTCAAACAACTTTAACTATGCCAAACTTACTTTACTCCAAACATCTTTTACTGTACTATCTTCTGAAGACAGCAAGTAGTCAACATTAATTCTGCTTAGGCGACGAAATAACCCCAACCGTGTTTTACGGGTTGACAGACCAATTTTTGTGCAACATTTTGATTCCGTTTGTTGCAATTTTTGAAGAAAAATGATTTCTGCCTGACTGACTGACCCTGTTTCTTTTTTTTAATCAGAGAATTGTTTAACCCATCTTTTGACAAAATATTGAATTTTTCAAAAAGTGGTGAACAATTTTGGGGGAATATTTTGATACATTTTGAACATTTTGTGAAGTTTCGAAAATTGTTTTTTTAAATTATTTTCGATGCCTACTTTGATAAAAATGAAAGACTCTTTGTAATAGCTAGGTCAATGAACGAGGGATTTGGCGAAAACAAGAAGGCGCGGAATATCACAGGTCGTGTTACTACAGACACATTCTAAATGAGATCTATGTATACAATTATGCAGCAGTGTTGATCTGGCAGCCAGCAGAGACTAGCAGCCATTGAAACTATTGCAAAAGTGTTTATTTTTCGCCCTCTTATTTGTTCACATTCTTCTGTATTTAAAGTGGCACTGAGAGTTAATGGGAGTGCGCCCTCAAGTTTTCTGGCAATCAGGTTTTTTGCACCTATGTACTAGGCATATACTAACTACCATCTGAAACCGTTTACCTTAATTCCCCGTATATCTATCAATTTCGCGATTTGGTAATTTATCAACATCACTTACCACATACATAACTTGCTTCAACCAAATTTTAATCTAGCACCATTATTCAACCATTTCCCAAAATTAATCATTACTCTTCAGGGTTACTACGTACCTTATATCTATTGAAACATTCCTTTTTTCCCCTCCAAATTTCGTTTTTCTTACCAATCTCTCAATGCCCTTTAAACAATTATTACACAATGTTGAAAATATTATTATATCAGTCATCTGCTCCTTGACAAAGACCAATATATTTCAAAACTATTCCACATTTCATAATCATATATATCTGTTCATTTTTATTACGATGAGCAAAACTTTTCAACAATTCTAGAGGAAGAACCCCCCCCCCCCCCCCCACGTTTTGTCAAATCTGACGTTAAAAAAAATATACAAACGAAAAAAGGTGGCTTATGTATCATAAATAATACATTAAATGAATAGTGGTAAATTGGCATATCAAGTTAATTGTATATAGGTCTCTCATTAATTAA
Organism: Ophiura sarsii; assembly: GCA_035610835.1. Classification (NCBI taxonomy): domain Eukaryota; kingdom Metazoa; phylum Echinodermata; class Ophiuroidea; order Amphilepidida; family Ophiuridae; genus Ophiura; species Ophiura sarsii. Next base: position 39,177,288 of record CM069452.1, on the reverse strand, counting down.
CCACTACAATATATCACCTGTGCATTTTGTGCATCAGTGTTGCTAGATAGATACTGTAAAACACAATAATTTTACGGATACTTTTATTTCACGAATTTAAAATTGGCACTATTTTAGCGTGCATTTAATTTCGCGAATCTGGAAATTTGACTGTTAGATTCAATGCAAATCTCTCGCGAAATTAAGTGGTTTTACAGTACTCAAGTTGCTCTAGTAAAGACTTATTACCTTTCTATGAAATACATGAAAAATGGGAGTTTTATTGGCTTAAGGAAAGTCAAGTAGTTGCAGATTATCCGTGATCTTCGCTATCTCCAACATGTCTTATATTTAAGACTAACTTACGGCAGGAAACATTATTACCGAACGCTATGACAGGTATAAATTTGTTACATTTTGTAATTACTCTAAATTTTAGAAGGTATTCTGCCTAAAAAACATTTCCCTTTTTTTCTCAGCCTTAAATTCATCCAAAACTAAGATAATGGAAATTAAAACTATATTAAATAGGTAGTTGAACTACATAGGTAGTGAGTTGTCAAGTTATTTCATGTTATAAATGAAAGCAAAATGCAAACTATTGATGATTTTCACAGCCCATTTAGCGGCCCCGGGTCACGCTTAAAAATGTGGATGGGTACAATAAATCATGTGTACAATTTAAAGCCAGCTGACTTATTTAAATATCAATTATGCATCATAACAGAGATGGCAGCAGGTCATATTTTGCAAGACCAAATCATTTTTTGCAAGTCCAAGTCAAGTCACAAGTCATTTGGTTCAGTCACAAATCATTTGGTCGCAAGTCAAGTGAAGTCACCATTTTGTCCACTTGTAAGCATTCAAGTAATATGAGGGCGCTCAACCGCTTTCTGTCAGGAAAGGCCAGACTTATTTATGCTTATGTAACACCGTAACAGTCAATGGAATTTTAGAAAGTTAATTGGGTCGTTCCATTAGCTTCTGACTTGCAACAAGTCATTTGTTACAATTTCAAGTCAAGTCACAAGTCATGTTTTGCAAATCCAAGTCAAGTCGCAAATCAATGGTAGTAGTTGCAAGTCAAGTCACAAGTCATAAAAATACTGTAAAGCATGAACTGTTTGTGGCATCAAAATTTCGCGAATTTCGCGAGTGCAGCTGACGTGCGAAATGTTCATGCACACGAATGTTTTGCTCTTTAAAGGTATGTAATGACTACTCAACACATTCACAAAATGTTAATGCCGCGAAAAAGGCTGAAGTTGGTGATTCACAAAATGTTAATGCCACGAACATTTAATGCTATACAGCAGCTTGAGTCCAAGTGGCCAGTCTACAACTCTGATCATGACTGACCTGTTTCACAGCGCATATTATGTTACCAACGGTGCACCTGATTTGAAGGAATGTCAATGCATAACACATAAGACTAATGGTGTTTTCCATAAAATAAATTCTTAACGTTGTAACTGGAATGAAAGCTTCATCAAAATACAGCCTATTTCTCAATATCAGAACCAGTTCTACTAGTAGGGGTATGTGACTACAATGTAATCAAATCTATAGAGGAAACTGAAATGCTTCATTGTCATGTCAATGTCGGGGGAGGTGCCTCATGAAGCTTGTCATGTTGGCAATATTACTAATCCTGTTCACGAGAGACAAAATGGCAAAAAGTTGTCCAATTCCCAACAATGTTATCCTAGAGGATGATGTAGACTAAAGTCACCCAATTGGGCTACAAAGTTAGTGACCTGGCAACATGTGAGTGGCCTATTCCTCTATAATGCACCTTACCACCCTAAAGCACTGGATACAAACCCGTAAATGAGAGTGCACTATTGATTACTCATTTCACTCGTTAGTAATCACCATCATCATAGCACATAGAGTGCTCATCATTGATAGATTAATCAATTTTGAAACAGGTTGGGTATGGCTAACGAAGATATCCAACGTATCGCAACATCTGTCTCATAAAAACATTTACAATGGTACATACTCGAGCCTGGTACTCGGCGGCGAGACCACTTATCATGCTAATGTCAATAACCTTAAATTGAATTGAATTGAAATAAAGGCTCGTCTCATATCAATATGGTTCACGACCTCATTTTGTATACGGCACATTGTTATTTCGCAAGTGGTATGCACCAAGAAGAGATCTCCACCTAATGTGTGTTATATACAAAAGGAGGCGATGGTGAGTTATTGATAACTGGCTGCTTCCATTTCACAACAATAAATACCAACAGATTGTTAGAAACTTGAGTGCCCAAAACTACTTTAAAAGATACCAAATGTAAAATTGTTTCTAAAATTTTGAAAATTTAACACATTCTGGAAAAATGTACAAAAATTCCTCCAAAATTTGCAAGAAAAATACTGCCCACCCTGTTGATTTCAGATGATAGTTACTAGTTTAATGTAAGCACTTCTAAGAAAGAAAACCCCAACTTCTGACCAAATTGAGGAGGGCTCTCATTTCCGAAGATCTCTCAATTTCCCTTTAATGTTCCCATCCCTGAATGCATTACTGCCAGACAGAGGGCGGCAATTCTCCGTCTCCTATATCCCATCTCGGGCCCTCATCACATCTGGGTACCTCGCATTATAATAGAAAAATCCCAGGGTCCCACAATATAAGCCCATGCATACATGTATCCAGCAGCCAGCCAGCCAGCCAGCCAAGCTGAGTGACTTGACGTGACTTTACTCCCAGGGTTTCCTCGTCCTCCTCATCATCACATCGTCGTAGTCAAATCTGCAAGTGTGTATGCTTTAAATGTAATCAGGGTTTGTTAGCTTTTAGCACATTTATCCAGGCATTCACCACCTGTAGCAGTCTATGTGCGACGATGTCGTCAAGTAATCTAGGCAGAAAACCTCTTTGCATAGTACAGCTGCCTTGTGCTGCAGTTGGGACTTCTGAGGCTAAGCTACGAATTACACCCAATATATTTCTCATAATATTTGGAAATAGGTTTATTTAGGGGAGATACGATACCTTCAAACTAAGAGTGTTCAAGTCGGGTCAGAGTCTTGCAGCTACCGATATGGGCATGTTCTGTGATATTGGTTGGTGCAATTACCCACCAACATGCAAGGATGGCAATACAAATTCTGATAAAAATCAAGGGAAAACCCTGTTGAATTCTGCACCTTATGACAAATATGATTGCCAATATATAAAATAACATCAAAGGGATATTTATCTGTATCCAAAAGCTGTAGATGCATTAAAATGAAGTAAAACATTTAATTTAGGAGAGAATCTCAATTTGTTTTAATGGTTTTTAAATACAAAATAAATAATTTAATTGTATTTCAAACTTTAAATCAAGATTCAAACAAATCATCACAACCTGCGAACATCCTTTAAATACAATCTCCAATAACAATGAATGCCATTCACTAACCACACCTTATAAGACCAAAATATAAGATTTTGAAATAAATATTTCCTGTGATTTCAGATTAAAAAGTACACATCCTCTTAGAATCTAGCCCAGCATAGACCTTTACTCAAATACAGTGCATCCAGAACGCTCCTGAAGTCATAATTATTCAAATGATTGTGCAAATCATTGGGTCAAAGTATACATCGTAATGAGCTGTTAAAACACAACCAGCAGCTATTTCAGCAAACATGTTCATCTAGCAAACGTGACATATTGAAACACTTCTCATTTATATTTAAATGCACCACTTTTCTCTTCTCCCGTTCCCTACTACTATATGGTTAGGTTATATAAAGCAGGCAGGAGGTACAGTAACAAAACGTTAAGTAACTTCTGTGTAGCTTGCATCTTACAGGCATGAGAATGAAAAAAACCCTGAACAGCCTGAAAAAGTGCGTGAAATCGGCCTATAAAGGCCAAAAACAGGCTGAATATAAAAGAAAGTGTGAACATTTATAGATCGTTACCCAAACAATGATCTGCTTCCAACAAGAACTTGTATCAGGAGTTCGCAATACGGCCGATAATCCGCTCCTGCCCCACCCCTTACGCCATTTCTTAATCGGGACATGTTGAGTCAATCATATCTGAGCTTCTTTGTAGGGGTGTTTTTAATTTAAAATATAGGACAGGTAGCCCAAATAAGGGATATAGGATCACCGAATCGTCTATAATGAACCCTTTAATTAACCAATACCTCTCATTCAACCATAGTTCTAGACTTTTTATCTCTTAACACTTTCCACGCGGCAGGCAGCTGTAGACGACATTCCAAAATTTCACAAAATGTTTCAAAAATGTCATAATTGTTACATACCATAACCATTTTTGGAAACACCACATGAAATGCATTGAAATAAGTACAAACATGCCTAGTATAGACTCTCAAAATTGTGAAAGGTTTCTGAAAAATCAGTTTTGTGTATGGTAAATTATAGCCGCGTGGAAAGTGTTAATACGGTGTGATAAAGAGTGTTGAGTTTTGAGACCAGGTCACTAAATCTCAAGTCACAAATCAAGTAAAATATCAAGTCTCTGATTTTTTTGAGGTTTTTTCACATTGATTTTCAATCTTCACAAAGCTAAATGATCATGAAGCCATATGATGAAGCTAACATCTCTTGTGATACCTCTCAGGGACCTCAAGGTGGAGGGAAAAGTTAGGCCCCCAAAAAAGGTCTGTCTCACATACATTTTGGAAAAAAGCTATGTGATATGCAATTTAAAAACAACAAAAAATAGTTATGCTTTGATTTGATTTTGATTTTGATTTATTTCAGTATCTCCACATATATATAACAATGACAATGATAATAAATATAAAGAATCTTAACTTAAATGCAGAAATTCTTTTTTTATTGTGTTATTGGCCCACTTTCTTTTTTTCCCCACTTTCGGAGCCCAAATCTGTTTTCAATTTTTTTCGGACAACTAAAAAGAAAAAAGAAAGAGCACAATCATCGCGTAGGGTTATGCGGCAAAAGTGCCTTCACATACTTATGCGTGCGGGGTATGTGAGACAGATCTTTTTCTTCTTGGCCTTAGGGGTATATACACAAATCATTAATGGATATCCCTTCCAGTAACAGTTCATCAATAGTTCTTTCTTTGCTAAATATTAAGAGGTTTGATGGTATTATACAAATACTACATGGTTAGAGGGGAAATAGTGCAATCTATTTTCCCGAGGTACTGGCTAACAGGCCTACCACCCCAAACCCGGAGGGTGAGGGATGGTAGGCCTGTAGCCAGTACCGAGGGAAAATAGTGTGCCCTATTGCCCCGATCATACCATGTAGTATTTGCTTTATTACACCTCACTGTGACTCTGGGGATGAGGTTGTAGGGAAGTAGCCAAAACTACCACACGGGAAATAGCTCAATTTCTTTAATAGCTCAATTTATTATCACTGTGGCCAGCTCAATTGACCAATGAAATTGCAGTATTTATGCCTATTATCTCATGAATATTTATGAGGTGTAATAATTCGGAATATCGCGGCCCCGTCCCTATTTAGAGTGTGCTAGTTTCCTTCCCGAAGTAGATGGCCTTTTTGATCTTTGTGGGAATAATTTACGACCCCTTGTTGATTATCTAAAACAATCTAATGTAGAGATTTCAAAAATCCACCAGTCACCCCCTCCCCGGTAATTAACTCTCAATCAATGTCAGTGCCCGCCCCCTCCCCCGTTGAATCCTTCCCATACCCTGATCCTAGATAAGGATATCATTCCTATCAAGTTTATGTTTTACATTTTTGAAACATCTACCAAGAAATTAGATCTATCACAGGCTCCTTAATACGGATACATGGCTAACACATTAGCTGATTACGCGTTAAACAACAAAGCCCTGCAAAGGGCAATGGCATGTCAGGGATCCGGTTACTTTGTTATTCTATTTTCATGTTGTTTGTTATGACAGTTTAAGATCTATCACAGGATAGGATGGAAGTGTATTTGTTTGTTTGGTACACTTCCCATACTATCAGTTTTGAGGGCGGCAACGCCTCAATCACACTTTACATAGCTCTGTAAATTATACAGCAACTTTATACATGTAAATGCTACAATAATTCAATTTACTTTTAATTTAGTCAAATAATCTATAATTTGCTGACCAATTAATGTTGCAAAATAATTTATTTTTAAAAATACATTACATATTTAGCCATTTCTCTAGGAAATTCATATTTGTATGTTAGTTACATTATAATACAGAGATCCAGTGTTTTGGATGAGCGGCCATTTTGAAACACCGAGCTCTATTGAAGTGTGTATTTTTTGGTGGACAAGTTAACTTGGCCACCATAGAGACCAGTTGGGTCGTAATAAAACCGAAAATATCTCCAAATTCAGTTATTCAGTGCGAAATTAATATTTTTATTTTATATTATATTAAATGTGTCTATTACCGTAAATAAAATGGTGTTTCTAATCGACAATGTAGCTTTAAATAATAAATAAATGTCACTTTTAATTTGAACCTGAGTGAGACCAGTTGTGTCGTAATAAAACCGAAAATATCTCCAAATTCAGTTATTCAGTGCGAAATTAATATTTTTATTTTATATTATATTAAATGTGTCTATTACCGTAAATAAAATGGTGTTCTAATCGACAATGTAGCTTTAAATAATAAATAAATGTTACATTTAATTTTCGATTTAGTTTATTGAGTGAGAGTCTGAATGATGTATTCATTGTAACTTCATTGAAAGTAATAAGAATGAGTAGTGTAGTGGTTGACATCGTTACCTGTCAAGCGGAGAACCCCGGATCAAATCCACGTGGAGCCACTTTTTTTTTGTATAATACATTGGTACTTTTTGATGTTCCATTATATTAATTAATTACAATATCAATAGTTTGTTTTATTAACGAGACTTTTTTTTGGGGTACGATTGAGCACTTTATTTAATGTTATTTTTACAAAATGTGTCATAAATTACGTCGTTCGACTCGGCTGAGGAGCACTTTATTTAATTTTGATTCGGCTGTTGTGTTGTGATGTTCGTGATTTATTTTTAGAAAACGATTGACTATATAGTATTACTAATTTGTCTTATAATAATTATCCTGGCGCCCCGGGAAATCCAAGTTATTTTGTTGCATTTTTGAATTTGTCATAAATTACGTTTTTCTTGTAATTAATAAACATTGGAATTTAAATTAAATTATAAATTATGATATTTTTTCTTTCAATTTTTTTTCTCCATAAACTTCATCACATCCATATCGCTCACATTTATAACGTCTCTGTGATTTCCTTCCAGAAACAACGCACTAGTGATCCTCTGGTCGACTTCCACAAAATTCAACAGATCCATTCCAAGTCTTCCATCCTTTTGACACTAAAAACACTTGTCCACCCAGTTTTTTAGAAGACCTTGTTTCAAGTATTTCAAGTATAATCTTAACATTTTGAGTAAAGATTACTGAAAACAACTTAATTTCGCTAATTTCCCTAGGAGATCCAATTCGCCAAATTAAATTGCCGCCAATTACATTATTTACAAGGGTTATATATAGGAAGATACAAATTAGTGAAATTAAATTCCCGCATAAAAGTTGACTAAATGCTAATTCGCTAAATTAAGTTGCCGTGAAATTAAGTTGTTTTACAGTATACTAATTTGGAGGTCATTCACCTGGTTGCATTGCATGACGTGTGTCATGGGTCCGAACCATGCTGCCCACACTATTCTGTTCCCTCTAATATGGCAGCTAATCCCAAACACGGATCTCTCAATGAAATCGCCAAGAACTCGTTAACCCCCCACCCCCCTGGGTCTACCTGTCTATCTTACAGTGGTTCTGATTGGTTTATTACAAGATACAAGATGTACTCATATGAATAGCCAATTCAAATGCAGCTTGTAAAATGTTTGACTACCATCTTTATCAGGGATACAATTATTCTAACAATTTCTCTCATTGGTGCAATAAATGATGTATCCATCTTTTTAACCAATCGGCCGGTAGTTCTCAGTACTTACCTATGTTAGGGTGTTGTAGCTTTCGACATATCCGTGCTTCTCTCTCCAATTTTTGGAAATCTATGTATCGAAAAAAAGAAAAGAAAAACAATTGATAGTATAGATAGAAAAGTATGTACATTATGTTATAAAAGAAAATAATCAAATTTTAGACCTTCTTCTGAGGAAGGGAGTCGTTACTCTGAGTTTCATACCAATAAGGCATGAAGGGCATAACATTATGTTATATACATTATATGTGACAATTTTGTTACGCAGAAAATGTTTACATCCTTAGTAACTCGGCAAATTTTGGTGACAAGTCCCATGTCAACAAACAGCCCTAATCCCAGGCACCCATCTCTCTTTGCTTGGGGATAACATATGGGATTGATTGGTTATCTCACTCTTCACTAATATATTCTGGTTTGACACAACTTGCTTGACAATATAATTGCAACACCGACTGTAATTACGGAAACATTATCGTAAGCTTACCGATTTCTTTTCATTTTCGAGGAGCAATTAATAAATCATGGTGTAATTAACAATGGATGGGCATATATTACGATACATTATCTTTCCCCTAGCTAAGGCCAAAAAAATAAAAGGTTATGTTGTCCTCCACAGCTTTCAGAGAGGAGGGTGGGCGGGCGGATTTTTTCTTCTTCTTTTTCTTTTACCAGCGGAAGCTCAAAGTTCAGCCAACAAGAAGTTTAAATCACTCTTAAGAGTCGCACATATATGTTATAACACTTAATTTAATATCCAATGCCATTTAAACTGTTTCAAAAAAATCTGGAAAAAAATCTGATTTAAAAAAAAAATCTGAGCGGCCCTAAATCTGACGAGCGGGCGGTCGAGGACAACATAACAAATTTTTTTGTTGGCCTAATGATATGATGGCAAGCTAATGCCATTCGGTTCTTTTCCCTCCTAATATGCAGTCCCTTGATGTCCTATCATTAACTTGTTGCTGCTCATCAGTGGGAAAAAACAGACGAGGCGACGAGCCTGCCGTGCCTAATGCCAATCACATCCCTGCATATCAATTTTACATTAGACACAGCCTTCCCGCATCATGCAATTTGCTCGACATAACTCGATGTAAAAGACTGTCGCTTAATAGGATGGGTGTCGGATGACTTGACCGAACAATGGGCTATTCCATTTGAAATCCATACACCCCCTATGGAAGGCATTACCTTCATCTTCCCCACGGGGAGTGTGAATAGGGATACCTGCATGGGTGACTCCATTTGAAATCTACACTCCCTGTGTGGAAGATTACGGTCATGTCTTTCATAGGGGTGTATGGATTGCAACAGGAATAGCCCAATGAACAAGAATATTTGCCACAAGAATAACTCTACGGCTTAGAAATGGGTGAATTTATTCTCTTTGATGAGATTGCTTCGAGAGCTTTTCTTGTCTACGTTTATTGACACACCTTAATGCAGGTTTGTGGATTTATTTTCTTCTTCTTGAAAACATCAGTAAATTTCAGAAGGTGACATTTTGGTCATAGATTTGCGATAAGTATTTAAAGCACATTTGTGTTAGTGAACCCATAGAGCCTAGAATAAATGAGCACATTTGTGTTAGTGAACCCATAGAGCCCAGAATAAATAACTTTAGAGCTTTTTTAAAAACGTTGCTCTCGGTCAAGTTATACAACTAATCATGTGATATCATACTGGTAATGACAATTTTGCATTTTTTAATCAGAAATATTCACCATTTATTGCGTACGTAACTCGGTGAAGGGTAACGACTTTTGTAAGTGAAAATGGCGATAATTTTGGACTATCATAAGTATCTAGTCACTTTTTATGAACGAGGGGTATTGAATTGCGACGAGGAAATTTGCTTGTTTAGTGTATATCTTGTAATTCTGATACCAATTACTTATTTTGAATTAGCTAACATTAAAAACACCTGTTCATGGTTGTTTTGTGTGTTGCGTGTATTGCATGATACATTATTGTCCTTGCCCTCGCATAGACACACCAGTAATTCCTGCAATTACCATTTAAAATATTGCAATAAAAACCAATGCCTCATCCGTTTAACTCAGAGCTAATTCATAATAACGATACAATATGTGGCATTTACGGTCCTTGCCCCAGAACGGTAAAATATTCCTCGATTAATCATCGGTGAACGGTTTGCAATTTAACCTGTGCTTCGACTTGCTGATATGTTATTATTATTTATGCTTTCTTAATTGAGGGAATCACATCCATAATAATTACGCAATATGAAGCATACAGTCCTTGCCCCCCAGTATGACACAGTATCCGGCCATCAATTGATGGCAAGATGTTTGCAATATAAACCCACGCCTCATTCAGTTCACCTATAACAGCTAATTTATACACGAAGTGATCAGTTTAACATATTAGTTACAAAAAATAGTTGTTTATTCATGACTGTATTTCTTAAAAAAGCACTACTTCTGACCAAACACGTCATTTTGATGCAACTCAATAATTTTGGTACCTGTGTTGTAAAGAGCAAGCAATCTTTGGCTAATAAAACAAAATAAATACTTTAATAATTGACCTACTTTTTGGGAGCAGATGATGCACTTAATATCATTTGAAACCCAGGGGAGGAGGCAGGGATAAGCCACCAATTAAGATTCCATTTGCACACCCTTTCATTTCTTTAAGTAAATAAATGGGTCTATTTTCTTGAAATGTTTTCCAAAATATTTTAAAGATTTGGCAAAGTCTATCACAAATGAGGACAAACAAATTCAGATCACAGGTAAACAGAGATAATTTCCACTGCCCCGCCACCCCCCCCCCCCCCCCAAAAAAGCACCACAGATACATTTTAGGGTCAATTGTCATTTTTTTTCTGGCGGCACGTCTCTACCAAGAAGTATCTGAGAAGCCTCCCCTTCCCTGGCATGCGACAAATTTCAGGTGTGGTGGGAATGGTTTCCACGAAACCAGGGACATGTTGATTCAGGGAAAACACAATTTAGTTTTTGCACAATCAGGAAGTGCAGACAGGATTATGCCAATATACACCATAACGGCCCATTTCTTTATTATAAGCAAATCAAGCTGGAATAGCTATATTGCGCCAATATAATCTTTTGGTTGCCAAGAATCTGGAAGATATGTTCCAGGTTATACCAAGTCATTGGTTGAAATAAGACTGATTTTGAACCGTGATGGGATAGGATAAGTCAATAGTGATGCAGTTTTAAGGCATATGGTGGCTAATTTAATGTCCAATATATCATATACAAAAACAGAAGCAATTTAACCATGGTATATATTTTTACGGTTTTGACTTTAAAAAACACTATGTGAGTCTAATTACTCACTCTGTATTTGTATTAGTATCATTAGTCATTGCATATCATTTCGGGATACCATTTTTAAACGCACACGACGAAGGCTCGTTTAAATTCGATTTACGATTCACATTGATATTGGAACAATTTTGACTTAATATGTTCAGATTACAGCATTATCGTTGCAGCATCAATCAAGCCCCCTCTGGCTACATGTAGTCACAGCGCCCTCACATGTCTACCAAGGTCAAGAGTGAGTGTTTACCGACACAGCCAGCAGACATCTTGGATTCAGTGTTATCAGTATGCCTTCAAGAAGGAGATCTTAAAGTTAGGAAGACGTATTCAATTCAGCAAATGTTCTAAATAACAATGATAGGCACGCCTACATCAGACTATAAAGTGATTGGTGCTGGGCCAGCAATAATGGTAATTGGTGCCCATATTAAGTTATTGCATGTGGGAGTGATTGTCATTTTAATAGTCGGCGAAGTGGACAGTACTAGTAATTTGGATTCAATCTCCCTGCCTGATTAAAGTTAAAAATATTTAAAAATTCTTGGAAGCCCAAATAGGAATCTCATTTCTCTTATAGTTTAATCTGTTCCAAATTGGCAAGAAATATTCGGTTTTTATCTCTCCGCATGCGAAAGTAATCCAAGCGTACTTGTGCGATTATGGCCAGACGAATGCAGTTTTGACCGCACGCATGCGTTACTCATATGATGCACAGTGCACTTGTTGCCTTCATGCACGCCCGCGTCCTTCTGTATTCATTCGCTACTGTAATGAGGCTTCGCCAATTTGAAACTGATCAAACTATAGTGTCAATAAGTATGACGTCAAATGTCAATTAGTCTGAGGATGAATACTATCTCTATTCTATCAACAATGCCAAAAGTGGCCTGAATAGTCATATTGTTTACAAATAAGGATGGCTAAATTGGACAGTGCTACAAATTTTGATACATCCTCTCTCCTGATTAAAGTTTAAAGAAAAATCTTTTTCTTGGAAATGTTAATTATTCTAATGTAATCCTATCTGCTTCCATTGCTGATTCTAAACCAAAACAAAATTTGCCTGACTTGTTGTGTCTTTTATTAGTATATGAAACTTTGAACCAGGAAATTTCTTGAAGTGGCTGTCATCAAATGACATCTTGCTCTAAAATAGCTGCATTCTGTTTAACACTTTCCATGCGGCAGGCGTTTGCAGACGACATTCTAAAATTTCACAAAATGTTTCAAAAATCTCAAAACTATTGAATTACGTTAACATATTTGAAATCACCATGAGAAATGCATTGATAGAAGTACAAACATGCCTGGTATTGGTTCAGGAATCCTTGAAATATACCTTGAAAGTTGGGAAAGGTTTCTGAAAAATCTGTTTTGTTTATGGTAAATCTATAGCCCCGTGGAAAGTGTTAAGTTATCGTAATTTTACATCATCATAGTACAACATGACGACACCCAATGTTTGTCCATCTTCAAGTCCTGATCTGCAAGGAGGAAATTTGGTGAATTTTCAGAAAGCAAAACCACCACCAAAATAAAATGCCAAACAAAGCTTTGGCTAATATTTACTATGAGTCCACTGTATGTATCTTATCATCGTCAACTATCAATACACTGACTCACTCATCACCAAAACATATGAATTCCTAATGCTATCTACTGAAGATAGCATTAGGAAGTTGTTAAGTGGCATGTTCGGAAATTGAAGACCTGCGTGGACAGTTCTAATCAGCAGACCTATCATGATCAAGCAAGTGTTATTGTGCAGACCCAGTAGTGGCACTTGACACGTGTACGTATGATTGTTCACAATTTCGCAAAGAAAAAAAGAAATAATTTAAGTATGTTGGCAAACATTTAATGTGTGGCAATATTGAAAAATAAAGGTTGCTTTTAGTGACATTTAAATTTTAAAAAAATAAATCATTTTTATGCATTCTAAGAATGAATGAAGAAATTACCTGAAGAATAAAGGCATTTTTTAAATTTATACTTCAGTTCATTAACATTTGAGCAATACGTTATAAGATGAAAATATTTTGGAAAATCATGAATGTCTTAGAAATATTTGATTACAGTTCTAACTGTTTTCCATGTTTCAAATAAAAACCGAGTATTATTGAAAAGGCTATAATTATATAAAACAAACATCTTTTTCTAATATTAGCAAGGGCATAGCTTCAGAATACCCTGAATTTGTTTTACTCTGTGTGTTCGTAAGCGCCGCCAAACGTGGACCTATATGTGTTAAAACACCTTCAACCGTGGACATTCAGTCAACCGTGGACGTCCGCAGTTGACATAGGCTTTATCTGAGCTCAAGATGGTCGATAGATGGCGCTCGTCGAAATCTGGGCTATTTACAATAGGTCCGCAGTTGACGGTGAAACCTTTTTTTCTTCTTAACATACACACAAACGTGTGTAAACACCGCCAAACGAGGACATTAATGTGTTGACACACCTTCAGCCGTGGACTTTTTAGGTCCATGGTTGAAGGTGTGTAAACAAGGTCCTCGCAGTCAATAGTTAGGTCACCCAAGCCCTATTATGAAAGCTATGAAGATTGTTAAACGGGGTCAGTCGTCACAAACATGCACACACACAAGTCAAACGACCTTGCTATTGTTATGCTATTGTCAACACTCCCTACACAGAGGTCTGCTGTGCAAATCTGTACGATGATATTCGCATGTAATGTCTATGGCAGATTTCATTCCGTGGTATAAAGCTATGAGGTTTCCGTGGTCTTCGCTATCTCCAAGCAGATAGAGCAATACGTACACTGACTTTTTTGTAGACGAGGGTTCATTTCATGATTTGGTGAGGTTTAGAATGAGTTAGGATTCCTGTAATTTTGAAGACCACAGATTTTCAAAACGTGAATTGTCCAACATTTTACGACATAAATTTGGTCACCAAACGTATTTAAAACTATACATTTTACCATTCTGCAGATGTTATTGACCCTCCTCTATAATTCTACATGATTTTTAACACGTTTCTCAGTTTTTGAGAAGCCCAAATAGACCATTTTCCGAAGCTATTTCTAGCAAATATTGCAGTCACTGATACTCCATTGTTTTCTTGCGTATAACAAATATGACATGCAGCGTGACCTCCCTACTGGCTGCTCGTTTGGAGGCAATTACGCGCAGGGGTGTGTATGTACATGTTTCATACTTTAGAGGGGCATAATTATGATATTTCCCCCCTTTTTTATATTGGGGGGGAATCATCATAACATATGAATTTCTATTGCTATCTACTGAAGATAGCAATCTGAGAAGTTCTTAAATTGGGCAACTTTTAAGTCAAACATACATGTGTGAACAGGTGTTATCTCCAGAAGACCTGTCATGATCAAACAAGTGTTGTCATGGTTATACTGTGTAAGGTGATTTGAAGGGGAATTCCCCATTTCAGATGGCTCTCATTAGATCAACCTAGCCATGTATTGAAGACGTGATAGCCACATTTGTCTTCCTTTTTTTCTCTTTTTTTAATTTTCTTTTCTTAAAATTCTTTTTCCCCCTTCTTTTGTTGTTGTTGGGATTGATTTTTTTTGAGGGGGCATAGTTTTTAATTTCATACAAATTTACTATGAATGATCACTTTCCAAAGTGGAAAAACAAGGGAAAAGGTGTAGTATATCATACTTTGATTATTCCACTAAAGTGGTAATTCTAGCATAATTATTTTTATTTTGACATATTTCATACATTTAATACAACACTCTTGTATGTTTGTGAAATTTTAACTTGGATTCTTGAATTCAGAATCCAAGTGGTGGAAGGTATACTTTAAACGTATAAGTGGTCATTTTTGCCGGATTAAATTTTTTGCACTTTTCAAAAAAATTTCAACAGTTTGGGATGTTTTTAAAGTCACGATTTGTAGCTTCATCACATAGACCTATGCGCAAAAGAAATATATTTTTGTGGCAGCTCGTTCGAGCGCAAAAATAAGGCAAAAATAAATGTAGCACGAAAATTTCCACTTTTACAGTACTATAACCTATGCTAAGAAATGAAAAAATATCAACATCAAAACAAGAGAATTGTATTGATCTTGAGATATTAAACTCCATGACATGTTGTCAAACATAACCAACACACACAGTGCAGACTACATCACTATTATGAAAACAAACAATGTTTTAGTTGTTGCATATTTTGATAAGTTGGGGGGAATGGCTGTGTAATGTTTCTGTCTAATAACCTTGGCTGTGTCTCAGTTTCATTTCATGTTATCTTGTATGTATCCTTCTGGGCATTTTAAAGGGGCAACATCTTGATTTTTATCGTAAATATTTAGGAACAAGGAATCCACAGCGTCGTCGCAGAATTGGACACTTTTTTGCTATGGTGATGGAAAATATGTTTTATAGGTGAATGGATGTTTGAAGTAGCTGCTATCTACTGAAGATAGTACACAAAAACATGGTTTTAGGGACATGTAGTTAATTTGTTCCTGAGGTTTGGTTTGGATGATAGGACTAGCTCCCTGTTTTCACGTTGGGTGCCAGGGAGGGTTTTTTTTAGTGGATATGACGTTACGGGGATGTGCTGCCAAATAGGGTCCCATTTTTACCCGTCTGGTAAATGAATGACCCCTTTTCATAGCCATTTTTGGGAAATGTATGGGTCTCAAATCCTTAATTTTGCTGTGTTCAAACATACAGGAAAATGTTTGGGTCAATTTTTATTTTGCTGGCGGCACATCCCATCAGAGTACCCCCCCCCCCCCCCCCCCCCACCCGGGTTGGGAGGTAGTTCAAGTCATCCAACACCAAGGGAGCAGTAGTTTCATCCAAATAACTATAATTGTTTGTCATTTTGCAGACTGCATTTGCTATTACTCTTGTCACTCTGTGATATATGAACATTGAGCAGGCGCTATGTTAACACTCATCAAGATAAGTCAACCACATAGGCATCATGTTCAACATTAAAATTAATGTTTGTCAAAACAGCAAAATATTAATTCCGAATGAATACATTTCAATCAGCATTTAACCGTACAGCAGCGATGACAGAGAACCTTGGATGGATGGGACCATAAATATTTCACAATGTGTCAAAATTTGCACCGGGCTCGCTGTATGCGCAAGCAAAGCTATTATTATCGAAACTGACATTTCTGTGAAAAACACATTCTCCCCGGTTAAATTGGGCATTACGTATACTGAGTGGGTAGACAAGTGGCGAGCTAAAATGTCAATTGAAGGATTTTCTCTACGGTTTTCACTAGATTCACAGATTTTTATAGTGGGTATAAGTTCTATGCAAATACATGAGAAAGTGAATCATAGGTGTCGAGTGATGCATTATATCTTTGATCAATGCAGCTATTTTGAAATTTTATGTCATAAATCGTTCCCAAAATGAGAAATATTGGATTTGTTGTCCCATTATTTGCTTGCTCAAAATGTACTGAATTACTGAATTTGATGTGCTGGAAATGAATCTGCAATGGTTAAAAACATATATCTAGTCATTGTAATTTGTTATCATATTATTTAACCGACATATGACTTTGCTCAAATTCTACCATTTCTGGCGGCCATCATGGATATCTGAAGAGCATCAGGGTTTTTCACTGTTAATATCCCAAATGTGTTTAAGGACCCTGAAAGACAGTTGGTGTTAGTTGGTGTAGATTCATCAGGATTGTTCAATTAAATAGTAGAAAGGGTGATTTTTCTTTTGACAAATCCATGGTGTAAAGTATAATATGCTTATATTTACAATTTAACTTCACGTTTCATGCTCACTGAGCACTTCATCAGACTATTTGACATCTGACCTCTTCACTGTCTTTCTGAAGTGACTACCGCCGGAAGTAGAGGGCGGTATAGAGATCAGGTTGTCTGGATTCAAAGGAGAGGAGAGTCTACTCTGAATAAAGACGACGGGCCTACTAACTCAACAACATCTACGACACAACTAACATGAGTGGTCACTACCATACATACAGTCATCAAAAAAAGTAACTATACAGGTAATAAATTGACTTTTAACTCTAAAAATATATCTCCTACCTAAAAATATTAAATCATGAAGTTGTTGAGAAATTTATCTTCTTTAATATGAGATATTGCACGCTAGGATCGGTTGAATATTGAAGAAGTGACAATCCAAAATGTAAGGTAAAGTCACAATTTCATTTTCACATTTCAACACGGGGGAGGGTATGACAGGTAGCGTGTGTGTGGCGTATTGATCTATCGGAACAATACGGCCGACTATCCAACATGCGTATGCATCCCCCAATTGCTCTACCGGTAATCAATAAGGTACCTGTAGATGGGTCCGCGTGTAGAAAATAAAAATGTGAAAATGAAAATCGGACCCCACCTTACATTTTGAAGTGTCACTTCCTCAATAATCATCCGATCCTAGCGTGCAATATTTCATATTAAAGAAGATGAATTTCTAAACAACTTTGTAATTTAATATTTTTGGGTAGGATGTATATTTTTAGAATTAGAAGCCCATTTATTACCTGTATAGTTACTTTTTTGATGATTGTAGATTAATAACTAACCAATTATGCAAATGAGGTGCATAATTTACATTTTTTGCATACAAAATGTGTTAACTTGGTTCACAACCATGCCTACTTCCATTAATCGGTTAACAAGAGGGGCCTCGAACACCAGACTGTCAGACGAGATAAAAACTATCAATTCTAGTCACTGGTTCACATCTCTATTCCTCACAGTACATTACGGCTATGCAGCAATGACCAACTGTAAACAAGGACATTTTTGCACTACCTTAATTCTTGCAATTCTTGCTTCCCAATATTTGCTTGACCCAAAATGCTCAATCTACCATGTACAGTTGACTTCAATCCAACTCCAATTTCGTTGTAGTATGATCACTAGGGGATTTCACAGTATTGGGCAAATAAAGTCACAGAGTGGAGCCGTCTAGCTACAATGTATATATTGCTAAAGTAACAATCTATGCGCAGCAGGATATTTTTGCGAACCATAAGGGATGTGCAGCAATAATAAGACTGTGGAAATATTTTTCTTTTTAGAGTTTGAAATGTTACAGAAGGGAACACAAAATTGCAAATTCAATACTAATTGTTTAAAACTTTGACAGAGCAGTCCAGCATGCAAATAGCATGCATGAAAAGAGCTTTTCAGAATACACTATATTTTGTAGCTATCTATACCTATAGTTACCGAGTACCTCTAGTTACCGAGTACCCATAGTTACCGAGTACCCATAGCTACCGAGTACCCATAGTTACCGAGTACCCATAGTTACCGAGTACCCATAGTTACCGAGTACCCATAGTTACCGAGTACCCATAGTTACCGAGTACCCAGTTACCGAGTACCCATAGTTACCGAATACCCATAGTTACCGAGTACCCATAGTTACCGAGTACCCATAGTTACCGAGTACCCATAGTTACCGAGTACCCATAGTTACCGAGTACCCATAGTTACCGAGTACCCATAGTTACCGAGTACCCATTGTTACCGAGTACCCATAGTTACCGAGTACCCATAGTTACCGAGTACCCATAGTTACCGAGTACCCATAGTTACCGAGTACCCATAGTTACCGAGTACCCATAGTTACTGAGTACCCATAGTTACTGAGTACCCATAGTTACTGAGTACCCATAGTTACTGAGCAAAATAGGCTGAAAAAGCCGTGAACATTTTCATACCTGAACAAATATCAGCTATATACCAGGGGTAGAATTTCGGCGTGAATCGATTCACGTAAAATCACTACAGTGTGAATCCAGGTAGATGACTGGTATTTGACCCTCAGTCAACAAACATGCCGAATTTGGAAGTTGTGCAAGCTTATAGCCTTATTCTTGATATATTTTCATTAAATTCGCAATAATCCATGGATTCTCAAAATTGGCGAGAATCCATGGATTCTCGCAAAATCCTTCCGCGAGAATAAGGTTTATCGCGAATCAAAAAAAAAAGCCATTGATTATCCTTTTCTGTTGCATTGTGGGATCGCAAAAGTGCAAAATCTGCCCCGTTCTGGATCCCACAATGCATCAGAAAAGGATAATCAATGGATCTTTTCCGATTGGCGATAAGGCTTATCCTAACGGATTCGCGCAGTTGGTTACGAAATTCTACCCTGATATACAGTGAAGTTGCCAAATACCGTACAGTTACAAAAGCAGCGTTACAAACTGGACAATTCATTATTCCCTTCAGTCATCCTCTTTGGTCAAATATTATTCAAACTATATCATGCTGACATTTGATGTGAGCGGATGAGGAGACTTAACAGACTAAGCAGATGGCAATGACCACTCTTTTATAATTTTTCTGTCTGCTTTTGAAGGTTGATAATGCATGATTATACTTGCTTGCTTAAAAGAAATCAATTTATTTATCATTCAACAAGGCTGGAGATTTGACGAACCCTACTCCTGTGTAAACTCCCTCCCATGCTTAAAAGCTAGATGTTTTGTCAAACAGATCAGCCATCTTAGCTTGTTTTAAAATCTGTTTTTAAGATGTATCTGGAATATTCAGACAGTTAAACTTAACAGACTAAGCAGATGGCAATGACAATAACACTTGTAGAATCAACCAAAGTGATTAGCGTTAAATAAGATAACACTTTCCTCACGGCAGGCGTCTGCAGACGACATTCCAAAATGTCCCAAAATGATTCAAAAATGTCAAAATTATTGAATTTCACATGACCATATTTGGAAACACCATGAGAAATGCACCGATAGAAGTACAAACATTGCTAGTATTGGTTCAGGAATTCTTGAGATAGACCTAGACCTTGAAAATTAGGAACGGTTTCTGAAAAATCTAATTTGTAATGGCAATAGCCAATAGCCGTGTGGAAAGTGTTAACACTTTATCTCGTTTTCTTTGCACTTAATTGATGAGACAGCAAGATAGTTTACATGTATGTATCAAACACAGTTTATTTTATACACAATTATAGCTGATATAACCAAACAAATGTGTGGCAAAATCATGTGAGAGAATATTTTACTTGCATCTTTATTGAACGTTTTTGTATATACTTTGAAAAAGAGCTAAACAGCAGTGCTGAATCCCAAAGTTTGTGACATGTTTTAGTTTTTATACAAAGTTTTCGTTTTTGTTGTAGAATAATCTATTTTTCTATTTTGTTGTTTATATCAAATAAAACTGCTATCCTACATAACTTGGTGCTTAAGCACTCTGGGCACATTTTAAATAGCAATATGTTGATTTCTTGATCTATATTCCATATTGAATATTATGTTGTCATAGATTATAAAAGGCTACTCCCGATGCTGTGATTATTTTCTAATCTCATTGTCAAACGCGAGATGAGCTCGGAATGAGCACCATCGGCAAGAGAGGAGAGTGCTGTTGCCACGGTAAAGCCAAAATAAAACCATGATTTGTTTCCTGTTATATAACATAATTGCTCATACGTGATGCGATCCAGCAAAATGAGTCGGAAGTCGAAAATGTCGCATTATTATTATTGATTTAAACATCGTGACTGTATTTCATGCTACTACGTTTTGTTAACGGATGTTTACAATAATTTTCATTATTTTCCACAGATTTTGACACAACTTAGAGAGAAAAAATAGGATAAGATTGTGTTCTTTTTGACGCATCAAATACTGAAAACCCAAATCTGATTGTGGTTTTTGCCTAGGCCAGCCAGGAGGCTAGCTTTCACAAGTGCACTTCTCCAACCAGACAAGCCGAGCAAAGGAAAGCGTGACGTACATATGCCGTGACAGGGCTGGCAATTACAAAACGGGAAGTCTGCGTGGCATTTTATCAATATGAATCTGCCTTCCATGACAGTCTGCCTGCCATAATCTCTAACAGATTGACCATTAATTGTATTATTGGGTGGGTCTTTAGTAATGTTCTGATGAGTAGGGATTTGATGGTCAAGCTGAGTGGTCAAGATTGTGGATAATGGGGGTCAAGGTGGGCAAAAACCTATCTAGTAGTAATTATGATATGCCATCAGTGGTGATTTGATATGAATCTGACCATTATTGTTTACACTTTCCACGCAGCAGGCGTCTGCAGACGATATTTCAAAATTTCACAAAATGTTTCAAAAAATGTCCAAATTGTTGAATTTCATTACCATATTTGGAATCACCATGTGAAATGCAATGAAGTAAGTACAAACATGCCTAGTATTGATTCAGTAATCCTTTGGATAGACCTTGAAAGTTGGGAAAGGTTTCTGAAAAATCTGTTTTGTATATGGTAAAACCAATAGCCATATTTGTTTCTTGTAAGGCAGCTCAAGAGACACAAGAGATATCATTGTAAAACATTTTTTGGCAACAAAAAACCTGCTCTACCGGTTTTGGGACCTCTCTGGTAGGGTTGGTCTTTTTTGTGTGTGTGCGTGAACATTTTGGTAAATTGTTTTTAAAAATGCAACAAATTAAAAAAACTTTTCCAAAAAACAAATACAAAATTACAAAAAATTATATATTATTTTATTTCTAAAATTCGCTTAATGTGGGTTGGTCAAGACCGTAGAACAGGGTTTTTTCCTAGCCTTATTTATTTACTTTTTTACCCTATACCTAAAAACTGTCGTTTATACTCTACTTTTCTTGAGGCAGCTGGCCACAAATACTATATATTTGGTACAAAGTTAAAAATGACTGTACAATAAATACCGTCTTAGGTAGATAGCTCTATCTAGATTTTCCAAGTAGTGATTTGAAAGATTATAATTAACTTTAGTTATTAGTAGATTGCTTTGATCTGATTGTCAGTATGGTTATTTGAAAGATTGCAGATGCCCATAAATGTAATACGTACTATCATCAGTAGATAGGTTTGATTTGATTTTGAATTGATTGATAATAATAATAATAGAAAGAAGCATGTGACAGGTGAATATTTAACTCCCTACTATGCCATACACTTTTAACCCGAACTCCTGGGCATGTTTTTGTGAATTAAACTATCAGGGGAGGAAAAAACATCAAATTTGAGGGGGAAATCAGTCTCCGAATGAGGGCGAGTTAAAAAAACCTTTTTTTCAGAAGTTGAACTGTGCGCTGAGCGTGGTACGAGATCGACGGGGCCGCCGCGTTGTACAAGATTGTAGTACTGTCGGGGTTTTGTAGGTTCCAGGAAGGTTAGGGTTAAGGTGAACTGTTGCCTACAATTAGATTACAATTAGAAGTAACCCTCAACAATACTAAACTGTTATTAGATTTCATGACATTTTGTAATACCAACAGTACCACTATGAGTTGCTGTCTTCAGAAGATAGCATTGAATACCATTTAATTAATGTAAGACACAGTTATGAAGAAATGGTTTGTTGCAACGATTTCATATTTCATGATTAGGCGAAATACAAAAACACAAGTTTGTTTCCGCGCGTATTTTATTTTAGCGACGTAAATTTTTGCATTTCATTTCTTTATTCACATTTTTGAAAAACTAAAATCGCAAAAGCGATTTAAAATCCAATTACTGTAGAAAATATTAAAATTTTGCACAAACAATCGAATGTGGGAGATGGCGTGTCAATTGAGATAAAGATAGCCTGTCACCCGTCCGCGGAGCGTGTGCCGGGAGCATTTTTTGCTGACATTTTCTCATAAAAATCAACATGCTGCTTGTATCTGGATCTACATTAAATATCAACGAAATGGCTCCGTAATAAAGCGAAAGTTGCCTTTGGAAAGTCATCCCACCCCGCTTCTCCCTCCTCAAAAAACATAAAAACACATCTTGCATCTTGGTTTTCAGACCACCTACCAGAAACCAGAATAATTACCATGTACATGTATACAGTATGACAATGTCAACAACCTTAAATTGAACACCTTGCAAAAAATACACCTGTGATGGTTGAAATTGCAAAAATATCTATACACAAAAATATTGCCTTACATAATATCCAGTGACCACAATATACGTAATACGGGAAGTTTTTGAGACCTGTACACAAAAAATATTGCTGTATTCAAACAATATTGCTGTATTCAATTCTGGAGAGGGAGAAAACAAAACAATAGACAATTTTGATGCAGTATTTCCCCAGCTCCATTCCAATACTTAATTATTTTTGTACGAAAAATAAATTGAATTCTCCAACAAACCCTTTTTATTGCCGATATTTGATTTCTTTGCATGTGGTTGCCATTGACGATGTCGAGATGTTCATTATTATCTTACAAAGCGGGCGAGCAGCAAACAACCTCCACACACACATTACAAATGAAGTGTCTTTATGTACAGATATTGAGGCAAATCTTATGAAAAAATACCAAGGCTACCGAGAGACTTTGGGTTCCTACTAGTCAATAATTTATCATACAACTAGGTAGCTAGCTAGCTGACCCCTAACAACACGCAAGTGTGAGGGTTTTTCCTGTACGAGGTATATTCTTTTCGCATGGCAATAAGATCTTTGTTGTAATAAGAATACGAACAGAGATAGATCAGCATGCATAAATTCCAGTGTTGTATAAGTGGTGCATTTCTATTTGCCTTCATTTTGGCGCTTGCTACCATATCCTAATAACTTAGGGTGTCACTAAATTTGGGATTTGTTTATTTATTCATAGATCCAATATAAGAACAAACATTTGCACATTTTTATAGTCTTCATTGGGCAGCCATTAAATGATGCATGGAAAGTACAAACATTAATATACATGTAGCATATAAATGTGAACTATTGCGTAAAGGTCCTATTTAAAAAACACACCACTCTTTTGACAAGGGCGTGTATATAAACTACATCCCCCAGTATTCAATATTACCGTACAGCCGCTAAAGCTGTACAAAATATCGTCGGAGCCGGCAAGATAGCGACATAAGAGGGCGACTGAGAGTCACAGTCTATTGTATAGAGTTTCTAGCAGGACTAAACAAGGGAAAATTGACATAAAGGTAACATGATGCAACTTAACCCTAACCCCCCTGAGTGCTAAAAAATGCTAATCCAAAGTCCCTCTCCAAACGCATGCGCCGTCGGTTTTCGATGACGTAGTCAACCGAGCCTATATAATGAGTGCAGTATACTGCACGAATGTGTAGCTGAGGGCCGTGGCTTAGTGGTTGGAAGGTGGGGCTAGAGAACGGAATCCCGGCAGGTTCCCGGAGATTTAGTTGGTGTTTTTTCCTCGAAAATTGTGATCCCGGTCAAAAATCCTAAACCGGGGTTAGGGTTATGGTAACATTTTTTGTTTGTTTTTGTGTGTTCTATTAACCCTAACTTCCCTGAGTGCTAAAAAATGCTAATCCAAAGTCCCTCTCCAAACGCATGCGCCGTCGGTTTTCGATGACGTAGTCAACCGAGCCTATATAATGAGTGCAGTATACTGCACAAATGTGTAGCTGAGGGCCGTGGCTTAGTGGTTGGAAGGTGGGGCTTGAGAACTGAGGGTCCCTGGATCGAATCCCGGCAGGTTCCCGGAGATTTAGTTGGTGTTTTTTCCTCGAAAATTGTGATCCCGGTCAAAAATCCTAAACCGGGGTTAGGGTTAAAGTTCAGCATTATTGTTCTCATTTAATGTAAAGTATCTGACACAAAAAAGGACTATTTGAGTGTCCTTTTATTTATGAATTATAGTATTATAGTATTACTAGGCGGTCACCCGGGTTTGGCGGTTCTCGGGTTTGTAGCTACTTCCCTGGATGGATGGGGATTGTGGATGATTAATTACTGCACTTTTGCTGTTCCACCACACTTACAATCGACAAAACTTAAAAATTCGACCCCTAGATGACCTTTGACCCCGGACGACCCAAGAAAAGCAAAGGCGTTTTATTTTTTCCACGCTCGACTCGCATTCGGGCTTCCCGTCCCCGAGTTTAAGCCCGATCGGACAAACTTTGAAAATTCGACCCTTAGACGACCTTTGACCCCGGAAGATCCGACAAACGCTAATCCGTTTTATTTTTGCCACGCTCGCCTCGCATAGAGCATTGTGATCACCGAGTTTAAGCACGATCCGACCAACTTCAAAAAGTTGACCCCTAGATGACCTTTGACCTCGTATGCTCTAGCGAATGCGAACTTGCTCTTGTGGGGACCGAGCTGCACCCACCCACCGAGTTTGAACGCCGCCCGACCCCGGGAAGGCGACGAAAAAGCGCGCACAGACAGACAAACAGACAAACAGAACAGAGAGCACTGTAGCGTATTATTATATAGGAGGATAGGAGGATTCCCAACCCCGCTGTTAGACTGGACCAAGAGATTTTTAGGATGGGTTGCCTGTTGCTAGGCACTATTTAACGGAGTTGCCAAACTCTGTGGTGGTAACCAGATGGGAGATGGGAATGATTATATGATTCATAACATCAATTTGCGCTCGCCTCGCATAGAGCATTGTGATCAACGAGTTTAAGCACGATCCGACCAACTTCAAAAAGTTGACCCCTAGATGACCTTTGACCTCGTATGCTCTAGCGAATGCAAACTTGCTCTTGTGGGGACCGAGCTGCACCCACCCACCGAGTTTGAACGCCGCCCGACCCCGGGAAGGCGACGAAAAAGCGCGCACAGACAGACAAACAGACAAACAGAACAGAGAGCACTGTAGCGTATTATTATATAGGAGGATAGGAGGATTCCCAACCCCGCTGTTAGACTGGACCAAGAGATTTTTAGGATGGGTTGCCTGTTGCTAGGCACTATTTAACGGAGTTGCCAAACTCTGTGGTGGTAACCAGATGGGAGATGGGAATGATTATATGATTCATAACATCAATTTGCGATCTATAGGCTATATACTTGGTGCGGGAATCTACTTACGAGATTATTGCTAATTGTGAACTGATGGGGGTTGGGAATAATTATAATGTAATAAATATACATGTACATGAGATGTAAATGTGATATGAGTGATGTACATGTGACATACCTATGATGCACATATGACATACATGTGATGCACATGAGAGATCTATTTGTGTTGTGCATAATGGCATACATATCATGTATATACATGTGACAATTCATCCGCTGAATGCCTTTTCACATTAATTTTCAACACGATTGAGACCATTTGCATTTCTGAATTGTGTACATTTTGAGTCATCTGCAGCTTATATAGCCTCTGCATGGCGAGGGTCGAGTCATGTGAAAATAATAATTGACTGCCCTGGAAACTCTCTGGGTACAGTGAATGCAATTACATTTTGAGTGGGTCAATGTTTGGGGATTTCTAAAGGCTGAACTGTAAATGGTTTGCTCGCAACAAATAATGAAATTGACAAATTTCAAATTGCTTTTTTCACTCATCAAGTTCACACATTCTCGCTTTTAAGCATGTTCCTTGCATATTTTGACAATCTTTTGTTGTTTTATTGATTGCCAGTGCCCCGTAATGGGTAACTTAATGAAGACAACTGTATGCTGTGTGATGTATTGCAGACACGTACCAGGGTTTTCTTGTCGTCGTCGTGTCAGAAAATCACACTTGTAATGCAATATCAATTCCAACTCAAAATAGGTTCAGCCTGAATGAAATTTACACACGCTGATATAATGAAACAAACTCATCTTGTACATAGGGATGAAATGACAGAACTGAATATTTTTTCATAAAAATCTGAGACATGTTTGTTGTTTGGCTAGGGTGGAAGAGGAAAGATAGTCTAAGACCAGGGTCCATATTTTAAACGCTCCATAAAATTAAAAATTAAATACACCCTAAATGAGGATTTTTTTTCTTGTTAAACGAGTAGGCCTACATGTATAGCATCAAAATGTACAATGGGCTCTTAAAATTTTAAATGCTAAGGGTTACTTTTGAATTATTGGTCATGTAAAAGAAAACTGATCCGGGATTCCAAACGCAACCCTTATTATGTGGTGTTTCATGGCCATGCATGGTTACAGTGGTATAGTTGACTAGCGCCCCCCCCTCCCTGGATTGTAGATCAAACCTACCTATGCTTCAGAGATCCAGAGCATTGATGAAGCTCTAGATTGGTTTGTTACTACTTAGAAGTACATCATTAGATTTTCAGACAGTGGTGCAATTTGTTTTCTTCAAAATACTTCCATGTTGGCCTCCCCTAAGAATCAAATGGTGCATCCCTTAAAAATTACATAAACTTACGAGTAGTTTCAATCCGAAAATATTTGATCGGTTTTCGATGCTTTCCGATTAGCCGAGTGCTTTGGCACCCAGTTCCACAGAAAAACAAACATGTTTTCACCCGGTGTCTTTTTTGAAGTTGCCGGTATCGACGCCATTGTTGACAACAAAAATAGTCTCGCTCGCTAATAGTTTTACTTCTCATGGGTGTACGCTTGTAAGTAAACATAGTAAACCACTAAGTGGACAACCAATACTATGAATGTGATCAACCGCTTCATTATGCTGCGTACGCACCTAGTCCATGTGACCTGTTTTCCCCAAGTTAACCGATCTCGATTTGAAATGGTCTATAGATGGGGTGACAGCAATGTTTATCAACAAAAGCACCGGTCGAAGGGACTGGACTGTCGATAGATGCTTGTGGGAACAGCATATGACCACAACACTGTGCCTTATTGCCCTTAATAAATGCTTTGGCGCGAGTTTTAAGCACGGGTCCTGAACAAAACAGGATGCGCGCGCACACCGCCCGGCAAAGAACAATGGCAACTGTCGACCAAACACCCAGCATGACGTTGCATGTCGCCCCATCGATACTAATGAGGTTTAAACTAGCTATTGCCGGTAATCTACGCATCAAAACACCGCATCATCATTGTTTGACCTCAATGTGTCTATAGCATACATCCATCTAGAATGTTTGTGTTTTGTCCTGAGCTATTCCTGTACCGTTTTCAAAACGTTATGAAGACTGTTTATTTGGTACTGATCAAATTATAGCAAATGCTGAATGACTATGACAAGCGCAATTTCAAGTGAAGGCCTGCCTACAAGCTTGATTATGTGTAGAGTTCAGATGCGAAATGATGTGTATTAAAATGCTGCCTTATGTAGTTTTATATTCATATTGTATTGTAGATGTGATGCATGGGGGGGGGGGGGCATTCAAATATATTGATGATTGTAAGCATGCATGAACAAATATTTTCCAAACACCTCCTAAATACCTATTTCATATGCATTTTTTCTCCCCGATTTGACCCTGTAAACAAGTGAACAAAATGCAGGTATATCACATACTTCCTTATAATAAGAAGTTTTAACTTTTTATTTATTTACATAAATCACCTCAACATTGTACACTTAGTTTTTAACGGATTTTTCAAAGACCTTTCCCAACTTGCAAAGACTTATCTCAACAATTACTGAACCAATACTAGGCATGTTTGTACTTATTTTAAGGCATTTCTCATGTTGATTCCAAACATGGTAATGAAATCTAATAATTTTGACATATTTGTGAAACATTTTGTGAAATTTTGGAACTGTCGTCTGCAGATGACTGCCGAGTGGAAAGTGTTAACAAACTGAATATCTGCCCAACTGTGTTGTCTCGTTCAAGGCCTATTTCATCGATACAGTTTTCAATTTCAAGTCCATTCTAAGACAAGGACTAAGACAAGACATGCTGACATCCGCTCAGCTTTAATTGTAATGTACGACTCTTGAGCAACAAACCCACTTTATTCCAAACTGACGCCACAATACTAATTTGGTGACACTACACTTAACTAGGAATGATTAAGTGTGTGTTCCAATTAGGTGAGCCATAAAGATAGATCGGGAATGGCCTCATTTCGATGATACTAAAGTCACGATGTCTTTACAGAGACAAATACAGCTGTATCATTCTATCTGTCTATGTTCTGGTCCACTTTGCAAGATTTAGAATTATAAGAGAATACAACACATAGTATTTTAGTAGTGAATATGAGAACCTTGTCAATTCAACTCAAATGAGTCATGAAATTTGAAATTCTTTAATGGATGCAAATACAACTTTTGTTTTGGTGCATAGACTGATAGAAACAATGAGTGGTATACAGGGTGAGTCAAAAAGAAGTTTACCCGGATTGGTGATGTTTAAAAAAAAAAAAAAATGACACTCGAGAGTTCAGTAAAGCATAATATTTAACAAGCATTCTCTCCTGCTTATTAGGAAAAAAGAATGACACAAATTGATATTTTACATTTGTTTGGTCAAGTATTCCGTGGACAACTTGCAAAATGAGTACCTTTATTAAAATAGACATAACTCCTCTTAGCAATGCTCAATTTGTGTCATTCATTTTCCCTAATAAGCAGGAGAGAATGCTTGTTAAATATATGCTGTACTGAACTCTCGAGTGTCATTTGTTTGTTTTTTAAAACATCACCAATCCGGGTAAACCTCTTTTTGACTCACCCTGTACACTAATGCTGAAAACATACTAAGGTCGCTTTGCGATTAAATCGCTCCTCTGACGAGTTTTACGTCATATAAAAAACCCCGATACATCGATCAAGAGATCGCTTGACTGGAAACGACCAGTCGCCACCAGTTGACTTCAGTTCAACTCGAAAGATCGGTCGCTCATGACGTAATGAACACCATACTTTTTCAACCAATGGGGGGAGGTTATTTTGCTTCGAAATTAGCATAACCAATCAGCAGCAATTACCAGGTTTGTTGTCGTCTGCGTGTTCGAGAAATACCTGTGACTACCGGCGATTTAGTAGCTCGATGCGACTTTTGGTCGCACCGAGATACTTTTGAGCTAGCGAGTACTACGCGACCTGTTGCGACCAGCGACCGGCTAGTATGATTCGAGCATTATACAAGGTGTATCCAGGGTGAGTAAAATTCAGCAAAATAGAATCAAGTATTTCCGACAAAAGTGTGAAGACTAACAATGCTGGGAGCAAAAGTGGTATTTGTTTGCCATTTTCAACCAGAGATTCTCAAGAGATACTGTTGAAGGTATATGTTCCGATTGCTGACCCGATTTTCAACTTGATGTTTTCGATTTTACATGAAAGGTCATCCCTAAAATTGTCACATTCCAAAGTTTGAGTTGCATAACTCCAATGGTTCTATTTTTAGAAGCACAAGGTCACAAAACATTTGCCCATTGAGTTGTACACAAACTGGTTGGTGGTTAACCACCTTTGACAGTAATTCACCACATTTTAGCCTATAATTTCTAAGTGGAACATATCTGGCCCCTAAGATTTTACAGACATAATGAGAAAAATATGGGGATTCTTCTGATATCAAAATATCTTGATATGAAAAAAAAAATCGTAGCCCCAAAAAAGTGATTGGAACATATACCTTTAACTAACTATCCTCCTCCAACCCCCAAAAATTGCATCTCCTCGCCGGCTGAAAATGTTGCAAAACTTTATGAAACGCAAAAGTTTCTGAAAGGTCCAACAATCCTTGAAGAACAGGGTGTTTATTTCTTGTTGCCGAAACATGAAAATTGTGTTGCCATATTGGAAAAAAATAACAACAATTGTGAAATATAATCTTGAAAACAGCTGTACTCTTCTTCATGCAAGCATGCAATAAACCTGCTTGTCAGGTAGGTCTACTGTTTGGCCAATAAAAAAGTCGGCAAAGACAGATGTGTATAGCGGTATTCTTAAGCAATAAATTTACGGAATTAAGTTATTCTTAGTCTAAGAATATCAGGGGAAATCAAATTAATTCAAAAGAAAACACCATTCACAAACAGGTTTCTTGGTACACTACTACACTGATGATATAAATCTGTAATTCTGAAGAAAAATTAATACTAACAAATATACTTGTATATCATAAAACAGTTTTGGAAAAAGAAAAATTGGAGAGAGATAACATGAAACCGTGTAATATTTTCATCTGGCCTTATATTTGCCGAGCAGTTGACATTTGTGTCTTACAGCGTGCAAATATAGTCTGGTCAAGACAACATTATCGAGATGACTTTACTTATTTGTCTAACCATACAATGATCACATTTAGCAAGGTATTGGGGCAAGATGGGTGATGTGATGTCTTATCCAATATTGCTACTCTCTCGCTTAACACTTTCCACGCGGCCATAAGTTTTATCACATGCAAAACAGAATTTTCAGAAACCTCTCCCAACTTTCAGGGTCTATCTCAAGTATTCCGGGACCAATACTAGGCATGTTTGTACTCATTTCAATGCATTTCTCATGGTGATTCCAAATATTGAAATGAAATTCAAAAATAGTGACATTTTTGAAACATTTTGTGACATTTTGGAATGTCGTCTGCAGCTGCCTGCCGCGTGGAAAGTGTTAATACATCATTGCATTATAGGCAAAAAAACCCCACAAGTTTGTCTCGCGCATGTAACTTTATAAAATGTACATTTCAGCGCATAACTTTTATTTTCCATATTTTTTTAAAAATGATGCTCCTTCAAATTGTACTTTTCACACCGTGAAGTACCATATCAGCTTCATTTTCTTGCTTACAAGAGTAAAAGTGCAACGTTCAAATAGAAGTTAAATACCGTTCAACAAAATGTGATTTGTTTCTACTATGGTAGTGTAAAAATATACATTTTAAAGAGCCTGTCACATGTTTAAAAAAGAAAGAAAAAATACCGCATTTTGCATAGCGTTTTTTTCTAAAAATAAAATTATGCAACTTTAATAATGAGTGCACACATTTTCTTGAGAACAATGGGGGAGGGGGTAATTACACTGAAGGAAGCTGTAATGGGGCTAGTGCAACACACATCTATACCATATTCAATAGCAATGCCAAGGAAACAGCCACGTTTATTTAAATTTTTGATTTCATAACACTTTTTTCTAAGCTTCCAGGTTTTTTCTTCACATGTGTGAAAAATGTGAGCTAACCAAAAATACAATGAAAAAGATTATTTTTTCTTACGACTTTTGGGCACGAAAGGTCTTTGTGACCTTCAGACAAACCTCTTACAAATGCTGTAAGTGGTTTTTGAAAAGCACATCTTTATTAGTAAGATTGAATGCCATTTAAAAAAATTTGCGATGATCAAAAGTCCCGGTTTCAATGGTGTCATAGTTATACAATGCAAGTGCACAAATTTGAGCACCAATATTACCATGACGTCATTGAAACTGGCACGTAAAACACCACAAATGCTTTTAAATGGCATGTTCAGAAATGGCAATTTGAATCGCTTTCATGATAAGTATGGTGTTTTTTTCTATACAATTATAACTACACGATTTGGGTTCAATAATTATTTTTCTAACATATAGGCATAATGCATAATGTTGTGCTTGATTGATTCCTACTTAAACCCTAACCCATTGGGGAGGGGGTGTAACACTGAAGCTAAAACAAATTGCCAGGAAACATGGGACATATAAGGACAGAAAAAATGGTGTGTGCCACCCCCGGGAATCGAACCTGGGCTGCCGCAGCCGGAGTCCAGGTGATCGTGCATCACGCTACGGGGGTTGCGTTCCCAAAAATAACTTTTCAGAGCCTATATGTACCTTTGCATAATTGCGCAATGAGATGGGGAATGGGGGTCCACCGGTGCGGTGCTTCTGTTGGATTTAGCAGGGTTAGGGTTAAAGGAGCGTTGGAAGAAAGGAACTAGAGGATCGGATCATATTTCATTGGCTCGCTTTGCAGTGTTGTTTTCTGGTTCAGCACAACATTACATTATCTCTCTGTTCTGTTCTGGTAAGGAAATCCCCCTGATGTCCAGGAATAGCTTAAACAATGCCTAAGGCTGGACAAATGGACGGGTACAGGTGACCTCATCAAGTAGCCATTATCATCTAAGATCGCTGTGATCCGACAATGCTAGCATGACATCCTAACTAGCCGTTGCTAGGTTATCTTAATTAGCCATTTCCCCCTTTTTTATCTTTTTTAAACAAAACGATTACGTTCCATTACAATTAAGATTATTCTCTCCAGCATGTTGTTAATCTATAAACATGATATAAAGATACCAAATTAAATTGAGGTGATAAATTGGGCTTAATTAACAAGGCCACATATCATGTTTTCATTATAACAAAATTAACAAAATAATTTTGAACTTTTGATTTTTTTTGTAAAATTTTGATTTTTTTTGTGTGGATATTTTTGGATGATTTTTTATGAAAATTAAAACAATTAATGAAATTCACCAACATTTTCATGAACATTTTGAAAAAACACCGCCTGCCTACCTACCAACCCTATAGAGGTCTGTTTGCCCGTAGAACAGACCCCCCCCCCCCCCCCCCTTCATCACCTTAGGACTAACTGTCCGAGATTAACACCACGATCTCTGTGGTCATATCAAAGCTATCAAGAGTCACTCTATACATGACAAGTCTTTCCATCAAAACTATCAAGAGAGGCACTTATATACATCGCAACGCTTTCCATCACTATACGGTCATCAAAAATGTCAATTGGTTTAACACATCTCTCTGCTCATCCTCGTGTACTTTTGTAGAAGCCGATATTTTCCTGTTTTCGAATTGTTCATACTTTCCAACATTTGAGAAATGTGTGCAGGTAGGTTAATTCGCAAAAATTGTACCAAGACTTAAATGTTACTCTATTCGAAAAATGTATTTTTGTGTATAGTATCGTATGGATGCACAGAATGCGTGAAAATAAAACCAGAGCAAAAATCAAAGCTTTTTAGCTTTCCCCAAACTAAATTGAGTGGCAAACCATTAACCTGGGATTCACGTATACCCATGGTTTTATTTTTTTTCTGAATCGTTATTCATGACAAAAAATGAATCCCAGTACCATAATTTAACTTTTGGTCAGATTATAAAATTAAAACAAAAACCTTTTAAACACAGGAAAATTATCTTTAAATTATCTTAAAACGTATCAATGATTTCCTTATAACTTTTGGGAAACCCTGTGTATAATATCCCGATGCACCAAACACACAAGGATCACAATTTATTATTTTACTAAGTGAAATATTTAGTGTTGAGTGTTATTACAATAATAATACCTGGCATAACAAACATTCAGATAGCACAACGCTGGACTATATATGTATACTTTTAACCATCCCAGCTGTGCCTCATTGATTAATTAAAACACAATAAACAAACACTTACCCATTTTGATGACTATATTGAAAGCATTTTGACACAAAACCTTACTGTAAGTGTTTATTTAGTAATCACTTCCAGCATCTGACAAAATGCACCAATTCGTCCATGAGGAGTTTGTCCTTTCTTATTGCAACAAATTATGTTAAAGGCAACAACAACAACACCCACTCTGTTCTATGGGTTGTCGGTCAGGTGGGATTTTTTTTTTTGGGGGGGGGGGGGGAGGTCAACATTTTTGTGAAAAGGTGAATTTTTAACAATTTTCAAACATTTCCACACACAAAAAATTGTCAAACAAATTCAAAAGATTTTCGATATTTTTTTTTTAAAAATCCCCTAAAAAAAGCATTTATTTCATACTACTTATAAATAGAAAAGGAAAAAAAGGATTTGAAATGTATCATACTTCCTTAGGGTATCAAAATATTTGACTAATTGTTTAGGATATGGAAATACTGATATTACTTGCTTAGGTTAGGGTATGTAAAATAAATGTCCATACTTGTTTAGGGGTGCTTTTGTAATATTAATGCAATTACTTTTTAAGGTGCTTTTTTAAAGTTCTTGGATGTGCCTGATACCCCCTTGTAATGAACTCCCCCCTGATACCCCTTGTAATGACCCCCCCCCCCCCCCCCCCCCCCCCCCCCTAGGGCAAGAGGTGCCATTGATCTATCATATTTTAAAAAAATTTTTATCAAGGATAATTTTATTTTAATTTTACATCCCATAAGGCCAACAAAAATTAATTGTTTGGTTGTCCTCGACACAGCTGAGAGATGAGGTGCGGGCGGATTTTTTTTTTTTTTTTTTTTTAATTTTAAATTTGAAATTCAATGGGAACTCAGAAGTCCCAGGTATTGTAGTGTTGTGAAAGTTTCATCTCCGGCGTAGTCATTATCCGGCCTTCATTTTTTCTTCACCTACAGCGGAGGATCCCGCGATTTTTTAAAGCAAAAATCGAGAGGCGAGTTTACTAAAACCGCGATTCACAGGATTTGCAACCAAAACCGAGAAATGCCGCGAAAATAAACCAATAAATGCGAAAAACCGCGACCAAAAATGTGACCGAAAATCACCCCTAAATATCACTCTTTAAAAAGTAAATAAGCTTACTTTTATAGTCCATTTTTCTTCTCTGCGAGAAAATATATTGATTTCCAAATGTATCCCTGGCAGAGGGGTTTCATAATTTGCGTAATATTCCAATTAATGTCCTCCGTTTTGACATTTTTTTAAACGGAAGAAATATTTGTTTTGAACACGCGCCGCCATCTTGAGTACATCCCCCAGTGGCTTCCAGTCGATCCTAAAAATTATCGCACGTTACATTGATAACAAAATGTAGAGGGCGGCAGAGTCTTAGTCACTTCTGAAACCCGTTTCCAGCAACCTAGGCGGCATCATTAATCATTATGCATAGGGATTTTCCGGGAATTTTCCCAACCAAGTTTGCATTGAAACGGAGTTGGTCTGTTCGAATACTTAGGTTGTATAAAACGGTACGTTTGGGCTGTCAAATTGTTCAAAAAAATGAAATAAAAACTTTAAAAAATAAAAAAAATATTCGTGCGGCCCTGGAATTACGTGCGGGCGGTCGAGGACAACCAAACAATTAATTTTTTTTTGCCTAATGGTGCACATATTGTTAAAGGAATAGTCAAACATTGTTAATTGCTGCATGGCCCAAAGAGTTTTGTGAGCCCAATTTATTACTGTTCAGTAAAGTACCATTACTTTTCATGAATCCAATTTACTAAACAGTGGCACCCCACAATTCTTTGTGGATCCAATTTATCAACTGAATGAGAATAATCATATTTTTCTTGCTCTTACAATATATACAAATAGTTTAAATGAATATTTCTTGCCTAATTTTCAGAGAAATATCTACCCCCTTTCACAGGAAATTTGCATTCTCACCCCGCGTTTTATATCAAGTTCATCAATCAGCCTGCACAATTGCCAATATATTGTCGAGGAAATGCCACATTTACCCTTCCCTCGAAACGTGCTATAATAAGTCTTTTTTTCTTCTCCTTGAATGAAATTGTCTATGCCATTTACGGTACAATCAGTTACACAATATACTGTTATACCTGATTGCGTTAGCGGTTTAATTTGAGGGGAATTGGTAGTTCTTCATTGAAAAACGTGACTAACAAATATTAAGACATGGGGAACATTTTGAGCGAGTAATAGTCGGCAGCGCTTGCAGATTTTTTCCTGCGGTTTCAAACCTTTGAACATTTGTGCGGGTCGCTGAATTTGCAGAACAGATAACAAGACTCTTCCAACTAGATTACAGAAATGTATTTTTGCGCGTCATTCGCAGCTTCCAAGTCGATGTGCGAAATGCTTGAAAATAAAACCACCACAAATATGTCAGCTTTCCTAGTACTCCAATCCAATTTGTCACCAGTTTCTATTCTTATTCATATAATCAAGCTTAATGAGTATAAAGCCATTGGGCCATTCGGTAATAGCAACTGAACAGACTCAGACTGATGTGTGCTTGAAAATGGCTTTGCACATTCTGAACTGTGATCGAAAATCTTGAAATTATATAGTTTGCCAATAACGGAAATCTCTCCAGAATTTTGCATAAAATTACTTGCCTGGTTACATTTTGAATGCAGCAATAAGAAGTGATTAATGAAATATCAATTTTTACACAATTATGCACTATATTTATCATATTTTCATCTTTTTAAGCC
The DNA here is from genome assembly GCA_035610835.1 of Ophiura sarsii. NCBI lineage: Eukaryota > Metazoa > Echinodermata > Ophiuroidea > Amphilepidida > Ophiuridae > Ophiura > Ophiura sarsii. The sequence goes on along the minus strand of CM069452.1, from coordinate 39,140,316 downwards.
CTCCTATCTTTCCAAATTTTGCTCCATAATACCGCATTAACCTCCTTTCTCCTCACACTAAAAAAAAGGGTGCAGGTTTGAGGTCTTGTTTGGAGAATTCGCTATATACTATTCCCCAGCAAAGTGACTATGAAATATCCTGGTAAACTGGATCATGCACCCCTTAACCGTAACTCCCGCGGCTATGTTTTTTGTGTGTATCGGGGGGGGGGGGGGGGGGGGGGGGGGAAGTATGATTTTTTTTTAAACCCGAAAAATCACCAAGCACCCCGCACCGAAGTCTGTTCCCCTATCGACTGAGCTAAGCTCCCAGCGCATATGCGGGCAGCCACTTCCTGCCCACATATGCCTGCGGTAGGTGACGTAATCAAGTCAAGTCAGCACCCGCGTGGAGTTTCTGGCTGTATGATTTTGTATGGTGTAGTAGCGTAAGGGTTATGGAATGATAGTAAACTGTTAGTGCGTGCCATAGACTTTATGTAGCAATCATCTCAATTGGGGTTCAAGCCTCAAAAGTGAGATAGTGATAATATCGGATTACACGAAACACTTCATAGGATCTAGCTGTGCTGTATCTCTATCTCTATTATTCAATGGACAAATATATATTAAAAGAATACAGCTCGTGATGGATATATAGTAAAAACTGTTTTTCCCTGAGATGATTTAATAAAAATCATAGGCATATCCATACTACACATACTAGCTTCATGATCAAGAGGCCAAAAGATGAGGGAAATAGTACGTCTATGACCTTGGAATTTATTGAGGGCAATAGACTCACTATTCCTCAAATTGAAAGCAGTCAATATTTGCTTTAATGCTTTATATACCAAGACTATGTGCAATGGTAAAAACTATGCCCTGGCGTATTCAGAACAATTCAAATATAACAACAAATCCATCAAAGTTACAACGACATGATTTGCACTACAAGCATGCATTACGTTTTTTTAAAGCAAAATGTATAGAATTGTCAACATGATCGACTGATACAGGAGCTGATGTTGTAATATCAGAGTGCCTTTCCTATTATAAGATGTATAATTGTGATCACAGATATATGCACTTTATGCTAAACAGATAGAGAACTATGGCGGATATTAAGATGTGATTCGTAAATTTGAGAAATGGAAAATAAAAACAGAAATGCAAAACGAAAACACTAAGTAATCCTTAAGAAATCTTGATTATTTTACAAGCAACTGACGTATTTCTAATTCCTATTAAAGCCACTGTAAGAGATTTTAACAACATTTTTCAATGTAAATTTATCCAAAATCTTATTCATAATAATCCTAGGTGCTAAAATCAAATCATACTATCTGATAATGCACATATCAATTACAATCCTGCCCCCACCCTCCAGGACCCGGGCATTGCAGAGACTTAATACTGGAGGGTTAGAGCTCAGGACGATGTGCCCTACACACCCGGCCCAGGCCATAGGGGAAGTAATGCATCTCAAATGGACTGAGAGCTAACTATAGCATTTTATAGAAAAAATGTACCCACCCTTGCCAGGCTTTTCTGTTTGAAAGAGATTCAATTATTACATGGGCAATAGGATTGCATCGGATAGGTGCATAAACCACAACCAGTAAATAATTCACAACTCCAAATAAATTCCTGATATCAGTATCAATGTCACTTACGAGACCTTGATTTTTTAGTAATCAGGGGTCATAACTTGGAAGCTATTTCATTACTAATGCAACAGTCCAAAATATCTGCTTTCACAGGAAACAACCGTCTATAGAGGGCGCTCTTTGAAAGGAATCACTTACCATGGCTTTAATTTACAATATAGCTATTAGTAATCATGAGCCATGAGATAAACAACAAACTGTGCAAACAATTTACGAGAGATTGTAAAAAAATAGAATCATTCAATTTTCGAAGAATAGTATCAGGGAAGAAAGACGTAAGTAACACAGAGAGAGAGATAGTTCTCAGTGAAATAAATACATAAAGGTAAGTCTTTAATGAGAGCAAAATCTTTAAACAAAAAAGGTCAAAATACACGTCATTCCGAGAGTTGTTATCGCATGTGTTAAGAAGAAAATGTGTTTAGTGTGTGGTGTGTATCTGTGTGTGGTTTGTGCTGAAGAGAATTGACCTAGCTATAGAGCAAATAGCTAGGGTGCTATCTCCAGTAGACAAACGTGTGAAGGTGAACTTACCACTAGATGCAGTGTTGCTGTCTGAACAAAACCAAAATGCCAAAGAAAATAAACGGGGAAAAGAAAATCATCAATAACAACACATACAATGCTCAGGGAGGAAGGGAAGAATGAATGGAGGAGTCAGGTTTTGCAGGAGTGAATGCATGGTCTTAACTTAGACAGCCCGCCCACTCACCCATAATTTTGGACATTTTGAAGACATAAAAATCCCATCTGACCAACTCTATATGAGAAAGGATCCGTCACCTAAAAATGACGGACTGTTGGTTATATCACACAAAATTTTGATTTTGGTTTGACATGGTTGGTTAGGTGTTCAGTCAGAATGGTAAGGATAAATCCCATGCGCCGTGTGATATCAATAACATACAAAAGACCAAGAACCGGTTATTGGTGATTATTATTTATATGGGCCTTCCAAACGATACAATAAAGTGCGTATTGAGTATTGTGCACCAAGTTCCCGGATGTGCGTCCAATATTTGGTGCGGCGCAGAAGATGTGCGCGTGAGTATATATCCGCACAGATGGTCAGTTCGGGGCTAACTTATTTAGTTTTGATCAAAACAGTCTTTATAAAGTTCAAGTTTATATAAATAATAATAATAATATTGAATGTCTTATTTTCGGGTGATACAAGAATATATTGCACTCGCTATAAAAATATATTCTTGTATCACCCTCAAAGCCATTCAATATTATATAATTATTGGTGGTGATACCGGTTATTGGCGATTATTGGTGGAGATAATAACCACCAATAATCGCTTTAATGTACATTTCTATTTAGCAGCAAAAGGTGGTGACGCAGCCTAAGGTGGTGATGCCGGAAATCCACCAAATTATGGGCAACACAAGCTTATCTAAAGAAACGCCACACTGCGGGCTCATCTGAGTGACCCGCACGCTGAAGAAAAAGAAAAAAAGTTTGACGCGCACAATGCACATAGCAAAACATGATGCCGCTAAAATAATAACCGCCTATTTTATTCAAGATCACCCAGAAGTACCAAGTTATTTTGTTGGTTACGGAGGTGGTGATTGTACATTTCTATTCACTCCATCACCTCCAACCAACCACTAGTGTTTGTCACCACTTTGTCACCACTAATCAGCACCTTTTGCATTCAAATAGAAACAGGCTTATATTGGCATTTAGAAACATGCATTTCCGACCAGAATATGTCAACCATATCTGAATCCATTGTCAGACGTTTCAAGATAATGTTACAACATTAACCAATATCAGACATTTGTGATTTTAACATTTTCCAGGCCTAAACACAAGCGCTTCTGACTCGATTTATCTGATGAAGTAAGAGAATCGAGACAGGTACCCTGAATACATGCTTTGGATTTTCTGTTGCATCAATACTAGGTTAGGTGACCTCTCAGGTAGGGCTGGTTGGTCTTTTTTTTATTCATTTTTTTTAAAATTTTTATTTTTATTTATTTCAACAATTTGTGAATGTTTGCAATAACATTTCAATGAATTTGTTAATTGTCAAAAATGTCAAAAACTATTAAATACAATTTTAAAAATCCTAAATGTTTCTAACATTTCAAGTAAAAAAATAAAAAATTGAAATAGAAAATATCTCAAATGTGAAAAAAATATGGGTTGGTCGGGCCCGTAGACCTTCTCTTTTAACTCTTTCATGATTTAAAAATATAAATAAATGCACCTGTGTTTTAAAAGATGCATCTATTACATTATATCCCCAGTACTTCTCTTTCACATACATGGTACATTATAGCCAACAAGAATTCAAGTAAAATTTCATTGTGACAATCAGTTCTGTGAGTTTCGCTATTTTTAACCCAGCGCCTGACATTTGAAATTTAATTTGGTGAACAATAACTGCATTTTTTATCAATGCTTTCTGATGAATGTCCATGACTTAAAAGTAGTGCTCCCGATCGATACGCCGTGAATTCGTCTCGATTGCAGAATAAATTTCAACCAGGATGGCGTAAAATGTCATTGGGAATTAAGAACCAATGATGATTTGTATTTAAAGCCCCTTGGGTATGCGCTCCTTGCTTTCTTGTGCACATTACAATGTCTTGGAATTGTTAAATAAATTATCTCACGATTATCCAATCAAAATAGAGCTTCTGGATCTTTTGAAAATGTACATGTAAGTTGAATAGCCTGCCAGCCTACCGCCTATTCTAACAGCGTATATGATTGGCGGAATAAAAGTTGCAGCCCTCAGTGTAAACCAATGCAAATAAGCTTAAGTAATTCCGGTACAGAGTTCAAGATACTTTTAAGTATTAAAATGTTGTAGATGTTTTATGCATGCTATACAGCACAGGTTATAATGATATTTCAGCTGTAAGTCCAAGGAGTAAAAACTTCTGATATTTTTCCCCCTCTCTTTTTGTTGTTGCAAATTCGATATTTAATTAATTAATTTAATTCGTTTTAGCATTTTTATTAATTGAATTAACATTGTAAAGAAACAAAACAAAACCTGATAAGCAACCACCGTTTACCAGAAGCTTTCAACGGTCCGCCGCACAATGATAGTGTGTGAAAAGAAATGTTCAAAATCATGTCTGCCAAGACTATTTCACTCACTACTTCTACGTTATAATAAAGTTTGGTTTGATAAACATTTGACTGTCAATCATGTCAGTCATCGCTATAATAAATGTTCGCTTCTCTATCTGTATCAATGTTATTCAATTCGAGGATTGCATTGTTGAAGGCTTAGATCTATCTACACATAATGTTTAATAGTCACAGTTGTTTATGAAAATCAAAAATTAAAATTGATTAAAATTATTTCTTGGCTCGATTCAATGCTTGAATTATGCACAAAATTGGTACAAAGTTCAAGCCTTTTGAGATCGCAGATGTTTTTCTTCTTTCTTCTTTTCTTTTCATTGGCATCAGTTTTTTTCTCCAATGGCATGACACAAAAAGAATACTGTAAAATGTGTTGCTAATATCCTTCGAAAGATGTATACATTGAAAATTGTTCAAGAGGCTCATATTCAACATTAATTTAACCTTAACTCCCCGGGCATGTTTTTGGGAAAGAAACTATCAGGGGAGAAAATCGCGTCAAATATGAGGGGCGGAGGAAATCAGTCTACGCATGCACTGGGGATCGAACCAGGGCCGCGTGCATGCAAGTCAGACACCTTACCGACTGCGCTAACTGGTGAGCATAAAAAAACCTTAAGATTCTTAAGATTAATTTTACTGACGGCGAACAGAGTAAGTGGTAGCGAACGAAGTGCAGTGGATCATGGCATGGGATCCAGAGGCCTTCTTAATGGTTTTTTAGGTTTTTTTATTGCACTTTTGAGGGTTCCTGCCACATAATTTCTTGTTTTATGAGGCAGTTTAATGATTTATCCACAAATTGTTAAAATAATTTTTTTAAATATTTTCTTTTTTTAAGAGTGCCGATTTTGTTACCTTTTTTTTAGAGTGCCGGGCGGAGATTGTGAGAGCTGGGCGTAGCTACAACCCTGATTTTGCTATTTGATAGCCCGTATTTGGGAATTTCACAGAATCTTTTTCCATACGCTATACAACGTTTAATCTAATTATTACCAGACCACTCTGAATGTGTATGCTCATTAATATTACAGCGGATATACTGTGGAGCATGTGTCAATGACATTATTTGCACATTCAATTGCTACGCTGTGTGATTTAATAGCAAGATTAAATCATACCCATGTGCTATACATATTATAATAGTTTATCATAAAAATTAAAAATCAATCGAAACTCATTATTAGTATTTATTTTATCACTCAATTCGATCAATACTTGATAGCGCTAGTAATTGATACAACATTACAAGCATAATACGGTTGTGCAAAGACCCACCTGGGACCGCTGTGCACGATAGATCACTCAATATGGCTGGCTGCCTTATGGTGCTTTGGAAAATTTATAACAGATTCATAACAATATTTCAAAATATTAAATATTAAATGGAAGCTAAAATATGTTTGCAGATGGGTCATCGTCTTTCACCAAAGATGCTGGGACTTAAAGGCCAAACAAAAAATCTTGAAAGTCTGGTTGGTCGGTTGATTTTCCTTCTTTCCCCCCCCCCCTTTTTTGCCTACCCCTTGTTGGCATGCAAAACTTAGCCTATGCAAATCATGCTGTCATTTTTACTCACAAACACCCATATCAATAGAGATGATGTTTAATTTATTTAATATCAGATCGGTACCAAGAATACATAAGCATAACACCCAGTCTGACATCCATCAATCTGAGCCTATTTGACCAAATTATGCAGCCATATTTACCTCAAAATACCATTTAAATTCCTAATTTTAATAACAAACCTACATAAGCATCACAGCCCCGTCTGACACCCATCCATTCATCCTTTCATTCACTTCACATCCCTTCGAACCCACACCCCTTCCCTCCTCTCCGACCGACACCCCTGCCCTCCTCTCCGACCCCACACCCCTTCCCTCCTCTCCGACCCCACACCCCTTCCCTCTCCGACCCCACACCCCTTCCCTCCTCTCCGACCCCACACCCAACCCATTAACCCCCACGATATGAATAAACACTCTAGACATCCTCCCACTACCACACCAGCATTCGCTGAGCTGATTCCACCCTGTAACCCATCTACTATCCCGAACCCATCTCCGATTCCTTGTTATGATGATGATGATGATGGCATGGTATGAGATCTAGATGATACGCATCATCAACATAATGGGCATATAACTGAATCGGCCATCTAGTAGTAACATGACCACCAAATGCAGTCTTCAATACGACTAACACGATGCTGTGCATGTACGTGTACGTACATCACTGCAGTGCAAGCACCATATTGTGCATTGACGGAAGGAAGACAAGCAAAGCGATAAGCAGCCACTGCATCACAGTATTTTAAAACCACAAGATAATAGTATTCGTTTTAATTTTTGTATTGCATGTGTGCGGGTGTGTGTAGGTGTATCATTTCCGCTGCAGGCGACGGCAATACAAATGTGCATCCATTTCCTCTCCCTTAAATGTGATGAAAATCTGTTACGATATCTAGGACAAATAATTAGAGTTCTGGCTGCCATCATGTAATCAACCAATACACATCTTGAAAAGGAAAAAAAACAGTTGAGAATCAAATGTTTGGTGAAAATACAATGGGGTTTATAAATATTGCTTTTGTATGCATCTAACTCTACAGCAGCAATATCAAATTATTGGCTGATAATTCAAGTAACAACTATACCCCATAACTATATTATATTGAAGTGCAGTGAACTCTTTCACTGTTAAGCATCACAAAACAGATGTTTTATGCATGCATATTCATCTTTAATAGCTCTTTGGTTTTAGCAGGCTAATGGTTAAAGAGCATCCATTGATAGAGATCTTTCATTTACAGTCACTACTCCCTCTGCAGAAGATACAGCTATATCAAAGGTGTCATTCATTCATAAAAAGAACATGGTGTAAGTAAATTTTTTTTTAAATAATAATAATAATAAAAAATAATAAACAAAATAAACAAACAAAATAAAATAAATAAATAAATAAACAAACAATTAAATGAATAAATAAAAAAATAAAAAATAAATATAAAATCAATCAATAAATAAAAAATAACAAAGATTTTTTTTAAATAATAAATTTAAAAAATACTAAGACACATATTTTAATGTAATTTGAATAACGAAGAGCGGGTATTACTATACAAATGATGTAGCTAAATATTGTGACTCTGTCTGGCTACGCTACTGTAGCTTAGAAAACTGAGCTTTTCTATTAATGATTCACACTCCTTCTATGGGACACACAGACAGAATTCTGATTCCACAGTTGAAATATAGAATTATAATGGAATAGCCATATACCCGGGGAGGGGGTACTTAGTTGATTTGAGGATACAGGGATGTGCCGCCAAGTAGGGTCCCGTTTTTCACCTGTCTGGTAAATGAATGACCCCTTTTTATAGCCATTTTTGGTACATGTATAGTTCTAAAATCCTTAATTTTACCGTTTTTGTAAAATCTGTCTAATAGGAAAATGATGGGTTTCCGGTCCTCCATTTCCCCCGAAAATTGGTAAATGTTTTGGTCAATTTTCATTTTGCTTGTGGTACATCTCTACCAAAAAAATTATTCGAGTACCCCCCCCCCCCCCACCCCCGTAGTAATAGCCATCGCATGCCTAATCATCCGAATGGGGGTAGTTTGAAAAAATGAATATCCAACACCCAACTTAGCTGCTCCATTGATAATACCCCTCCCGTCCTTAATATTACGGTACACAGACACACAGGCAGAAAATGTAACTGTATATCAAATGTCCATGCCTTTCAAACGCAGGTATTTGTAATATAAATGCAACACCCAATAAATACCTAATACCTCGCTGATATAGCTTGCTTGTCTGTGTTTTTTCAAATGAGGTTTTCTATGGTCAATTTGTGTGTACCCTAGCTGGACTTGTGCCTCCTCATCTGTCATGTCAAGAGCGAATATAAGGTAAATATTAATAACCCGAGCATTATAAAGCTACTTTATGCAGGTGTATCAGGTAGTGCGTGTATACAGGGCATTGAATTATTAACGCCAGCGTGACATGGTATTACAATTTTTAATTCATAGTTAATGACCATCAGCTATTACGATGGGACTCCCTAATGGATTTTGAATTTTCAGGGTGTTTCTTCTTTCTAATGTGCATGATGAAGCAATCATTATCATTCGGGTGTGTGTGTACTATGGTTTGTTGCAAAGATGTCTAATGATTTTTCATCTGAATTAACAATTTATTTCAACAGTTTTTGACACCTGAACATTAGTAAAACATGTTAAAATAATGTCTTTTTTTAAATCACACAATTGTATAAAAGAAATGTCAACCATGCACAAAGACAGCCAGAACATTTTTCATTGCTCATAAATATGGTTAATTTATAACTTGTTAATTTATTTTTAAATATCTGCTTTTTGAAATCACACATTTGTACGAAAAGTGAAACGTCAGACTAAATTTCACTTCACAGAGCAACATTATATATAGCACAAGCACATTATTAATATTGCACATTAACAACATTTAATGCATCAAAATGCATATTTATGAACTTCCTGATAACCTAAACCCCATGAACACTTGTACAAATTATCATCTAAAGACTCGCTTCATTGGCTACCCATAGGACTACAAATGGGCTATGAGCCAATCAGAGAGGTGGTATGAAATGTGACAGTGCAAAATGGGGTTCCATTTAAAAAATGCCTAGAGATCAAAAAACTAATTTTGTGATTGGTCACTCCAAATATCATAAATAATCAATCAAATCGCTGCATGAGAGAAAGGACAATAATACTCCAGGCATGAGTACAAAATCACTTTTCAAATTAGAGAAAGTAGCCCCAAAAATGTATTTTGTCTCAATAGTAATGTCTAATCCATGATTATCAGGTATTTCAAATGGTTAAAACAATAGCAAGGCATTTATTAACTTGCAAAATCAACACATTTTTGCTCGAAAAATGATATTTAGATATAGGTACTTACTAAGCGCATCTATGTATAATATTAACTTTCGCCCTATAGCAAGTATTCCATCTGGACAGACAGAAAATTAAATCGATGACACTTGTGTAAAACTTGATAGTCAATGTGATTGAAAACAAAATATGTAATATCACCCAATTAAGCCTACACATAGGTTTAAATATATGTTTCTTGGAAGTTGTGGGGGCAATAGACTTTGAAATCAATCGGATAATTTATCATTATTATCATCTCACAGTCAAGCTGACAAGGTAGGCGTCACTTTTTGGGAGAAACTCGCTGTAATTCTGACTCAAATGATTACGAGAAATAACAACGTACATATTAAATAAAGGCTTAGGTTGTACTTTTTTTGTAGGTACCCATATCTAAACACAATTCATCTTTTGTATTGCTAACCTATGTTAGTACTCGCCTTTTACCTTCTGCCAAACCAGGAGTAGCCCCAGTGTACCCATTTGCTAAACCAGAGGCAAACAATGGGCTATTCCAGTTGAAATCCATACACCCCCTATGGAAGACATGACCTTAATCTTCCACCACAGGGAGGGTAGTTATCAAATGGAGTCACCCATGCAGGTAACCCCATTTGAAATTCACACTCCTTGTGGGGACGTTTAAGGTACTGTCTTCCATAGGGGGTGTATGGATTTCAAACGGAATAGCCCAATGGCTGGAAAACATTAGCAAGCCCCAAGCATTAGCAAACCTGCAACCTGAAGGCACGTTTCATACTCACATTATAAGGTATCATGCAATATCGGTGGATAAATGTAGACATTGCTTCCACTTTGCACCAATATCCGTGGACATTGCACGATGCCCAAAACGATGGACCATCCATTAGCTGGGACTTGCCTATAATTCACCTCTAGGACAGCTGATATACATGGTACCGTTTGGCTGAGTGGTAGAGGGCACAAAGCCAGTACTAACCTACACTCCAATAAACTGGGTCAAATTGACTCAGGACAGGGTCAAATATGTACACAACCTTATTTTGACCACTTAATTTTGACCCAGTTTTGGGTTGCGGGCATAATCTGACCATGCTGTTTTAAGAGTGTATGCAGCACTTGTAGTGTGTTGCATTTGCTGCACACCTTCACACATTTTCTAGTCTGGAAAAAATAGGTATCCAGGGCGCTGCCTCCATTTGAAGTGAATTTGTTTTCCCGAAGTTAAAGAATTAAGTAAGACTTGAGAGGGAAATTCTCTCTTTTTGAAGGGAAAATTATTCTTGTATTGTCTATAATTCCCCCAAACCTGTCATTTTAAGAGGGGGAGGGACGATTAGACTTCATTTTCTAAATTCGTACACAAGCACAAGGATTGCATCAATAATGTTTAACAAGCCAATTCACATCGCACACACGGCTGTTTGACTGTCCGATTTATAATTAAAATTATGGAATAAAAAAAGATAACACAGTGGCCCAGTTATGGATTGACCTGATTTAGGTAGCGCTAATGAATACGAGTATACGGTGAAAATTTCACGAAAATTGTATGAGCCATTTTTAAATTATCGGCATTTTCTACTTTACACACATTTTACATGTAACTCTATGGGAAATGTGGCCGATGAGGGCGCTATTATAGTAAATAATAATATGCAAAGCACTATTTCTCAGAAATGGACCAACAAAATGTTCTGGAAATGTCTACAAAAGATGACCAGTATATTCAGGTACTTGAATAAGTTAAAACCAGAACTGGGCCAGCAAGTTACGGTGTTCTCAGAATAAAACGGACACATTATGTGGGATCAAACAGCCGTGCACATACTGCAATGGAGGTTATTTCTACAGCACATTAATGTTCACATGTTCTTACAAACAGTTGCACCAAGTCAAAAATCTGCAAATACATTTTTGCAATTTACATAAAAGAACACAACACCACAAATTTATCAAAACTAGTGACTGTTTGCTAATGGCAAAATGTGAACAATTATGAGGGCAAAAAAAATAGCCATTTATTACAGTACTATCTTGTTAATTCAGCCCATTTTGCAATTAGTAGAAGTGCATTGATTGAGGAGTCTCCAGGAAGTATTAAGCCCTTACTACGCATATTAAAACCCATCCCTTCATTAAATGCCCATCCAACTTCGTCGCCACCCACTCATCCACCACAAACTATAGTTTGATCAGTTCAAAATTGGCAAGAAATAGTCAGTTTTTATCTCTCCTGGCGCAAAAATAATCCAAGTGAACGCGTGCGATTTCGGCCATACGCACATCATTTTGACCTCACACACACAATATGGTGCACAGTACGCTTGTTGCCTTCATGCGTGCCCAACATATTCCTTAGCTGCTGTAAGGCGGCTTCGCCAATTCGGCGCCGATCAAACTATAGCTATTTGACATCTTTCACCTCACCTGTAGATGCGCTTTTCTCCAGAAGCTATGTAGTACTCCAAGCAAACAACATGTATTACATTGTGAATGTTTGTAACAAGACCTACATGTCCAGTGCCAAAGAGACGTTTTTTTTGGTAGGGATTTTCCGCCAGCAAAATGAAAATGGACCCAAATATTTACCAATTTTTGGCAGAAAATGGACCCATAGATTTTGCTCAAATGTCTTTGAAAAACAGCCAATTTAAGGATTTTAGACCCATAAATTTACCAAAAATGGCTATGAAAAGGGGTCATTCATTTACCAGAGGGGTGGAAAATGGGACCCTATTGGCGGCACATCCCCGTGACCTCATATCCACTAAGTACCCCCTCCCCCGGGCATTTTTGTGAGCATGAAACAAGCAAGCTTATTACTTGAAAACCATTGAAATAGGATTTTTTTATACTGCATTCCGCCTCGTTGTACATCGAATGTGAAGTCAATGCATTCCAGTAAAGTACAGCCTATCATTAAGTGTGTAATTCAAATGCGCTGGCATGCATGCACTCGTGCAATCAAAAAAGGGTATAATTCTGGTATTGGGATATAAATGCTGCATGTTCGTACTTCAAGGTGGAATGAAGTATAGTTATATTTTCAAACTTAAAGGGGCACTGAGAGATTGCAGAGAAAAATAAAATTTTGAAGATTTTTTTTCTTCTTTTCAATAGATAAGGTGCGTAGGAACACTGAAGTGTTATAATTTATCAGAAAAGGGTTGATTGATGGAGCTAGATGGACATTTGGTTGAAGCTCTTTTACGTGGCAAGTGGTGCTGATAATTTTAATGTGATCTACCTTGAAATGATCAAATTGTGAAAGTTATGATGATATTTAGTGTTAATTTTAGTGTTTGTAATGTATAGTTTTGTAATTCTTGCATTTTCAATGTAAATACTGTATGCATACTTGTAATTGTAATTTTGTGTCAATTCAGCCGGTTGGCTGCGATGACAATAAATCATACCATGAATAATAGTACATAAAAATATGGAAACGGGAATCTATACAGGTAGGTATACATGTAGTAATGCTATTGAGAAGCAGAGATGTAAGTATGTGTAGCTAGCTTGCTTGTATTTCGCATTAGGAAAAAATGTTATGTTTTCAGTCAGCGCATTATATCTACTTGAATTTTCAGGGAAAGCTGTTATATTTTGTTTATTTTGTCAAGGTTTTGATTTTAATTACATTCATACTTTTTAAAAATTAAATTGGGATAAAATTATGTTGTATAGCGATCAAACTACTGCTAGTCTGGAATACAAATAAAATAGATTGAATAAATCCACACGACTCGTCTAGTACATAACGTGAAACATATCATAGTTTCAAAAGGTAATGTTATATCCATCAGTGTGTGGGTGTTCTTGTAAGTGCAAAACACGCTCTTTAATCTAATTAACAAATTTTAATACACATACAACACCATCTTTGCAGCTCTCCAAGATATTCCTGATAAATGAGGGGGAAACCTTGTTCTATGTGACTGACAGGTCCAAATTTAGGGAATATGATTGTTTGGATTTATTTTCTGAAATATTTGTATTTTTTAAAAGAAATTTAATTTTGTTTTCAACATTTTTTTGTTAATGTTCTTAAACTTGCAATTTTGTTTCTTTATATCGACCTATACTATTGCTGGCTGCATCGAATTTATGACTTAATTATGTGGGTGGACAACACGGGAAGAGCTATAAAATTGGGGGAGGGGCAACCATACTAAAAAAATAAGCCTGCTAAACAAGATATACCTTATGATATGATGGGTCACATAATTGCATGTTTCCCACCTATTTGTACAACCTCTATGGCGAGTGAAAAGCAGGGAAAAATATAGCATGAAAATGTCCACTTTTTTATAGAGTACTGAAACATAATGGCGTATTGAATACGGCGCTATGCCCTCCGCAGACTTGACAATTTAGGGCATGTTTGATTTCCCGAGGGAGACAATAGAGTTAAAAGGCATCAGCACGTTGACAACAGGGCATTAGGATGGTGAATGAGCGCAGATTATATACTACATTAACGGGTGATTTTGGTTTTTTTGTGTTCGCATATTTTTGCAAATTCAGAGGGTATATTGTAAGATGCAGGATTCTGGAGGACTTTTAATTTTGCATTTTTTCGGTACTTTCCCATCAACATATTCAAGTCCCTGCTTGATTTGTTGCCGTTTCTACTATGTTTATTTTCTTGTATGTAGCTTGACACATGAGATGCCGGCAATGTCTAGTTTAATGCCCCAAATGAAGTAAGCTTAAGCTTACTCCACTGCAAGCTTAAGCTTACTCCACTGCAGCTCACAGCTTTAATCAATGTGTAAAGCGATGATGTCACAGGTTACAGAGGGTAGATGGTTATAAAAGCTTATAAACAGCACGAAAGGTGTGTTTTAATATTAAAAACGCACCTTTTGAAAAAGGTTTTATCTAAACGTAATCATTGAACTTCCACTTCTTTTAGTGTTTCTTTTAGTGTTACCCCCTGTGTGAAAATCAAAAATGTGACAAATATATAAATTGGTAAAATCTCAAGAAATGAAAAAATCTGATTAAAAATCATTAGATTCATATGAATTCAACTGACATTTGGTCCAATTCAGAATTGCATAATATTTACTGCTGTGAAGCTACAAATATTCAAGCCACATGCAAAAAAACCCACCCAAATTGCCTATATTTGTCATATTCATTAAAATGTTACCATCACCAAATTTCGGTAGCGCATTGGCTCTCTGAAAGAAAGTTAGCAGTGATCATTTTGTTGACAAAGGTGCTGCTCACGTGAAATTTGCAAAATGAAGAACAAATGAATATTCCAAGCTTTACAGAATCTAGCTGAACCACAAAATTTGTAGGTGCACTACTGTCAAAATTATAAATTTTGTGTGTTTAATTTTTCGCACTTTGCCGATTTAAAAACATTCTGCATGTTTTTAAATTCACGATTTGTAGCTTCCTCACATAGACTTATACATAAAAGAAATATATTCGCATGTTCATGTTTTCGCAGTAGCTGGTTCGAGCGCGAAAATAAATGTGGCGCGAAAATGTCCACTTTTACAATATTTGGTTTACCATCTGCCCATTGGGAAATAATGAGGAAGTAGGTCCGCATTTTACACGAAAGGTCAAATTAAAAGGCATAAACTTAGGCTATAGGTTTGTGCGCACAAAACAATTTATGGAAGTCTAACTTTAGACTTGGTCTAAATGAAGAATAGTAGAATAGTCCACCCGGACCAATTCAACCATCGATGCACACACGTGTAGTGGTTGATTTTTGTCTAACGGCGACTATAGTTTGTAATAGTTAAGTAAGGAAAAGGACATGCATGCTTCTCTCTGCATGTCCATATCAAGCACAGTATAGCAGAACGTGTCTTGAATTAAAATATTCTATCTGGAGCAATAAAGGAGGAGAAAACCACAGTGAATTGAACAAACTTAAACAAAACAAGTGACAACGTATGGGACATTGAATTTCTGTTCCCTGTTTCATGCTTTTTTTTCTTTTCTTTTAATTTTAATTTTACCCATAATCCCTAGTTCACATTTTGCGACATCCGACGGGTTTTCACAGATCGCATCACATATGGAATATCAGGGCACATCCATGCAAGTCAAAAATGAAAATGTTGATCCGACCCATCCTGATTTTCTCGTCTCTAAGTCAATGTCTAACATTATACATGAACAAACATGGTTGATGCCATACCGTACAATAAAACAGACGGCAGACTCGGTCTGCCTGTATAGACAGTACTGTATGACCGACTCCCCCTACAGGTATGATCATTATGCTGTGTAATACATAACCCTGGCCTGCTATAACACTGTGTTTGGTTGGCTGGTACAGCAAGCAGGCAGCAAACGAACGGACATGGATCATATCGTACTCCGAAGACAGACTAGTGGCTAACAGGGCAGGAAACCAATTCTTGTTTTTACACCCACATTTCGGTTTGAGAGGAAATGAGGGTTGTGTACGATATAATTGACTAGGACGTAGCTAGCTATCAAACACGTAGTTAACAACATAGACTGACTATTTATGACAGCAGTGTATATATGACAGTATAGGCTTTCCAATACTCTGATATGGAGGGATACAATTATACACATGGACATTATTTCTCACTTGATTAGCTTTTTGTGTCTCCTACACTAAAAGAGCTCAACATTTATTACAGAATAATATGTGTAATATTGTAGGATAAATTTGTCTTGAATCTATTACATTTTTGTTATTAAAAACATGTAACTTCAGGTTGACTTGAGAATCTGACATGACAGCTGTTTTGGTAAGCTGTCTAAATCCTGATCGTCATGAAACCGTTAGTGTCTCCGTAACTTTTTCCTCGCCGTTTTTGAACTATTGTATAGTTCAGAGCCTGCGGGAGGGAGCTATGTAAGGACATTCTGACTATAATCACAAATGATTTACCTTGTTGTTATACTCGACAAATTTAAAGACAACTTCAAGTTTTTTTTAGCATTTATGTTCAATTTGAAAGTGTCCTTTGAGAACTTGAAGCACTCGGGCGTATTGACCGGGTATTGTAAACGCAGATTTTGCATTCCAACTGTCTTAATTAAATTTTGGCAAAACATGGAAAATTATTCACACAAAATGATCACTTTGATAGCAACCATTTATATTAGATGGACATTTCAATGAAAGATTAGCAAATAAAATCATCAGCATTATACGTTGTCTGTCCAGGATTGAAACAATATGTTTTAGGGAGATTATCAGAATGTAAGATTCTTTTTTAAATCACCCATTTAAAGAATTAAAGGTGGATGTTTTGATCACTTAAGCTTTTTTTTGCCCATCAACATATTTTGAAATCAGAAGAAACCCCATATTTTTTCATTATTTCTATAAAATGTTTGGCGCAAGATTTAGACGTTATATAGGCCAAAATGCAGTAAATTACTACCAAAGGTGGTTAACAACCCGGCAAATTTCATGTCACCTTGTGCTTCTAAAATAAAAACCATTGGAATTATGAAATTCAAACTTTGGAATACAAACTATTTTAAGGATGACCCTTCATGTAGAATACAAAACGTCAAGTTGAAAATCGAGCCAGGAATCGGAACACCTACCTTAAGTATACATGTACACAAATTTGCAAGAAAAACCACACACCCAAAATAAGGCTTGGTTATTCTTATTTCCATATTGACTATAAACTTTTGATTTCTGACAAGTCTTAAGGACATCATGATTAATAAGAATTTAATAAGACAATCATCGCTCAGAATGGAAAAATTCAGGCGATATCTGCGATGAAAAGCTGTGTTAGAGAGAACATATGTCTGTGAATGAGACTCTGTTTCTAGATACACAACACTGAATAAACATGTGCTACAGCTGTAAATATACAGGGACAGTAACCTAGTAAAACAGGGATCTTTAACTGCAAACAACGTATCTATGTCAATGCATAACCGTTGGACAGTTTTACTTTATACATGCTGAGGGGCCAGTAAAACTTCCTATGCATAACCCATGGACAGTTTTAATTTATACATGCTGAAGGGCCAGAAAAACATACACGGTTTTAACAAAACAGCAACAATATAATCCTTCATAAAAATATATCGGAGCTAGGGATTATTCATTTACATTCTTTATTCTGTACTTTAGATTCAAAATAGTTATTATTTCTAGAAACTGGCATCTATCATTATTAATAGCTGCATGATCGCTTGCACCACAGTTCCACCTGATAACATATCGCCCCTTTACTCATCTTAAAGGGGTATGCAGTACATTGATGGTAGTATTGAAGGTTTTTTTTTTAATAATTCGCTTCACAATTCAAGATGAGCATTTAACATTTTTGCTGTTGCCACTCACATGACACTGTTTATTTTCATGTTCCTAGGAAAGAATATTTGAATTGATGTTTTGTTGTTCAAAGAGGAGGAAAGTATATTTGAATTGATGTTTTGTTGTTCAAAGAGGGCTGATTTGTCTTAATCCTTACTGGTGTAAATTCATCATAATACAATTGCAAAAATGTAGAAATTCCCGTTTTGATCAAGATTGAGGGTGTAGCCTCCAATTTATCTCGAAGTTCCACTCGGAAAGGTCTATTTTCCAAACAAAGATTCAATATACATCCTTTTCAGCAAAAAAACCTAACATTCATCATAAAATCATAAAAGTCTTATTAAAGAAATCCTTCCAATAGATCTGCGATCTCTACTTGCGTCCATAGCCTAGGAATTGCTACCACGACAATATGTTTGTGTTTCATTAGCATACTTTTCAATGGCAAGCGTTAACGCATTTACATCACACATCAGGATTTCACCCATTGCTAAGGTTGCCTCTGGGGGCGGGCGTGTGTGCGCGTTTGATGAGTAAAAGCTCACTTCCATCAGGTTTTCTATACATGCTTTTATATCCATAATAAGCAAAAAACAACAAGAGTATAGATTAAATAAAGCCAAAATATATTATCCATTGGAATTTTCTATCTGCTTAGAACTATTTAAATTAATATTTTATGTGAAAAAAGAAAGAAAACTTTATTTAAAAAAAAGACAGACGATGAGCATCACTATTTCTCCATCATATTATTATCTCGTCTTGATTTCATTTGATTCTCCTTAGCGCAGTCTCCCATTAGCGCTTGAGCTCTGAGAAATTAGATATGTGAAACGGATCCTACATGCACTTTTCCCCATCTATGGCCTGATACATGGCAGAACTTGTCTTATGAAAACAACATCAAAACATAAGGTCTACATACGCTGACGATGTACAGACTAGGGTATAAAGGGAGAGCAATCCTGTCAATATTTCCTAATCTACACTCTGTATTACCCCTCCTTTCAGAGATCAGAGATGAAACAGTAAAGTAAAATTTCCAGAAAATCAATCTACCAAATGCGAACGTTACGCAGTGACCACGGCCGAGTATCACCCCCCTAATGTTTTGCTTTTTTCCTTTTTTTATGCTGAAATATCATAAATTCTTGACAAAATCAACAACAAAATTTAAAAAAACACCCAAAATCATCAATCTTTTGTTCTTTTTTCTGGCCTAATTTCCGGAATTCCAGACATTTCTCTGAGAGATGTACCGAAAACGCTCCAGCCATATGTCTAAATAATGACACAAAAGCTGGTGTGCCGCCCCCGAAGATCGAACCTGGGCCGCTGCGGCCCGAGTCCAGGTGATGATCGCGCATCACACGCTACGAGGGTCGCGCTCCCACAAATAACTTTTCAGAGCCTATTACCTTTGCGTGATTGTGTAATGAAATTGGGGAATGGGGGGGGGGGGGGGGGGGGGGGGGGGTCCACCGGCATGGTGCTTCTGTTGGATAGCATGGTTAGGGTTAATTAGAATGGTGTAGAAGTAGAATAGCTAAAGTTTCATTGTTCTTTTCTCCATAATCATTACTGCCACCACCACACAACCAAAAAAGCTATAGTCTTCTATGGAAGATGAAACAGAATATTTTGATATTTACAACCGTATCAATATATTTCAATTTTCAATTGCCAAGACCAACAAAATCTTGACCCATGGATTTAATTCACTAAAAATAAATTGCTTCATCACTTTCAATTACAGTTGTACTCGCCCTAGATAACAGTTACTATTTATTATGCGTAGCAATAACATTTTTGAAAAGTAAATACTATGAATCGCTATAGCAAATCTATTCTGACTATGCATTCGGCCTAGAAAACTTTGTTCACGTGGTGCAACTAACTTTGCATTACAGCCGTCAGAGACTGGGACTCCCATGCCGCCAGCAACCTAGGTTCAACTTTTCACTGATTGCCCGAAAAATATCTCAAATTCACAAAAGATATGGGGCGAGCGAGCGGGCCCGGGGAACAGGGTTTTTCTTAACGCTAATCGCTTCTTCTTTTCAAAAAAATATGTAAAATAAGGGGGGGATGCAAATTTGACACAAACTATGTCACTTTACACCAAATTTATTTCTGAACAGCAAGCTGTCAGTGTTGTAATTGGTCTTTGGTAAATGACTGTTTGTGTTCTAATTTTTACAGTTGACCTTTAACAGGTAGCACAAACAAAATATATCAAATAAGGGGGGGGGGGGGGGGAATGCAAATTAGACACAAACTACGTCACTTTACACCAAATTTATTTCTGAACAACAAGCTGTCAGTGTTGTTATTGGTAATAAGTCTTTGGTAAATGACTGTTTGTGCTCTAAGTTTTACAGTTGACCTTTAACAGGTAGCACAAACCAATCAACCTGAGCTTACGCTATAACCATGACAACACACAATTTAAGCAAGGAAGGCACAATATCTTCAAATGGCTTCCAGTTCTAATCATTGTGAAAGAGTGTATGTATACAATACATTTTGCAGCAAAATAATTACCATGGATCAGTGCGTTTTTCTAATGTCTAAATTCATTCAGTTGCAAGCATGGACATTTTACGGACCCTTGTCAGCCATAAAACCTGCCAAATTGATGTAACCGAAAACATTTCATAGTTATAACAGATGTGACAACCAGGGTTGGAACTTCCGATTGTTTCAACCAACCAGTTGGGCAGTAGGTAGGCACTGGCAGATATTCCAACAGCCCCTGTAACTAATTACAATGTGAGATTGAAATTTGTGACCCGCCAGTCGGTCCGGTACTTTTGCATCTCCAACCGCCCCGCCCGACGCAAAAGTTACTCGCTATGGGCAGGTAGGCGCGTGCTATAGACCTGTCTGATGACAAACATGCTAAATCAAGCGAAATTACTAGTATTTGGCTAATTGGTGATTGATGGAAATGGATACAGTGACATTTTTCAGACAAAAAATATTGAAAATTGCTTTTCTAAATACGGTGACAAAACCCCCTTAAAAACCTGGACACAAGGATGGATTGATATTTCAAGTAGGGTAGGATGATTGAGTATTTTTGTTTGGTTGGGGTTTTTTTGGTAGAAGGTGGGATTGGAAGGAGGGCATGAACGTTTGACAAAGAAATTGAAATTTTAAAAACATTTATTTTTATTTTCTTAAAAACATCCAAAAAAAGAGGAATAAAGAACATTTCCAATCATGGGTCAGTTTTAGCGTAAAGAAAAGGTTTTTTCCCCTAATATTTGTTTTAAAATTCAGTTTGGTTATTTACATCACAGTTGATGCCAAATGGTTAGATGACACTTAATTATGAAGTCTTTTCCAAATTCTTTAGATGATACTTGAAAACGTCCATATTTTTGTGTTGCCAAAACATTTATTACCAAACTAATTCAGTAATGTCTTCACAAATTCATAATAATAATAATAATGAATTTATAAAGCGCCATCTACATGTATCTAGGCAACTAACAATTCATCTTTACCTCTATGTAATTGCTTACACTCAAGCTCCATATGATAATCATAATTACAATATATTTGTAACAAATATAACCAAACATAACCAAATCAAGATTTCATTTACTAGTATTTTTTTTAAATATTACAAGCGTGGAACCTTTTGGACTTCCGCTGCAGGTGGTTGCCTTTTATCAGAGACACTTGCAAAATACCTATGAATAAAAGAAGTGGCTTTATTACAAAAATATTAAAATTGCAAGGTAAATATGTTGAATGCAAGCTAACCTCAAGGGCTTTTCCCAGCTGTGGCAACCCCATTTAGAGCAATCATATCGCTGGGTCAAATTATATTAGGCATGTTCAGACGGTCACTAGTCTCGAGCTTAAGAAATCCAGAATGCCTGTCCAGACGACAATCTTAGCCTCGAGTCTAGCGATACCACTGTGGTAGCTTCGAGACTAACTCACGGTCGCGGGATTCCCAAAAAGGGTTAAAATTCCGGCTTGAGGTTAGTTAACCATGACACGATTCACACGGCCGTTAACCGAGAGTTATCTTGAGACTAGCGCATTTTACGCTTAGTCTCTAGCTTAGCGCACATCGTCTGAACGCCCCTATGAAGCTAAGTGCCGCATATTTTAACCATAAAAAACAGATACATTTGACCTTTTGTTAAGATTATCGCTGCCACAGTTTTGGGACAATTAGACTTTGCAGCGTGCGTGACATGTACGTGGCTTCGACAGTGACGTCAAAATTGACGTACATGTTTTGCAACACAGCTTTCCTACTGGGAAAACAGGGGAAAATGTACAAAAAGGTTTCTTAGTGTTAAAAATGATCGCTTTGATGGAAACAAATAATTTGCCTTAGTTGTAAAAATAACAATAAACAGATGGTGTTTGTTATATCCATATTTCAAGGAATATTGCACACATCTGTAGTTTCTATGGCAACCTAATGAAGTTTCTTCATAATAATTCTAAAATAAATAATCACATGACATTTTCAACAATCCTAAACACCCAACCCAGAAAAAATCCAACTACGTCAAAAAACACCCAACAGCAACAACAAAAAAACACCAGCGACACAGCGAAATATGAATCCCGGGTCTCCCAGGTGCCCCAACACCAGAGCGGATAATTTCCAGCTAGTAGGTACAAGGGTTCAAATGGATTCCAATTTTAGCGCATCCGATCCGCGTATAACAAGATCAAGACTTGCTGCAATAAAACCGATTAAATACCCTCTTGGCTATTCATCGTGCTTAATTAGCTCAGGTTTTTTTTGTCCTGCGATATTGAACGGGATCTAGTGGGAACTGATCGTCTCTGTTATGCAGTTATGCTATATGGGATCGGCAGGCGAGTTGCATCACTGATTCTGACTCGGGGAGAAGCTGATGAGAAAAAGGTTACTTGCTTAATTCAAACTAAAGCCAGGAAGGAAAAAAAGTTATGTTAACAGTTGCCTTTCTGTAAAATGAAGATATGTATGTTTTAAGTTTATGTATGTTTTAAGTTTGTAATACTGACATAAGGGTATACTGTAGAAGTCTCCTGAATGTGAATTATTAGTTTCCTGAGATAGGAGTGTAATGTTATCAGGTTGTTTTATCAGTAAAATCACAAATTTTGGCGACAGAGAATCCAATTTTGGTACACTTTCCACGCGGTAGCCGTCTGCAGACGACATTCCAAAATTTAAAAAAATGTTTTAAAAAAAATTTAAAAAAATAATTATTTGGAATCAACATGAGAAATGCATCGACATAAGTACAAACATGCCTAGTAATGGTTCAGTAATCATTGAGATAGGCCTTGAAAGTTGGGAAAGGTTTCTGAAAAATCAATTTATTGTTATGGTAAAACCAAATACCAATAGCCGAGTGGAAAGTGTTCAGACAATTGGAAATAAATTAAATGAAAGGACTTAGTTGAATGGGCTTCTTTCTTCTGGCTATGAGTTTAATACATAGGAAAGTAGTACAAAAAGCACAAAACCCCAGTTTTTAAAGAAAAATGAGGGCACTTGTCTATGCCAAATGATGTAGTGTGCCTTTAAAGGGGCACTGAGAGATGCGTATGGGAGTGCGCCCTCAATTTTCCCGAAATTAGAGTTTTTGCACCTACGTAATTCTTAGGCATAAACCGTTTACCTTAATTCGCGGTCTATCATGTAAAATCACAATTTGGTCATTTCGATGTAGATCACATCGAAATAATCTGCACCACTCGCCACATAAATGGCTTCAAACGAATTTCTATCTCGCGCTTCTATTCAACCCTTTTCCCATTTAAATGATTACACTTTAGGGTTCCTACGTACTTTATCTATTGAAACATTAGTCTCTGCAATCTCTTAGTGCCCCTTTAAATCCTGCTGGAGCAAACAGGAGATATATTATCAGTATGGTACTACACATTAAATTAAAATTTGAATTTACTTTTGATTTCATTTACTTATTTCAGTTATTTTTATAGTTTGCCAAGTCACAAACGCGCCTGCAACGTTTATATCCCATTTGTGGAGTATGTTGCAATAACCGATAGATACAGATACAGTAAGATCATCCATGAATCCATCCACACACACCCCCACACCCTTTACACTTTCCACGCAGCAGGCGTCTGCAGACGACATTCCAAAATGTCTCAAACTGTTTAAAAAATGTCAAAATTGTTAAATTTCATAATATAACCCTAACCCCGGTTTAGGATTTTTGACCGGGATCACAATTTTCGAGGAAAAAACACCAACTAAATCTCCGGGAACCTGCCGGGATTCGATCCGGGGACCCTCCGTTCTCAAGCCCCACCTTCCAACCACTAAGCCACGGCCCTCAGCTACACATTCGTGCAGTATACTGCACTCATTATATAGGCTCGGTTGACTACGTCATCGAAAACCGACGGCGCATGCGTTTGGAGAGGGACTTTGGATTAGCATTTATTAGCACTCAGGGGGGGTTAGGGTTAACATTAGCCATATTTGGAATCACCAGGTGAAATGCATTGAAATAAGTACAAACATGCCTCGTATTGAATCAGTTATCCTTGAGATAGACTTTGAAAATTGGGAAAGGTTTCTGAAAAACCTGTTTTTTATATGGTAAAACCAATAGCCGCGTGGAAAGTGTTAACATTTATACATACGTACTCTTGTTCAGTTCACGTTATCTGAGCTTACAAATGCAAACACTCAACCCTCAGATCTTTACTTTGTCAGGAATCAATACGACTTGGGTTAACTGTGCGAGATATCTATATAGCCATGGTACATGGTGATCACCTCAATGGTGAATGCTGGTGACCAATGACTGTTTTCCATGATATTATTATCATACAAATGAATATCATCATCATGAATTGTATTATGATAATGGCCCGAGGGGATGGGAGGGGGTGATTCAGATACTTTTTTGGTGAGGATGTGCCGCCAGCAAAATTGACCCAAACATTTACCAATTTTCGTGGGGAAATGGACCCATGTATTTACTAGAAACCCATAATTTTCCTACATATTTGACAGATTTTGCTAACATTTCTGTGAAAAAATGGCAAATTGCAAGAAATTAGACCCATAAATTTACCCAAAATGGCTATGAAAAGAGGTCATTCATTTACCAGAGGGGTGAAAAATGGGACCCTATTTGGCAGTACATCCCGTGACCTCATATCCACTAAGTATCGATCCCCTCCCCCCGAATAATGGCAAACAGGGTTTGATACTCAGTGGCGTAGCCAGGTTTTTCTCAGTGGGGGGGCAAAGGGGGGGCCGGGAGTTTTGGTGGGGGGGCAACAACCAAATTGAGGATTGAATTTCCTTGTGTTGTGAATAGGTTAGTCCCAAATTATTTCAACTGACATTTCCCACAGGGGGGGCAACAGGGGGGGCAGAGAACCCCACAGGGGGGGGGCAGCTGCCCCCCCTTGCCCCCCCTTGGCTACGCCACTGTTGATACTTGATAGATAATGGGCCTGGTTGACCTTTTTTTATCAGTAAAATTCACCAAAATCGGTTAAAATGTTGCCATTCTGTTTAAATTACTTTTTCCCTATAGGTTGATTTTCTCCGTACCCAGTGTTTGGAATTTATTTGGATGCTTATAACAAACCCCTGCCCCTTCCCTGGACTGTCTGCCATTTCAATGATATCCTATGGTATGCAGTGGCGGCATGTTACGACCGTCCTTTGCCCTCCCCCACTTCCCCCAGTCAGCTCAAGCCCCACCCCATTTTGTCCCCCAAACAATCAAATATTTTGAGTTTTAATTGCCCTCCCCCACTTTCCCCCCCCCCCCCCAGTCAGCTCAAGCCCCACCCAATTTCGTCCCCCAAACAATCGAATATTTTGAGTTTTAATGTCAAAATTACTTAAAATGAACTTAAAATTGGTCTGAAATGGCTAATTCAGAACAGTAAGCTAAGGTTAACCTAAAGTAAGCTAATTTCAGGCAATTTTTACAATAAATGCCAAGATTTTGCCTTCTCAATTTTTTTTCTCTTCTTGCCCCCCAGATTTTTTCTTCCTCCCCCCACACCCCAATTTCAATTCTGGTGCCGCCACTGATGATATGTTAATATGGATCTATGATATCCAAATTCAACATGTTGTTGTACTCTTCAAAATAATAAAAATGAAATTGGCAATTACTTCAATTGTACAGCACCACCATTGCAGCTACTCAATCAACCGAAAACGCATGGAGGTGATCGAAAGCTTCGCTAAATAATATGGTGGAATTATATTACAAGCTGAACGATAGCAGACAAGATTAATAGCGGAATCCATATAAGCCCATCCATATAGGTTATATTAAACAGGCTGGAAACCATTCAATGTCCTTCCAAGCACATCAAATTCATACCGTTGCCACGGTTACTGCCAAGAGCAGTTCATAACATATCGTTAATCATGATGAATGTGTCCGTTCAATTTTTGATTGCACTGAGTGCAAGTATATTGTAATTAAGCTAAAGTATCAGAGACGGACGAATGTGTTTCTAATGTTGCCGGTGAAAATGACATTGGTGGGGGAATTATGTGCAGTCCAATTCTTAATTCATATCATTATCATATAATTATTATCTGTGTAGGGTGGGCAGGGGTGTGGATGTTGGACGTTCTAAATCATTTCACCCCCCCCCCCCCCCCCCCAGGTCATATTTTGTACTTATACAGGGTGAGTCAAAATAGTCAGGTCCCGTTTTCAAAAAATCAAGAAAAATACTTCTTGTACAAAATTGGTAATTGTTTTCATTGTTTATGATATGAGAGAAGACATACTTCTGTATACCTGGTGATGTTTTCACGACAATATCATATTCCACGCCACATTTACAACATATTTACGAAAAGACGCGTAATCCAAAGTGTTCCAAGTTTAGTGGTGGATGTTATTCATACAACACAACACACTATATAACTGTTGCAATTTATACCAGAATAACATGTTTTTGTTGTCGAATCTCTGATAAATAAAACGATATTGCATGCAAATTATTTAAATATATATAATATAACTCAGTATTGCACAAATATATTCATAAAAATGGACTATGCACTTTGCCTGGTAAGTTGCCAAAGCACAAACTGTTTAAAGATATATAAGATCTGTTTTCTCTCAGACTTCTTTCATATCAGTTTGATTAAAATAACATGTTTCAAAATACTTTGGTCAACACTTAAAACTCAATAATGTTTGTTATAGGCTATCTCTGATTGCACGAAAACTATTAAAAACCTTCACCGCAAGGACAATAGAATCTCTTTTCCTATTGTAATTGCTGTGAATACCAACACGCGTTTGATTGACTTATTCAAAAGGCGCGCGTTAAATGTTAACATCCATAGGGGTCCCTTAGATAAGTTGTGAACAGATTTTATTTCACAGAATTTGGAAAAATGCTCATATCTCCCGTTTCCAATAACCAATTTGAATGAAATAAAATTTAGGTTATAGCTAGTAAAGCCACCTTGCTAGCCAAGTCATTCAATACAGGGGTAGAATTTCGTAACCAACCGCGAGAATCTGTTAAGATTCTCGCGGAAGGATTTTGCGAGAATCCAGATTCTCGCCAATTTTGAGAATCCATGGATTATTGCGAAATTAATGAAAATAATATCCAGAATAAGGCTATAAGCTTGCACAACTTCCAAATTCGGCATGTTTGTTGACTAAGGGTCAACTACCAGTCATCTAATGTCCTGTTTTGGACTTACAAAAAAGAAAAGTTTTTTTAAATTTTTTGTTTTTGTTTGCGGGAATCCAACTAGATTCGCGCGGTAGTGATTTGACGCGAATCTTCACGCGAATCGATTCGCGGATTTGCGGCGAAATTCTACCCCTGCAATATATTCATTTTTACATTTAAACTGGTTTAAAACATCGGTGAAATCTGGACCTGACTATTTTGACTCACCCTGTACTCAGTGAAAACAATGATATTATTGTACTGCGAAAGATAACCTTTGTTTTTTCTTCTTCGTCTTTATATATTTGGCCAGGTTTTATTTATCTTGTCAAAACCACACATTTTGAAGAACAAGTATATGTGCAAATCACACATTTGTGAAAACTATTTTTTCTCTTTCTAAATTTCCATTTTTTTCTTATTTTTTCCATAAAAGTTGAACATTTATTGGAGTTTTTTGAGGAGAAAAATAAATAAATTTACAAAGTATGGCTCGGACAAACCTGTGGATCAAGAAGATGTTTTTATTTTGTTATTCCTAGTACACATTTATAGTTTCACAATCATTGCACCCATAACATTTCACAAAAATGAAGAAGTTAAAAACATGCCTGATTTAAAGAAAAGTCTCAAATGCACACACTCCCCTTAAGTAACTAGAGAGACAGAATCCAAACGAGTAGATTACATGCCTACGTAACTATATGAATTTCTCTCAGCTATGTAAATGTACACCCACTTGTTATGTTATAAATAGCATGATACCCTTTCATTACAACATCAAGTATTATATGATAGGCAGTCCAATCAATGCATTCATTTAGCCCATTTCAGGGACGTAAAATAGTGTATGGAACGACATATTGAGAAAACCAATGACTACAATAGGGTCAATGCTACAATGTAATTACTAATTATGGATTCTAATGACTAATTATCAGGTATGCAAGTGTGTGATTGATCCATTTCCTGATTTTTTTTTATGCGCACGGCCCGAACGTTTGCGCACGGCATCAAACAGTTATGGGGGCTCGTTTGGAGAATAGGCTACAGGGTATCAACCCCTCCTAAAAAATTGTTTGCCACTTTTTATGATGAAATATCATCATCTGATTTCGGAAATTGACTTGCATCCCGGAATTATGGATTCTAACTATAACTGCTAAGTGGAAAAGGACAATGTCTGCTCTGTTGCACACACTTCTGAAATAACTATCTTACTAATACTATGCATAGATTTTTGTTAAAATTTTTCATCATCAAATTTGTATTTCCTTTTTTTTAATACAATTTTAACACTATTTTACTTTTACTCTATCCACATCAATTTTGAACAAAAAATTAAAATAACAAAGGAATAGACAAATGTATGCATGGGCCATATAATGCTAATTACTTTTTTTCCTCATTTTGTAAACAGAGAAATTTACTCCTAAATAATGCCTAATGAAGTCAAAGCCACTGCTGACGAAAACATGGTCGATTAAAGGTATATTATGTGATCTTTTCCAGGGGGCGCCCTCTATTCAGGGAAAATAAAGTGAAAATAAACTGTTCGCTAGCGAACAATCTACTTTCAACCCTTAAAAACCATGATTATTTTGAAGTAATTAGGAATCACATCGCTCTGTAACTCAGAACATATTCGTGATTTATGATCAGAAATGTAAATCTGCAAGATCTACTTTCTAAAAATATCATGAATAGAGGGCGCCCCCTCGAAAAGATCCCATAATATGCCTTTGAGTGATGATAAATGGCATATCTATTTCTCTCCTTTCCTTCCTTGTTAAGGATTCCAGTCATGAAATCCTTCCGAATTATTCTAAATCTCTGAAATAAAAAAAAGTATCTCATTTTAAAATTGAGAGAATTAAATTGAGAGTTAAAACTTCTCTTTTGAACTAGTAATTAAAAACAATCAGATATTCCAAAGCAATATATTTCTTATTGTCTTAGAATACAATAATGTAATTGATAGTTTTGATTAAATTCATTGCCCAGTGTGTAATTACAATACACCCAAATGTTATTACAATCTGTCACCAAACCTATGCATCACTTCAATGTGTATTTTTACTATGCTTAATTGCATTTGCATCCATGTGTTATAAGTTCCAAAATATTTTTGGCTCTAATATCAGAATGTAAGAATATATTCTCTTCAATTCAGACATGCTTGTGATACAGCCAAAACAAGTAGCTGATGCTAGTTCTGCCTTGAACATTGAGAAACCATACAAAGTCCCTCTAATCAGCAAGCGATTATTATATAAAACCCCAAGTCATCCTGAATTACATCATTATATCATAATTACAATGCAATAATCCAAATATAGCAACATCCAATGCAGCCATGATAAAAACACCCACCTCTTCTACCCAATTTTCTCGGAGATCCCTTGTGTAAGGTTTTTTATTTGATTTGTTTGGCATTTTTTTGTGTAAGTGTGAACATCATAAAAGCTTATTTCAATTTGAAATTTCAAAATTAATTTTGCTGTAATCACAAATTTATGTGGAACAGTGTTTTTTGTCACCTAATAACAAGAGTGTCTGCACAGGACTTTGACTCGTCAATGTCATAAGAGTGGAAATAACAGGCGAGTCAAATAACAAGGCAAGCTAGTTTGAGGAGGACTGCTCGTGGATGCTTCCCTGCCATGGCAACCGTATCCCAATGTTTCCTTGAGCAAGCCATTTTCTTCCCAATGTAACGTTAGCCCTGCACCCAAAGGGCAACCTATTTCATACTAGGTCAGGCATGGAGTGGATGGTTGGTCTGGATTGGGGGGATGAAAATGTTCAAACAAGCATGCCATTTGGTGGCAGTGGTGGGAAACCCTGGGCATATTACATGTTTTATTTGTTTACCATATGTTTGCATAAGTGGCAAGCTGTTAAACAATTTGCTTCATTACATTTTAATGACAGCCATTATATTTCACGGGTAAAATTTGTGAGGGTGAAAAATCAAAATGTCCAAAATTTGGGCTATCGCAGTGTTTCAGGCAGCCAGGGTTGGAAAAATGTATATTTCTTGGGAAGCAAACAAAATTATTTCCCTCCAAATACCCAAATTTCCCTCCAAATGTCCATATTTCCCTCCAAATACCCAAATTTCCTTCCAAATACCAACATTTCTTGGGAAGGAGCTTCCCATATTTTACATTTTTCCAGGCCTGTTAAGGCAGCAACATTTTCCACTCTTGCGTATAATTGTCACGGGTGAAAATCAAAAGTGAAGGTTATTTCATTCTTTCTAGGTGAGTGAAAACACTGATTGATAATGTGATACTTTGTATGAAATTCAAATATTGTGATTTACTTACTTAATTTAAACAAATTGTAATTGGTCAACAAATGTATGTGCAAAACCTATAGCGCTCAGTTAGTTAACCTCACAAAGTCTTACACTATTGTGAAAGTGTCATTTATAAATATTCAGTTTTTAAAATACACTGTACACTGCTATATTGTTGGCACCTATATGATTTGTGTAAGCAACGCTTTTGTTCCTACTAACCTCGTGTTCAAATTAATCCCATCTCCACTCTTCGTTAAATTTACAATTGGTCTTTGAAAGGCAAATCTGATGGAAGCATCCATGTTAAGTGGGCACCAGGGGTCGCATTCTGACGCGTCTGCACATCCTAGACCTCTCACTTTCTTGTAGTGACGCGTCAGGTTTCAAATTGGAAAGACTTGCGGGTCCCGATCAAAAATGAAGGGACCCATGACGATGTATGGAAATGGAAACCTAAGAAATTCTGTAAATTACATATCCATCCTTTACTCACAATATAAATTCATTAAAACTGTCCATAAGAAAGTAAAATTTTCAAATACCCAAACTTCAGGACCCCTCAATTTCATGGGGGACCCCTTTAATTTGTTTTTTGAAGTCCTACGGGGTCCTGAAAATTTCATGGGACCTCTCACATTTTTGATCCAGTGCTATCCCTGGTGGGCACCCAGGAGTTTTTTACCCACTGGTTGCCAAGTTTTGGCTCCTGGTGTTTTCAAAACTTTGCACAGTAAAGTATAGGACCAGGAAGGAGCCATTTCTTGTCAAAATAGTAAATAAAAAGTAGCTCCTGGTCAAGACCTGCTTATTTAGAGGCTTGAAAGTAGTGTGTATCACTCCAGTTTTAATTTTATTTGCGGAGAGTATTATGCATGTTAAAACCAGCAAACCCTTTCATTGTTCTTTAACCCTAACACTCCCGGTGGATTTTCCAACGAAATTTTTTTCAAGCAAAAAAAACACACACAACAAGAGGTGCCACGCCCCGGGGTTTGAACCCACGACCTCTCGGTTACAAGTCCAACGCTCTACCAAGTGAGCCACGGGGGGAGCTATGTAGCCCGGGGCCATTATTTCACCCAAAAACCTCAGCGGCAGGTGGAACCGACAGGCTGGGAAATGGGATTTCATGGGGTGTGGGGCTGTAAGGGTTAATCAAGGTGAAATTAGAGGAAAAAAGTGAAAATTAAAAAGAAGAAAAAAAATCGTTCAATAACCCTAACACTCCCGGTGGATTTTCCAACGAAATTTTTTTCAAGCAAAAAAAACACACACAACAAGAGGTGCCACGCCCCGGGGTTTGAACCCACGACCTCTCGGTTACAAGTCCAACGCTCTACCAAGTGAGCCACGGGGGGAGCTATGCTGGGCGAGTGTATTCGCCCAGCTATGTAGCCCGGGGCCATTATTTCACCCAAAACCTCAGCGGCAGGTGGAACCGACAGGCTGGGAAATGGGATTTCATGGGGTGTGGGGCTGTAAGGGTTAATGAATATGGCAGACAAAAATTGGATACACATATTCATGCATGGATGCTTCTAATATCAAAATGCCAAATAAGTGTAAAGTAGATTAATTAGTTGATGCCTGTATTCCAAGAAATTGTCATCATAAAACTACCATCTATTTTAGCTGTATAAGCCAGCCTCTGCAATTTCACTGGGTAAATTTTCGAGGGTGAAAAACCAAAAAGATGGCCAAAATGTATGCTAGAGTGCACTGTTTTATTTAGGTAATAATACGATGTAAATGTCCACCAATTTCATTTTAGAGGGTTTTTTTTCAAGGGTGAAAATCAACAGTGAAGGGTATTTCACCCTTTGTATAGCGTGAGTGAAAACTATATCACCATTTCAACACAACATGCAAGATTAATGTGGATGTGATCAAGACTATTCAACAAATTTATCAAAATATTATGATTGAGATCGGAGCTTTCGATCTACATGACAGATTAAGTCATAATGCACATCTTAACGATCATGCTTAATTTGAGCAAAATAGGGTGAAATAGCTGCCATGCGGTAAATAAAACCATATTGTTAACATCAATGACAAGAAGAGGCCAACTACAACAACAACAACAACAACAAAATGTATCTAACACCAATTTTAAATTGCTATCTTCTGAAGATAGCTTATTATCATATTACCATCCCAAATCTAATTTCATAAGTTAGATAATAGTAGGTTATAACAAAAATATTATGATCATAGTGATACTTCCACAGGTGGAGTGGGGGGGGGGGGGGCATTGGATTTTTCTTATTATGAAACATTGATTGAATGAAGTCTTGATGAATAGCATATCTTTGTATTCTTAAGATAGCCTTTTCCTGTTATTTATCATATTGAAATTAAAAATGAATTGTGATAATCTTCTCATTATAAATTTGCTTTCTTCTGAAGATAGCTTTGATTCCTATCTATCATATCATTTTGAAATTTAGTTTCAAAACTTTCTCATATACCTGTTATGTTCTGAAGATAACATGACTGATATTGTCATTTACCATAGTATCAATTTCAAATCTAGGGGGAAAACTTTCTAATAACCTAAGTTGTTTAGTGTCGTGCGATATTTATCACATTTTAAATTAATTTCAGATTTAGTTGAATGACTTTCTTATAGCTTGATTGATATTTATATTCATATTTGACATTTTAAATTTAGGGTGGAAACTTTCCCATAACCATGAATTGTGCCACTTTTATATCTTTCGACGATAGCAATCCATGTTTCTTATCATACTGTATCCGTTTTGCATGACTTTCTCATCATATTTGAGAAAAATGCAATTTTCTCATCTTCTGAAGATAGCTTCCATTTTAAATTTTATCAAATTGTCAATTCCAAATTCATTCTGATATCTTACTCCTCAAACGAATAAATCTCTCTTTATAAATGTAATAATGAATGAATTTATGTTGGATTTTGGCCTTGGAACAGCATCATATTGTACGCACTTGTCAACTAGTCAGACAGGGTAATGACTTCAAGTACTATCTATTGACAATAACATGTTTGCTATTTTTGAAAATGCTCTTTTGGGCATACACAGTATAAACTGTACTGTATTTTAGTGTTTAGAAATGGCAGGCTATTTTTCTTTCCACATATTCCACTGATACTGTGAAATGGACATTTGCGGGCTATATTTATTTGCGCGCGACACAGCTATCGCAAAAATAATAACACACAAATATATTTCCTTTGCGCATAGGTCTATGTGATGAAGCTACAAATCACGAATCTAAAAATACACAAAGCAGTTCATAATCGGCAAAGTGCAAAAATTTAAGCGTGCACAAATTACCACTTTTACAGAAGATCAATGTTGTGCCTCAAAGCAGCCCATGCCTGTTTTGTTTTATCATGGTTTTACAAGGTGTGACAATTTCTGCTAAATAGGGGATTGGGATTTCTTTGTTATTTTGTTTTCTCTTTTGTTTTCTTTATCTACCAGCAAAGGTTATTATGCAGGTTATTACATATTATCATAAAAAGAACTAGATATTGTGTATCGGGGGTTTAGGTGGGATTTCAACATATGGGTGTGCAAATTGGAGAAAAAGTGTTAATATTTTAGTAAAGTATCGAGGTAGGGCTGTCGTTGAGATCTTTTTTTCATGTCGATATGTTGCTATTTTACAATCTCAATATCGATATGATGTCAAAAAACTTTTTTTTTTACATGAATGTAGTAATAGGTGGTGGGGAGATAGGGGTTAGTTGGAACCTGAGGTTAGTTGGAACATTGAGATTTCGTTCAGGCATGTAACTAATTTATATTACCACTCGAGTTAGTACCCCTTAGCAGGGTCAGAATTTCGAGGAGAATCCATTCTCGTAGAGACATTCTGTCTACACACTATTTGAATTGAGGAGAATCCATAGTTTCTCGCCAAATCCTTCGCGAGAATCTAAATGGATATCTAAATGGATTCTCGCAACCTTGGATTCCCGCAACCTTTGACGAACTTCTGACCCTGCCTTAGGCCAACAAAAAAGGTTTCGTCTCAGAAATCTGTGCGCATACATGTAGGAAGCTCTACGCGGCGATGTATTTTTCTTCCATTTTGTTTGTTTTTTGTTCTCTATAAGCTCAAATTAACACGAAAATAATATGCATACATTTGGAAACCAGAAATCTCGTACTTCCCTGCACTCGAGCCGTTCTATCTTCAGTGCAGACCAGTTTCGGATGAACATTTCCAATTTGTTGGGCGATTTGGCCGGTTAAAAACCCCCAAAACAATCGCATACCTCATAGCTTTTTTGCAAAATGTTTCCGAGACAAACCTTTTTTTTGGCCTTAGCTGCCATCCACCCATGGCAGGTGTTAACAGGTACACTTGGGTGGTAGTATTTTATAAATTATAGTCCTGAAACAAATCTCAATGTTGCAACTAACCCCCATCTCTCCTACATCCAAAGAGACCACTTCTTAGTCTTCATACAGAGCTGAATATTTGGATTCCTAACTATTCCCTTAGCAACAACCTTTACTATATCCAGGTGCCAACTATGTGTGCCTGATATGTTCCTCTCAGCAGAGCTACTACTCTCTTTTGTTTGATGCACAATTGACATAAAAGGGTTACAATATGAACTAGAAGACAACAACAAAAAAGATTTTCGACACACATTGTCCATCCAGGCATTCTTATTAGCCCTCGCTGATCGACATTCGCAGCTGGAATCAAACGGAATCTATCCTTCTTAATTTCAAGTTGAGTGATAGCTGGTGAACGTCACCTCAGCTGCCCCTTGGGTTTCCTTCCAATTGCATATTGTGAATAAGATTTGCTTGGAATATATGGCATTGAATATGCCAATGATACCTGGTGCAGGTAAAGGTAATATCTACTTTAATGCCCCGAATGGAATAAGGAAAGCTTACTCCACAGAGCAAAGCTTTATTCCGTGTGTGAAGCGATGTCCAAGTTACAGAAGAAGATAATGCCCTGGTAAATATGTTGCAAATGAGGCTTGATACACCTGATACTGTGGGGACCTCAAAAATAATTTGCTTGCGTTCCAGGGAGGTTTTTTTATTAAGACAATGAAAACCCTTTTCTATGGATTGACCAATACATTGGCCCAATTTGTGAATTTAGTGGGGTTTTTTTTCGAAACAAATCTCAACCATTTTCTTTTTTTTAAATAGAAAGATTGTTATTTATTTATTTTTAATATATTTATTTATTGGAAGGGGGGGGGGGGGGGGGGAGTGGCAGGATGGAATTGCTAATTTTAATTCATATGTGATTTCGACAGTGAAATTGATGTGAAATGTTTTTATCTTAAAAGCCATGTGAGTGGGAGGCTGACACAAACTTGTGTTTTCTTTACCTAAGCTAGCTGATGCTAAAAATACCCAGTTTGAATTGAGAATCCATAATATCATACTGACTGTCTGTATATTATTACAAATCCCACAATATAAACTACAAAGAAGATGCAATATATTGTTATATGCTTGTCTTGCCCCACTGGCACACAGCAACGATGTATGCGTACATTTGACGGAGGACGAGGAAGATTACTTTATAGTATTGTCAGAAAGATTTTGGCTACTAACAGTGAAAAGTAACTTGATTCATAAGTAAAAAGTGGCCCAAAATGGTGAAACGATAGTCTAACTAATGCTTAAAAAGTAGCCCAACTAATGATGACAAGTTGCACAATCAATGGTAAAAAGTAGCCCAACCCATGATAAGTAGCCCAATCAATGGTTAGAAGTAACCCAATTCATGATGAAAAGTTGCCCAAATATGATGACAAGTAGCCTAATCAAAGGGGAAAGGTAGCCCAATCCATGATGAAAAGTAGCCCAACCCATGATATTAAACAAGTAGCCAAAATGTTTATTCTAAAGTTTCAGTTTTATACCCTTATACATATGTACTTCTAATTATAGTATTTTGAGTAGAATTTCTTTATGCAAATTAGCCAGGCTTTGCATGGAGACTGCCATAACACATATAATGCTTGACGTAGATTGCTGTGAACTGTGCTTATCGTGTCTATATATATATAAAAATACTTGTTCATGAAATATTGAAATGAGGGGTACACACTTCAGAACTGATTCCCACTGCTGCCACCAAGTGTGATGAATCGCTGCTGATGAATGGGAACAAAGTCACATGCCTAACATCAGGAACTCCTGGGAGGGCCGCCCAATGTAAAGATCTTGCAAAAGTTATCATTTGACTCCCACTACTGACACCAAAACAACCACAACAGTGATGCATGGTATCTAGTGTCTGATACCAGATGTTGCATTCATAACAATTTGAACTTGAATCCCACATCTGCTACCACAGGCAACTAGAGCAGTGATACATGGGCTTACATACCAAAGTATGAAATGGTGTGAACTTGGATCCCACTTCTGCCACCAAATACAACCAATACAGTGGTACATGGGATTAGATTGATCCCTTGTCCAATGCCAGGTGTTGAAACAGTTGAATTCGGCAACTACAGCAGTGATACATGGGTATGGGATTACATACCAAAGTTTGAAATGGTGTGCACTTGGATCCCACTTTTGCAACCAAATACAACTGATGCAGTGATACATGGGATTAGGTCCTATGTCCAATGCCAGGTGTTGAAACAGTTGAATCCCACATCTGCTAACAACGGCAACTACAACAGTGATACAGGGGATACCAAAGTTTGAAATGGAGGCAACTTGGATCCCACTTCTGCCACCAAATACAGCTGATGCAGTGACACATGGGATTAGGTCCCATGTCCAATATCAGGTGTTGAAACAGTTGAATCCCATATCTTCTAACAACAGCAACTACAGCAGTGATACACGGGGATTACATACAAAGTTTGAAATGGAGTGAACTTGGATCCCACTTCTGCCACCAACGGCAACTGAAGCAGTGATACATGGGGTTATTATTAGTCTTGGATCCCACTTCAGCCGCCAAATACAACTGATGCAGTGATTCATAGGATTAAGTCCCATATATATATAATACCAGATGTAGCAACGGTAGGTGCATGAACTTGGAATTCCACTGCTTTTGCCAAAGTGGACTGATGTAGGGATCCATGGGATTCAATTCGTTATCCAATCCAATACCATCTACTTGAGTCTGGATAAATCCCTCAGTTGCCACTACATTGCAAATTATATCTATAGGCAAAGTAAGGTTTTACAATGCATGCAAGCAAAGTGCCCTAGAAAACTCTCAGCAGGAAAGATCTTCTCTGCTCTAAGACAAAAGATCCTGAATAGTGTAGTTATTGCTATTATAGTTAGCAGTATATATCCATTTATGGTTGTAGGATAGAAAACACCATCCTTACCTGCCATAACCATGCCCACAGGCTGAAAAAGTAGGCAATACGGAAAGCTCCTTGCCGGGAAATTTGAGCATTTGGAGGGAAATGTTACTCTTTCATTAAGAAATGCATTCCATTTGAGGGAAATTTGGAATCGCTTGCCGGGAAAAAAACATTTTTTCAGGCCATGACCATGCCTTAACCCCCTGGGCACCACCGGCCTATCTTACAGTGGTTCTGATTGGTTTATTGCAAGATATACTCATTTGAATAGCCAATTAAAATGCAGCTTGTAAAATATTTCACTCCAATCTTTATCAGGGATACAATTATTCTAACACTGTATCTGATTGGTGCAATAAATGATGTATCTATCTTTCTGACCAATCGGCCGGTAGTTCTCAGGGGGTTAACCTTAACCATAACTATTAGGCACATGTGTTTTGAAAGTTGGCCTCTAGACAAACTCCAAACAACAGTGTTATGGTATTTAGGCACATGTGTTTTGAAAGTTGGCCTCTAGACAAACTCCAAACAACAGTGTTATGGTATGTGACAGTGAAGTGCTAAAGACTACTCTACTGTTATTTCTAGGGACCGTTTCAAGAAATGAAAACACTGACAATTGTGAT